>OZ018321.1:157482664-158045164 GCA_963969495.1 Ceratothoa steindachneri | reverse complement strand
TATATATATATATATATTATATATATATATATATATATATATATATCTCAACGAATTCATTACCCTCAGTGCGCCACCCCCCTCCCTCCTCAGGGCGCTCTCGAGTAACTTCACTGGCAGGCTCAAAGGGCGCTCTCCCACAGCGGCCTCAACCACCGACGAGGGCAGTGGCACTCCCCAATTAAATCATACCCACGTGGGAACCCCACCATCGATATTTGTCGTTTTTTTCTCCCTCTCTCTTTTCCACAGTTCGCATATGCCCAAAATATGGGCGCCTTCATTCCCCACCATCCTTCTCCCGCCTAACTAAGTCCTCAGGGGCGGTGAGCCCCACGATGTTAGTTTTAAGTATGTACTCCCCCTTCCCCTTCCCTGCCCTAAGGCAGGAGGAATTAAAGGAGAAATGGATTAACTCGATCTTCATGTCTGTCTGTTTGTTTTCTCTGTTTCTCCCTGTTCGTCTGTCTCTCTGTATATTTGTTTGTCTGTCTGACTGCATGTCTACCTGTTTATTTATCGATCTCTCATTTTTCTTATTTGTTTATCTGTTTGTACAGTTTTCTTTTCGTTTATGTCTGCCTATCAAGTTTGTTTGTTTGTTTGTCTTCTTTTTCCTCTCCCAATGTATAAGTACTTTGTATTCCCTCGTGTAGATGTCCCACTTTCCCCCACCCACCCCCTTACTATCACCAGGGTATTTTACATGGTTGCCATAACTACTACGATTATGTTTGTTTATGTTGTTGCGGATTATAAAGTTTCGGCGCTGGTTATTGCTGCATGTTGACATGGTCTTCCCGCAAAGGCTATTAATAGCTCCTCTGAGTGGGTTAAAACCTTGCCTTAATGACCCTTCCATGAGAGTGAGCCTTAATGTAATGTGGTTTTGCCTTGAGGCAATTCTCTAACCAATGACCCACCCTCGTTTTCCTTACCTAACCCCTCACAGTACCCTAGTATTACTCACCCTTAAAAGGGACAATCCAAACTAGGCCATTTAAGTCCCTGTGATCCTTCGCGGTATTCGATCCTTCGCTTTACGAGATCCGTCACAGGAGAAGAGCCTGCCTTTGGAATACTTGCTATCTTCAATATTTTTCTGGCTTTCGGGAGGTGGAAGGATATCCTTTATTCTCTCCTATTTTCCACTTGTTCCCCCCCTCATTGCCCCCATATGGGGTTTGAGGGTAAAAGGGCATGAGGTTATACTAGCATGTGGTAGTGAGTGGTAAAGCGGTGAAGATGGGAGAGAGAGAGATAAGAAGTGAAGTCATATTCTTAAATGATCGTAAATTGTATTATTAGATATTTATAACGCCAATTAGATATTAATAACCTCAATTAGATATTGGTGACGCCAATTAGCGTGTATTTCCCATATTTCTTATTAGGGAAATGTATTTATGTGTGTGTAGGTATTCAAAGACCCCCCCCCCCTGAGAGTGTAATCCTTGCACCCTCAATGTTTCTTCTTGCGAGTGTAAACAGCTTCCGAACACCTGCAACAAAGCTCCAAAGGCGGCTGCCGGTAACGAAGGGATTCGGCGCCGTGCAAGAATAGGATTGAATCCTATTGACCCTGGAATTTCGTGAGCAGGTCATGGCAGATTCCGCTCGCTATCACCTCTTACGCTCTTTTTTCATTGTTTGGAAGTGGCATCCCAAAGGTGTCGAGCCTCATGTAAACAATATTTTGCTTCAATTCACAACTCCCCTCTATCTTCACTTTCATGGGGTCGAATTTCCGTAGACTGCTTTTGACCTTGTCCTACCTGTGCCATATCCTCATAGATAAATCAGGGTAGGCTCGAGAATATGGTGGTGATGTCCCTTTATCTAAATCTTGTGGCATGCATGGTATTCCTATCTTAAGAGAACTTGTAATGAGTATTTCAAGCGAATTTTCAAAAGGATACTGGTGCAGTATAAGTAGGTATCGACATTCCTCCCCAATTCTGTTTTTATTATAAGTGATGACATCACAGAATAAAAGAAATTTCTAAAAAATAATTCATGCTTTCAGATGAATTATCGTTACTGTCTTAATTTACTGAAAATATGGCCAAATACTTGAATTCATTTTACAAAATTTCCGAAAATGGCATTGTAAAAACTAAAATAAGTCGCAGATAAAAAAAAAGCGAAAGAAAGCAAAAGTAAAACAACTTTCGCGAAAACAAAGAGTTTGAAATTGTCCACCGCGGAATGATAGATTTGGCGTTTTTCTTCGGTGTTTTGACGATGTGCGCTCAAACTCTGTTTTTTCTCAATTGTTGGGCATCCAAGAGAGGAAAAAGAAAGCGCCTGATGAAAGCTCTTCGCTGCACGAATAATGGGATAATGAGGAAGGCTGGGAGAGGGGAAATTAACATTCTCAGTGCCAATAGAGGGAAAATGGAAGTAGAAGAAAGTGAAAAGGAGTCCAAGATCGTCTGCGAAGTAAGCTCTGAAAGCACATCGAGAAAGAGAGATCGGGAGAAAAACCAATGGGGGTTTGCTCAACCTAACAGTGTGAAAACAAGTCTCAAGCAATTGCCCCTGAGGTTTTCTGTGAATTTTCCTTCGAGTTGTTCAAAAGGGAAGAAGAAGAAGAAGAAGGATTCAGACCTCGAATGTAATCACATAAATACGAGCGAAAAAGATGCGGAGGAGGAATCGGAAAAGGCATTTAATACAAGATTCAATTTTCCCTCTGATATTGAAACCAGCGGCAATTTGCCTCCACCCATTTTCCCTCTAAGGATCCAACGAAGCAACTACTTGATGTTTAAAGACGTCCTTAAGAAGGTGATGGGGCCGGAAGTCAGAATCGAAGGGAACGCTTCGCCAAGACTTAAGAAGGTGATAAGTTTGGAAACTGTGTTTGATTTCCGCCCGTCCGATCACAGCTACGAAAGCGGCACGGAGAACGCTGGGAAAGAGTCAGACATTAGCCCAAAGGTGCTAAATTTGGGCCAAAGAAGAAGACACAGCGAGGGGGACACAAGTTGGGAGCTTGGTCTTGAGCTGGTGGGTAGAACGATTGATGAAGCTTTGAGTTTATCTGGAAAAGATTCTTTCGATAGCAGAGATCAGTTACATTCCCCACTGTCTTCTTCTTCCCCTAGCGATCGATCGAGACAGTACTTTCTTCCAATTTCCGGTGAAATCCAAGGGAAACTGGTTTCCTTGGAAACTCATCAGGTAAAATTCGTCACGGACCAAAGTTCTGATGGCGAGTCAGAACATTCGAGTGAAGAAAGCTACCTATATGGTGGGTGTGAGCGAATTGCTGGCGGGTATGAATATCGTTCATTAAGAAGGCAAATCCCACTGGCTTGCGATGAAGGATTCTCTCCTTTAAGAAAGACGATATCGTTAACGATGGACTCCTTCTTGCCTCTCCAGAAAGAAGGGGAAACGGAGCGAAGGAAAAAAGGGGGAAGGGAGAACAGAAGACAGGAGAAAGAAGACGCCCACACAAAAGAGAATGGTTATCAATCCCCCAAAGCCCTAACATCGGACGATAACCATTCACAATGTGATCGAGAAATTCCAAGCCATCATTCTGTCAATTTACTCCAAACAATATCCACCATTTTGAAGAGTCCCTGCTCTTCGTGGCAGTCTGAAAAACATAGGGTTGTAAGTTCAAACGACGAATCACCTTCTTCCTCAGAATTCCAATCCGTGAGTTTGGGGACCCTTTGTTCAGAATCCACCGTAAAATTACCTGCCCATGCATATCTCACATTTGCTGCTGAAAAGATGCAGCCGTGGGTCCATCAGGAGAGTACTGAACTAACCCAGTCCACAAGCACTGACTTAGCGCAGGCCGCAAATTCTTCACAAACTTCGCCTTCTGAAGACCATCGAACCGAAACCTATTTCCAAGAAATTTTCTCTGGCCCTAATGAGCCTTTGAATACCACCCAGTCATTGGGCGCCAGGTGCGCCGACTGGAAGGAGGTGAAACAAGAATCGGGCTTGCATGGAAGCGCCTCAAGCAACAGCAATTTTGAGGGTCAGGAGGAAAACCCATTCCTGGATCAGTCTTGCAGCGAATTCCAACTGAAGCTGACCGGGTCGGAGAAGGCTGCAGGAACGGTGGAAAAATTTAGGACGACGTCTTCGACAGGTGTTTTCCGAGAAGAAAGCGGAAGAAGGCTAGAGGAATTTAGCGAAGAGCGTAATGATGGATCCATTACTGCGTTAAATTCTACTCTACACCAAGCAACATATGGAATGGAGGACATAGAGAGTGAATCAGTTGCAATCACAAATTACGATAAAATTTGCACATCAAAAAATGAAATCGGGCTTAATTCTCCTTTTAATGACGATGGTGATGGGAATGATAAATCCGATCATATGGACCTCAATTATGTTGATGAGAATCATAATAGTGCTGAGGACGAAAGTAATTCGAAGAGTGAATCGCCCATTATTTCTGAAAGTGAAATACACTTAATTAAGGTGGAAACAGGTGAATTAATCACGAGTGACGAAACCACAACTCTTTCTATTCGCTACGACCATAATGAAACAGGTAAGGTAAGGGAAAAAAGGTCAGATTAATGTCTTAAGGTACAATTTCTTGACCTCACACGCGTCCATTTTTCAGTTAAGAAAGAAAAAAGATTATTTATTTTGAATGAGTAATGTTTTTGTAAAGATGTTAGTAAAAATGTGTAAGCGAGAATGTACTATGGTACCCTATCCGATGACTAGTGTTATTTTGCACCAGTAAACCGAGTAAATGGGTTAACTAGCAATAATAATGCACAATAGTGTATAAACTAAGCAGAATATTTTACAATTTATTGACTATACCTTAATTTTTGTTTCTAGGGTCTGAATCTGCTCATATTTATGTCGATTCTTTACATCATTTACATATTTCAATCACTTTATTTCCTCTGGATAATTTTCTTTCGTTAAGAACTTTGGCATGGCAGGATCCCCCCCCCCCAACCTCACGCGCGCGTAAGGATCTCTCATGGATGTTACTTTTTTTTTTAGTCTCTCCTAATTGAACTGTGAAAACTAATCTTGCGAGACAAATGAGTTTAGTTTAATTAAATGTATTTTGTATTAAATAAGCCAATAAGTGAAAAAGTGGATGGCTGAAAGGGGGATTTGGGGATAGGGGAGATTTTGAAAGATTTCTCTCGCTAAGGATGCAAAAAGTGGAAATAACAACACTGGAGGAAAAATCACCTGTTGTCCAACAGAAGAGAAATTTCCCGTGTATATTTTCCGCTAGAAATGGAAACTATGGAGGTGACTCGAATGAACTGTGTATTTTCGATTAGGTGTGTGCGTTTGCTCAGGTGTACGAATCTCTATATGAGAGGGTAGTGGTCGCTGGAGATGGACAAATGATAAGAGAAATAAGAGCGAATTGATGACACTCAAATAAGGCGATCGAAGTAAGGCAGAAAAACGAGTTGAGTTGGGCATGTTCTGAAGATTAGGGGGGGGGGAGGTGATCAGCAGACCACCTTTTAACACTACTTTCCCATGAGGGCAAGGGATCCACATCAGAGGAGCCATATGCATCAATGATCTACTTCGTGGCAGTTTTTGATCAAGGTTTTATACTTCTTTCCCCCCTTTACTTCCCTTTCCCCACCTCTCAATCACCCTATCCTCCCACATCTCCTATTCCCCCTCCCCACGCACATACCTCACAATTTCCCCCTTCTCACTTCCTTCCCTTCCGGCAGTGAGACGCGCCTCCGGAAGCGGCAATACAGACTCGTCCTCCTCCTCCGTCAGCGAGTTGTCCTCCCTCTCTGACGGCTTCCCAGAGGACCGAGACACGCCTGACGACCGGAAGAGAGGTGCCGCGGGGCATGGTGATCCCCCATCTCCCTTAGGGTCTCGGGACAGCGTCAGGTCGTCGGAGAGAAGCACCCTTAGCAAGCGGGAACGCCAGGTTATTCAAGGACTAGACGAGCTCATCGCGGGTGAGTAGATCTCTTTGGGGACGGAAGGGAACGTCAGTCTATGTGTTTAGGGGTGGTGAAGGCAAAGGGATACTCCCACACTTCCAGATTTCCTCTGTGGGCGGTGGCGCCACAGTAGGAGGGAGAGAGTTGTGCAAAGAACAATTGTCTCGACTCATTTGACTCGGTCTCGTGGAATTTCTAGGAACCAAGGGTAAAACGAAATGGAAAGGCAATTTGAAACGTAGCACTGACTAGGATCGAGATAGGAAATTAACATTTTAACGATAAAATAGCAGCGAAAACTTTAACATTTCGCGTATTTAAACCATCAAACAATTTCTTCTTCTTTTTTTCAAAATGTTTTAATTTGGAGCAGTTCCTCATATAAGAGCCTCAACGGAAAGAAAACGGGTGCCAAGCATACGCCGCACCCCAACATATTTGTTTCTTTCCAAAACAAAGGAACAATGCGAGTTCAAGAATACACGCCATAATACCAATTAAATATGGATAATTGGTCACCCTACTTGGATTAATCCATTAGGGTGATAAGAGGCGATGAAAATAATAGATGCAAAAGTGTCAGAAGATGCTTTACACACACTTGTGCTTAAACACTTTTGATCTTTATGATGGCATACGGAATCTGCCCCGCCACCCCCTTCCTTCCCATGCGAAAAAATGGATAACTATGATTCAGGAGGAAACCATCATCGAATAAAAGATGACAAATTCCACTCAAGAAAATGAAACATTACGGAGAACTACTTTTTGTCTCAATTTCTGAAACTCTTCAGGCTCTTCTAATAAGAAAATTAAAATTAGTTTTTTTTTTAGAAAATGACGAAGAAAACTTTATGGTCGCTCCCATATGACTTCCAATACCATTAGTTTTATCCCCTATCCCTCTGGCTACCTCGCATCTGTCTCCTTATATGAAACTAAATATATTTTTCTTCGGGCCTAAAGAGTTCCAGAGATTAGAACAAAATGTCACTTCACCGTAATGTCTCATTTTCCTGTTGGTGATGCCTTCATTGATGCGCTGGTTCATTTGTTTCTGTTTGTATCTTTGCCAAAACCTACTCGAAAGATTGTAGCTGTCTCTGTATTTTAACAATAATTCACATCTAAATATTAATACATTTTGCGATATATTTTGAGAAAGACCCCCCCCCAAAACCAAAATGTATGATGTCACACCTAAATGAATGATATTAGGAACGTTCGAAATACTGATGTTCCTAAGTGAATGACATCGCTTCTATTTAAGGTTGACCTATCGCAACAACCCCTCCCTTTATACATCCACACCATGAATCGTAACACTTCTACTTGAGATGCACGAAATTGACTTTAAACTGCGAGAAATGCCTTTGTGATCCGGATGGTATTTTTTTCATACAATTTATTCCATTCCACTTCAATAAACATATAGGAAAAATCCACCTTGGATAACACTAGACGATTTTACACATTTTTAACGAATTCATATCACTTTATTATCGACAAATTGGTGGAAACCAAGACAAATAAAAGAGAGAGACCCAACAGAGCAGACTGGGAAACTCCCTTTGACACCATTCTCTCAGACTCTTTGACCTGCCTTCAGGAGTTCCTGCTCCCGACTATGAGACGACTCCTGACAACGACTTCTTCAATGTTGACCACCCCAAACTTGACTTCCGACGCAGCTGTCCTCTACCGAAGGGCAACGTTACTCCAAAGCAGAACTGCGTGCCTCCTCCACAGGGTACGGTAACTGTTAATCATCTATGCAGGCCCTAGCTACATGGGTTCAAACACTCTCTAGACCCAGTATTTAGTCATCCAGACTTGTACCTCCAATCTTTAATACCTTTAACTTTTTTTATTATCCCTCCCTTCCTCTAATCTTGGAAATCACCTTCGTTGATTATACCCGTTTCCTTTTTTCTCCAATTAAATAACCGGCGAAGGGAAAAACCTTCACTTATGAAGGACCTATCCACATGTCCCAAACGTCCTTACTACTCTCTCATCAATTGGCTACTCTACCTGTTATTTTCATATCCGTTAATTTAACCACTTTCGTTACGAATATTTTCAAAGAGAAAACAGGCGGGTAGATTCTTCTTTCCCCCTTCCTGTCTCTCTTTTCCTTTAATAAATTAAACAAGTTTCAATTTTTAGAGATGAAATAGGCGGAAAATTTGAAAGTTTCCAGCCATGACGTCACTGCCTGAACTTGCCGGTGCAGTCGCATAAGAAGAAACATTTTCAGTAGTCCTTTTCTCTGTTCGATGGTGTAGTGGGGGTAATGCCCCCTGCTACAACTGAAATCTGGAGGAGTAGCAGGCTCTCCGGACCTCAAATCTCCAAGAGAAACTAGTGCTATTTCTCTCGGTCATCCTTTGCATCTCTTTCAAATCTCCCACTCACTTTTCCACGCCTGTATCGACCCAGCGAAGAGGAAAGAGGGCGTTGGGCATTCATAAAAAAGCTCAAGGTGATTAATTTTTTAGGTCTTTAGTCTTTCACTGCAAGGTACTTATGCTCCTCTCTATGGGGGAAAACATAATTCCTCGAGTACATTCCATCTAGAAAGAGATTTCTGCTCTTATGCCACGATTGTACCACGCCAATAGCGGCGCGTGGCAATGAATGGGAAAGAAGGGGAGATAACAGAAAGAAATGTATATAAAACCATTAATAAAGAAGGTAATCGGGGTTTACATGAATCGGTATAGCAAAACTGGTCGAAGCTTGTATGTTCCTGGTGGATTGTCTGTATTTCAGGGCCTACGCGATTCATATATACGAACTTATAGCTCATGTTTAGCTGTTTTTTTAACCATCAACTCAACATATTTTAGGAAATGGGACAAGAAAACATAATTACATGCCTCTGAGAACCTCCTTAGCGCTCAGATTCGACTACCACTAAAACCATAAATTCCTTCAGTCTATATTTAGAAGTGGACCGAAAATTTGAGGAAAATTTACCACAACTAGTAAACTACCAGTGAACCACCAACTACTTGAAACTGCCCAAAACTTTGGAAGTAATAGAGGAAATTAGGGATAACCGACTTTCCCATTTCTCGAAAGTATAGGGTGCTCCGAAAGTCTTTCCACCCCCTACGAAAAGTAAGATGAACAATAGAGAAACAATATAATAATATCAAACCCATGGACGAGTCATCTGAAAGAGAAAAACAAGATTTACAGGAAGTGACAAGACTTTAGGGCCACCCCGTACTTGACGTCTTCTCTCGCAGATAATTGTGTCTTACAAGGGTGGGTTAGGGTTGAAATTGACTTTAATACCAAACTTCAACACTAACTGCTGAGGTAGGTAGGGCACAAGTTCATAGATTGAGCAAAAAGTGCGAATTGGAACCTATGCTCGATCATCTTATGACGTAAAACGGAGGGAAGAGGGAAAGAGGAAAATTTAACGAGAAAAGAGCTTAAATAGAAGGAATAATGACACAACAAAAGGGATCAATAAATAATGAGAAGAAATAACTGGGGAAACTCAGTGGACAAGAATGGTGTCGCAGGAAGCTCCGGTCAAGGAAAAAGGAAGAAAAATGAATGCAGTCACTATGATCTTCGAAGGGGGAGGAGGGAGGCGACAAATCATGACCCCACACATTTCCCACGTTTGTGAAAGAAGGTCCCGAAATTAAGAAGTTTGAGAAATTGGGAAATTATCCCGTCTAGAAATCTCATTTAGGACCGGAAATTCGACAAAATCCCAGGAATAGCCAGCGGGAGGTAATTACCGGGGGCCTGGGGTTGATTCCCCCTGCATTCTTATTTTCCTTTGAGAAATTATTACAAGTGGGGACACCATGTGAAAATTGCCCAGTGGGGAAAGAGACGGAACAGACAGTCGGAAGACGAAGACGTGGGGATCGGAAAATCCTAGAGACACGACAAATTCAAGACTCAAAGAGGAACTAGACTATAGATACGAACACGGAAACTTTTAAGTGCGAACGTAGCCCTCATTTTCATGTGACGAGGCAAGAGAACCAGTGAGTATAGTTGTTGTGCTACGGTTTTTACCACTTCACACCGTCCAATACTTATCTCGGTAGAACCTTACAATTTTATTATATTAAAGTACGACCAAGTGGGCTGGGTTTATCTAAGGGGGAGAGTCAAGTCGATATCACCTAGGAAGAAGGGCCGATAGAGAGAAATCTCAAGGGGAAAAAACGGGCAATACCACCTTAATGGTACCGATAATTTCAAAGGCGAGGAACTCTCCGCACTGCCATACCGCCAAACAGGAAAAGACCCCAGTGGACATAACCTCCTAAAACAGATAAAAAATATTTTATGAATAAGAAAAAAACTCAATTGACTTCCAGTGAATTGACAACGCAGGAGAATGAAGGATCCGAAATGTAAACGTGCCGCCATCCCGCGAACCAGATGTGGTCTTTGGTTTTAGGAACTACGTTCGTATTGTCGTCTCCCTTAAGCGTTCCCTCATGACAAGGGAGGCAAATCCCTTAAGGGAAGGAGAGACTCAAAGGGAGGCAAATCCCTTAAGGGAAGGAGAGACTCAAAGGGAGGCAAATACCTTTAAGGGAAGGAGAAACCCACAAGGATCCGGTCTGAGTGTTTGTCTTTCGACTCCCATTTGGAAGACCTGTGATCAGTGTATGTGCAGTGCTCTAAGAGCGTTCAACGGTTAACAATCACCACACTTTGTACTAATCAAAAAACTAATCCCTTCTAGAACTTGAAATAGTGCACGTGTATGTGGGTGTAAGTACTAGCATACACTCGCAAATTGTCAGTAAAGTTGATCTTGAAAGAGACATTGCCTAGATTTCCTTCTCAGCTGGAGCGTTCGGTAACCCGACCCGCGGGGACCTTCAAAGCCGGGCGCGTGACGCCAATCGAATTTATCTATAATTAATCAGAAGAAATGCGTGAGAGTGTGTGTGTGTGTGTGTGTGTGAGCCTCGGATATATGTGCGTGTGCAGGAAAATACACGTACACAGGGTTGTTGCAAAGAGCGACGGAATTCTAGAGCCTCTGAAACTAGACTTGACGCATTAAGGGATTCAGAGTGGAGTCAGGGCGAGAGAATTGCGCACCCACACAATTTATAGCCCATTTAGTTGTCAACTCGAACTATGCACTTCCCTTGTTGGTTTCCGGTCTAATTTTTTGCCAATTAATTATCTTCTTTATCATCTTTAATCTATTTTCACCTCATTTATTCGTCTCTTTTATCAATTCTTCATTTGTTCTTCTATTTCCCTACGTCTACATTCTTTCCCATACCCTTACTCCACATTTTAACTCATTCAACTTAGAAATACACATAGACCAGTTTCCCCGCAAAGTGGGATCGGTGCGCATCAACTCCCTTTAGGCCCTATTAAACACGAGTCCCCTCTCATTTTGCCCGGGCCCAAGACCCTTCGGAGTGATGGGGTGCTATGTGCTGTTGCATCTCGTTTAGTCGAGGTTCATTCCCGGGCACAAGCCCCCCCCCCAATCACGCCCCCTGACAAACCATCTCCACGCACACCTACCATAACAAAATATCATCCACTCCCCCATCCGTAAGCTTCTTCTCTCTTAAACACTATCACACAATCAATTCACCTTCTCTCCCTTCTCACTCCTTGACACTCACTCATAAAGCTTCTTCCTAAGTGTATTTTCATCCATTCTTCACATCATACAATC
Source organism: Ceratothoa steindachneri (assembly GCA_963969495.1). Taxonomy (NCBI): domain Eukaryota; kingdom Metazoa; phylum Arthropoda; class Malacostraca; order Isopoda; family Cymothoidae; genus Ceratothoa; species Ceratothoa steindachneri. The sequence continues at coordinate 158,033,524 of OZ018321.1, read as the reverse complement.
TCACCACACGCTTACTAACTCGTTCCTCACTCCATCCACCTTCAGCACACCAAGCATCCCTCTCCCTTTTTTTATTTGCACTGCACTCACTCCAGATCTTTCCTTCTCTTTCCATACTATAATGAAAAATCACTCCAGAAACTTTGCTACCATTTAAAACATTGTGGTCGCAATCTGCTTTATTTGCACTGCTATCACTTACACTGCATCCTAGATAATTAAAACTTCGCGCTTGTTCAAGGGTGACACCACGGACTTTAATATCACACCCCATTCTCAACCCCAACTACCATAACCTTCCTCTTTTTGCTTTCACTCTTAGCCACCCCTCTCACAAAAACTTCGATCAGCACTTCCAAATCCCTTTTACTCTCAGCTACCAACACCATGGGATCAGCATATACAAACAGAGATTAAACCCATCCTCATCAATCTCACACCTTTTCCCTTATTTCCATTCGCACTCCTCGTATGTCAAACCAACCCCTCTGACTTGTCCATCCAAAATCACGCCTTACTTCCAACATATCTTCCACACCATCCAATATTTTACCACTCAATCCATACATTCAAAGCAACAGCCACAAAGCTTCTACATTAACACGATAATAAGCTTTTTCCAGATTTCTGAACCTATCTCACTCTTTACACCTCTACCCCTTATTTTTTCAGGTAGTTTTCGCAGTTCAAATACTTATTTCACACAACCCTTATCCCCTCTATATCCCCTTTGTTCATCTCCTATCAATCCCTTAAGTGGTCAGTCATCACAAGGTGTGCATATCGATTTGATATGGAAAAGGCCCCACAAGGGGTGGGTCTGAGGAGTGTGGGTGTTTGTCTTTCAACTCCCGTTCTCTCATTATAGCACCCATTTGGGAAGGGCTTGGTGGAAGACTTGTCTCTAACGTATGCGGTGCTCTCAACAGATCTCTCCCCGTGTGTGAGCTTGAGGTGCGTGGAAAAGGACTCTGCTCACCGACCGTATGCGGCGAAAACAACGTCGGTAGCCCTGTCGTAGCCTTATCAACGAAGTGAAGAGGCATGGCAATCGAATTCTAATTTTTCTGATTAAAAAACCTTCACGTTGATCCGAACTTCAACAAGCAGAACGACTGCGTGGTAAGCTTAGATGGGGACATCTCAGAGGTCCGCTACGTGTCCAAGACCAAGCAACCGACCTCAGTGGTAATGCTCGGCGTCGTGGCTTCGGTGTGATTAGCAGCCGGTTAGAGGCTCACCGGGGCCGATTACCAAAACATCTTGGCCACTAAAGTCCTGCTCTGATGAGAAAGATCACGAAGAAGGCAGACTAAGTCTTTCAGCAGGACGATACCCCGGTCGACACGGCCAAGACCGTGTAAGAGTGGCTGTGGTCGAACATGAACTTCTTGTCGGACGACTTTTGGCCGCCGCATTCGCCCGACCTCGATCTCCTCGACTACAGCATTTGAGCGCATGTCGAGGGCAAAGCCTGCAAGGTCCGTCACAACAACGTCGACAAACTCAAATCCTCCACCAACCGGTTGCTTGTGGGCCAACACGAGGAAGGACCTCGTCCGCAGCGTATGCGCTTGCTCGTTGCCGAGGGCGGCCACATTGATTAATAGCACAGTTTATACACATATTTAAGGGTGAAAAAAAACCCGTGTCTAACTGCATCAAAACTATCATTGTGCCCTTTATTGAGAGCGTTGTAACGAGTGTAATAGGACTTTTTGCAATACCCGGCATTGTCGCCATCTATTTACTTTTGACCTCCTTATTACTTGCAAGTACCCTACCATTCTTGTCCTTAATATTCACACTACTCTTCCTCTCCTGATTCGACCTGCTCACCAGTTCCTTTCACAATAACTTCCTGTTCCTATCGGGATCCTAATTCATCTTTTCTGGCAACGCATTTGCTGCTTTCTTACTCTGCTTCACTTTTCGTATCATTTCCTCTATTTCATTCAAATGCATCTATCTGTCACCCCCACGCGCATCATTAAGCATTGCATATAAACCTTTCATTTGCTTTTCAATACACCCTTCACATCGGCATCCCACTATTCAACCTTTGGCTTCCTCTTTCCCGTTGGGGCATACCCACACATCCCTTGAACCACTTACTACTACTACTTTAAATTTGATCCACATTTGACCTATCTCCATGATCGTTCTTATCTATTTTCTTCTACTATCGATTATTCTAACATACTCTCCCTTTTTTCTCTGGTTTAATAAGATTTCACTTCTAATTATCCTTTACTTTTCCCCTTCCTTAGGGCTTCTTATCCATGCAGCAACCAGTTTAACCTTACACAACACAATCGTGTGATCAGATAGTCCTATACTCATATCTCTTACAGATTTCACATCATATACATCCCACTGCATATTTTTTCTTACTTATCACAGATCGACCAATATGTTTGGTACACACAGGTTTCTTTCAGCACAGAATCCTACCACCTTCTCTCCATTTTCATTCCCTCCGGGTGTAGCAAATCCTCCAGTTATCTTTTTTTTCCTTATGTCACTTATTCGTCCATACATATCTCCTACACCCATTAAGTGATAGCCATTGCTACTTTCATCCACCGCTCTTCCCAAGTCATCCCTACACCCCTTCTCTGCTTCACTTATATCATTTTACAGGATTCCGAAACTACAACCATGCAAATAATTCTCGAGCTAACACATTCATACCCAACCATTGTATCATGCTGCTCCTGACTCAAAATATCTACCACACCCTCTTTACTTCATTCAATCCATTGCACATAAACTCTTCATTCGCTTTCATGTTCGTCTCACATACGACAGTCATCTGCACTGTTTTAAACACACTGACCACCATTCGCCTCTTTCTCGCATCCACACACACACTCAATTCACGCATTAACGGGGATTAACCGGCCTAACTGGACTAGGTCCGCGAAAACTACTCAAAACTGTATGGTAGTCCATGTTATATTTTCATTTTGTGTGTTTGGGCGCACATGTATGTACTTCTAAAGCTCGATTCTTTGTAATAAATACTTTGCCTGTGTTTGTCTTTTTTCTTTTTTTTTTTAGAACTTGAGATTTTAATGGTTTTATGGCATTTTTGATTGTGTTTTAATTTTGTCTCAGTACCTGATGATGAGATACTGGCCCTAAACCTTGTAAATAGAAATACTACGTCTTGCTTTCTTTGTTGCAGCATTTACTTCCCTCCAATATATATATATATATATATATATATATATATATATATATATATATATATATATATATATATATATATATGATAGTGAAACAACTATATAGGAGCCTAAAATTGATTTTACTAGACTAGTTTCGGTATGAAGTTTACCATACCCTCTCCAGTCGTATAATGAAAATGGAATGAACAGCACAAGTTAATAAATATCTCAAAATCCCCCCGTCCACTAAAAAAAAGGAGGAAAAGGCTCATTAATCAGGAGGTGTGGTTCTAAGATCATTGACTAAGCCCTTTACAATTAGGTTCCAAGAATAGGAGCTACATTTAAATTTACCATCCAAAAGATCAAAATTGAGAATTTCTCCTATTAGTATTCATTCTACAATTTTTATTTTAGGGAAATCTTTACAATTATATATAATTTGGGCCTTTGAATAATCTATTTGGTGGTTGTAATTGCTAATATGGTTAAAAATACTGGATGTAGTACTGCCTCGCCTGACATCACGTTTGTGTTCATATATTCACAAAATATATGAACGCAAAGGTGATGTCAGACGAGGCAGTACTACATCCAGTACCTTTTGCTAGAAAAGATCTAAGATTCCCAGAGACAACAATAATTAGTCGATTGGTTGACACTGACCAGTACTATCAACCGTAAAGAAAAAAGAATGGTTTAAACTGTTCCCTATTAACTACTAATGTGTCTAGGAGCCATTTGAATAGCATTTCACGTGAAAGGATAGAATGTGAAGGGTTTAGAGGGATTCCAGTGCAGTCCGGCAAGATCTGTGCCGACTGCGGTTTGCTGATGGAGGACACAGAAGTTAGTTCCTGCGTTCCTAGGACAGATCATATTAGTGAACGAGGATCAAGCGTGGTAAGGAATGGTACTCCGTCAGGTGTTGACAACAGAATAGAAATAATAAGGAGAACATTATAAAACCAAGAAAACTAAATTTTGATTACGAAGTACAAGAACAAAAGTAGAGCAAGACTTCTGCGAGATTCGAACGGTTCCCTTTAAATAAACATGAAGCGCCCTGCAAATCCGCACTAAGATAAGTGTCAGACGGTGCAGCTTAGGGGTAATAACGGGACCAAAACAACAATAATATTTGGTTCTCTTGTTTCCTCAATATTATTTTTTGAAGTATTAGCTTTTTTCAAGTTTGGTGTTGCGCCAATCCTTGTCACACCCATTCCTAGTTCACTCCTATGGTCTATGCCACTAACTCTTTATCTTCCATATCCCTCATCCACCTCCAAATCCCACCAGTTCGAGGTTTTTGGAGGACAACAATGGAATAACTCGCTACCTGTTTCGTTTTCCCCCTCACTAAATCTCCCCTTCTTTGCCACCTCCCGCAGGATATGGGGATGAGGATGACTTATCCGACGGCATCTATGGAGAGATTTTACCTACTACTGGCCACAAGACCTTGAAAAGGGCTTCTTCATCCTCCGTATATTCTACCGCGTCTTCGGAACACAAAAGCATCTCAAGGACGATCTCGGAGTCTCCCTGTCCTCAACCTCCACCTCCACCTCCTCCTCCTGGAGCGATATTGGCTGGAGGCTTAGAGGCCAATGGTTCATCAACAGAAGACTCCGATGAAGCTGGGCAGTATGGTAAGTACCACATTACCGTCAATCCTCTAAATACGGTGCTACTCGGGATGGATGGTACCTACATTTCTTACTCTTTTAATTAATCTTGCACAATTTATTAATTTTTTGAGGGGATGGAGTGGAATCCTAAAAATACCAAGAAATACTTGTAAGGAAATGACAAAATGGAAGGAGAGGTCGAGACAAGGTAGACACCTCACGAGCAGCAAGAATTAATTTGCTGATCGCGCCACAACTTTAGCTCATAAAAGTTTCCCAAATCCGCACTCACCTTCCAAATTCCTCAACACGCCTGATCCTTGTCCACTCCTATGGCCTATCCTACTAACTCATTATCTGCCTTATCTGTCATCCACCACCAAATCCTACCAGTTTGAGATCCTTGAAGGACAACACAGTAGAGATTTCCACAAAACATCTTGACAAGATTCCCTCACAAGCCCTAACGGGCTCCTTCCTAGAAGACTTCCATGCTCTCTCTCTCTCTCTCTCTCTCTCTCTCTCTCTCTCTCTCTCTCTCTCTCTCTCTCTCTCTCTCTCTCTCTCTTTAACTTCTAGACTCGCTGAGTTTCCGTTGTTAATATATTTTGCCTGCTAACAAAATGTTCCCACTTAATAAGATTTACCAGCTAATTTAATATCTAATTGGGCATCTCAAATTCCTTTTACAAGACTTTAAGATATCAACTCATTTGCACATTTGGCTCTTAACAAAGATTTTTATATTATTGTTTGCAATTTTGTAGCAATTTATTTATTCCATCTCATTTATTCGAGCAGGTAAACAAGAAATCGAGCGAACATCGAGTTCGTCTTCCGAAAATTCTGAAGATGGCTCTTCCACATCTTCGAGAGCCTCTTCTAACGGCAAAGGCGTGCCTTTCATCCCGCCCCGCTTCAGCGGTCAACTGGCTGGCCACGGCCTCATTAAGCCGAGCGAGTACCTGCGCTCCCTGGCAGATCCTTCAGACATGTGTCTCCCCTCGATTCCAGAGAAGAAAGAAGAGGAGTTCAAATACGCCATTCCTCCTCCTCCCCCTCCTCCACCTCCTCCCCCACCCTCTTCCTCGTCCACTCCCCCTCCTCCTCCACTACCCTCTTCATCGTTCTCTCCCCCTCCTCCTCCCCCACCTTTTTCATCGTCCTCTCCCCTTCCTCCTCCGCCACCCTCTTCCTCGTCCTCTCCCGCTCCTCCTCCACCACCTTCTTCTTCGTCCTCTCCCCCTCCAACTCCGTCTTCCTTTTCTTCCATCTCTTCTCTCCCGTTGCCGCCATTTTCGATAATGAATGGCAATTCCCCGCCTTCTTCTCCCGCCAAACTCACCTCGGCCAATGGGAGCAGCAAATCTGTCATGCCTACCATCAGCGTCACGGATCTCCGCAGCGTCCAGCTCAGAAAAACCGAAGGCAAAGCTCCTCGACCAACTTCCGCGCCTTTAAAAATTCATACAGGTATTATTATCATTAAACTATTACTACTACTATTTAAACTAGCAATACCTCCGCCAATGTCATAGAATGCTATACCTTGTCATGCTAAATAAATGAAAAGTGCTCCACAATCTGCATTCGAATCTGGATCAAACCACAAATCTAACCAAATCATCCCTATCACGAGGTGTATTCAAGCACTAAAATTCATCAACATCCACTTCTAACCTTTTGAGATAGATCGTACACAAACAAACGAACAACGGTGATCACATAACCTCCGCCAGACCTTTTTGGCGGAATAATTTCAAAGGTGAAAGCCATCGGGCTTGCCTCACCACGTGTTTGAAAAGAAGTTCGAAATGGAAATATGAAAGTTAGGGGAAGCGAAAATGTGTAGAAGATACATATGTCTTCTTGCAGGACTGCTCGAACACAGAAGGTAAAAAATAAATGATGAAAGGTGTTCAGTAGCAAAGTTCCTCTAACTAAATGCTGCTAGAATATTCCTATTATACAGGAATGACCTCGGATCCCTCCCCCCCAAAAAAAAAACAAAACAGGAATTCTTAAAAGTATGACCCTCCCCGACTTCAACCCCCCGCCCATCCCCACTCCTCCCCCAAAATTAAACACATAAATAACCTTAACGAGAAACGCCAGCAAAAAACTTCGAACAAGTTGCCTAACGACAAAGTCGACCAAGGTCTTCTTTGTTTCCCTGAAAAAGGCTTACAAAATTATCTAAGAGAAAGGCATCGCTAAATCCTCCTGTAAAATTCTAGTCCTCGCGTTATTTCCCTGAATATAACTCTATTTCTTTATCCACAGAGAGAGACTTGCTTGCTCAAAAGAGCGACATTATTGCGGAATTGAAACTCGGCGTTGACATCGATGGAATCAAGAAACTGAAGACAGAGAAACTTAAAGAAGAATCTGTTATCGTCCAGAGAGAGAAAGAAGAAATAAAAAAGCAGTTCATTCCTGATAAGTTTGTTGAAAAGGTATACATGGTGGTTTTATGCGTCAACCGAGGCTTTGATTCCTTATCTGCTTGCATTTTAAGGGGCTCGGAGAGGTTGGGAATGGGTAATCGAAATTTAACAAAATTTGGCTGAGGAACCGCTAAACAATCGCGGTTGGTGAACAGGGAAACTGAGGAGATAGCTAAGACGACAGAGATGAGGCTCACTTCTTTCTATCTCGACGCTCAGAGGAAGGCGGAAGCTAGGCTGGAAGTTTCTTTGATCCCACGGGAAGGCGCGAGTGGGTGTGCGCAAGTCGTGGGGAAAAGCCGGGGTAATCGTCCTCACATCGAATTTCCATTTTGTCCCGGCACGACAAACTCCTACCATTTTATGATGTTTATAAACAAGAAGTGATTTTATGATTATCAAGGGAGAAACAGAAGTTTTAAAGAACCCCAATTTAAGAAACCTGATCTCTGTTAAAAAGGAATCAAGGACATGGAGTTATTGGTGGAGTTGTGGCTGAATGTGAATCGAATTAATGATGTTTAGGTGCACTGTTTCTATAAATTACCCCTAAAGTATCACCCTCAAGGGGATGTCATGTTTGTATGGGTAGCCATGCTGCAGCAAACATCAGGAGGCCCGCACTTTGACTTTCCAGCCCCCAAACCTGCAGAAGGATCTGCGGATTCATGTATTCCACACATTTTTACATTCTTTAGCTTCACCACTTTCTTCAAAGATCTCTCCATACAAACTTTCTGTGTAAGATGCTCTCGTTAGTATTGCGCTTTAAATATACAGGGGAGACTGTATCCATAAAGTATCCCTGAATCGATGTTTGTCCTTCCATTTTAACACAGGTCATGTATAGCATGAAATAAGCCTAGGAGTTTATTCTGTCTGGCCAAGAGGTGAAATTTAGTGCTTAATTTTTTGTTAATTCGAATTTTCCGGGAACTTTTTAGATTCTTTTCGTATTTTAATATATTTCCCCTGAAATAATAAGTTCATAGATCGTAAAGACGAATACTCAGGGCCCTAATTTAATATAATAAGTGCAATATTCTGGGATAGGGTGCTCGTAACCCCCAAGCTCTTATAATCTTTTAAATGATTTGGTTTGATTCTGGAATTCCTACAGTTTGTCTCATCAGGATTGGTGGCTCAGCTTGGCAATATCCTATCATTCTTTGGTGGTACTATTTTTTTATATTGGAGTTTTCTGCATTTGCTGTCTTGTTTATGAATTTTTTTCCGAATTCGATTTACCAGCCCTTAGTTCTTATTGTCCTTGCCCAATATTTAAAACTAGAGTTACTAAGGGCAATTTTCTCTCATCAATATGTGTTTTATGGCCACATTGATCACTGGAGAGCTCCCTTTCCATGGTTTATACCTCCTTATTTTGGGAGGATTCGCCTCTATTAGCTGCTCTCAACCCTATGGGCAAACGGAAGCTTCTTCGCTACAACTGTACTCAATCTTCACATCAAATTTTTCAACAGGTTCCTGAGGTGGACGGCACGGGAAATCCGATTCCGCAGTGGAAACGCCAGATGCTGGCCAAAAAGGCCGCTGAGAAGGCTAAGAAGGAGGCCGAAGAGTATAACCTTCGTGAAATTGAGCAGAAGAAACTGCAGAATGTTCCGGCGTGGAAGCGGCAATTACTGGCCAAGAAGGAAGAAGAGAGGCAACGGTAAGATTCCTTTGAATCCAAGCTGGGACGAAGCGTCTAAACGTAACCCAGTATTTTTTTAGATGTTCTTTGAATTCATGGAGTGTGTTTGCTTCCGTCAAGGGTGGTCATGGAATCAGCACAATGTTCTGTAGAGCAATAGCTTATAGAAATGATGGTATGGTACTTTGAAAACCACTGCTTAATCCTGTTAATATTTGCACATATAGTTCTTAGTTTTCGTGAGTATTTAGAATTGTGAAATCACCAATGCGATTTTATCTAAAATGGTTCAAAGTGCAGAATTGAGAGAATTTGTAAAGGGAGAATCAAGGTGAAGGGTTATTGAATCTTATAGAAAGGGAAGAAGATGTGCGAATGCTTGAGAGTAAAAGTGTGGAAATAAGGGTGAACATGAAGAGGAAATTAAGGCAAACAAATTCAAGGAAGTGATAGTAGGTAGTGCAAAAGCTGTATATGTGTAAGCATGGAATTGAAAGAGAAAACAAAAAGGGGATGGTGAAATGACGATTTGAAACGCAGAGTGGAGACCAAAAGTAGACATACGTGCAAATGCTAAATTTTGCAAATGAGAATGTTAAGATGATGCGGATGAATAAGCATTCATCCTAATATTATTTTATTAATATTTGACTAGCTACAGTAAAAAAAAGCAGCAGATGAAGCATTTGAACATAAGATGAATGAGAATCTTGATGAGAAGAGGAATTAATTCTGGAAAGAAGTGAATAAGGTGAGAAACCAAGAGAATAAAAACTGTACCAACCCCAGGGAGAAGAATGGCAGGTACTTCTAGCAATGAAGTGGTTAAAAATAGATGTTATGAGCTTTTGGCGAGTTATAATGCGAGTAAGGAAGTGGATGCGAATGTGAATACGATTGATTTCATCCGTGTAAGCCTACTGCTGTATCGATGAGAGAGACAAGCTAGAGATGGTTAGTGTTGGGAGAAGTTTGAAAAAGGGAACTAACCAGAATAGATGATATATTCGCTGGTCGTTGATCAGCGAATATATCATCTATTCTGATATGCTAAAAGTGGTGATGAACTGGTTATGAAATGGATATGATTCTGTTGTAAGGCACGTGGAAGTGGAAGAGTACCTGAAGACTACAGGAAGATAAGTCTGTTGAATGTACTCGGCAAGGTGTATAGGAAAATTCTGATTGAGTGTGTAAGAAGAATAACCTAAGGTTATGAATAAGTAAAGTTTAGTCACTAGTTTCGAAGGTTTATGTATGATAAGTGTGTATGGATGGGGTGAGTGGGTCTGCTTGGGGCATTCTGCTGGCTTTGTCGGCTCCAGTTCGTGTCCGAGCATCAGGTTCTCTTCATACTTTGCGCTCACGAGAATGTCATCCATCTCCCTTTCTCATGTAACTATAAAGCTCTTAAGTGTTTTAAAACAAGAAATAAACGAAAATTTCGCGAGCTTTTTTGTTTACCCGATACAAAATTGTTTCTATCCCTTTCAGAGATTTTATCCAACAAAATAAAAATTATCTATGATTCTTAAATAATACTCCTTAGGCTTTGAAGCAAAAATGATCAAAGTCTCTCTCTGAGTGTGTCCTTATCAAAAAATCTTCCATTGCTAATCTGATTGTTTGAATATCAAAAATAGCGAAGTATACGCCGCATAACTGCGAAGAGTTCAAGGTGAACTTATCCGAAAAATACAGCACTGTTCAAACGCTAAAGATTTGTGTTTCTGCAAGACAATGCACGACCAGACATTGCAAGAGTAGTACAAGATACACTGAGAAGTCTAGGTTGGGTTATACTATCTCATCCGCCACGCTCTCCTGTTATGTCTCTTTTGGATTACCACTTTCTTTTATCTTTAGAAAATCAAGGCTTAAGGAGTTTTGTTCAAGAATAGATGGCTTTTATTTTGTTGGGAAAAGTTCTTTGAAACTGCTAGAAACTATTTTGCATCAGATGATCCCCTTCCTTCCCCCAAATCGTGAAATTTTCGCCTAATAACTCTTTTGGTTACCTACTACTTTCAAATTTGTGCTCTTTTTAAAGTCTAATATTTGGGAGGTTAGGAACGGTGAGTCCATTTGACAGGAGCTGGGCAATCGTGGTTAACTTTTAATGTGATTCTTCCTCGGGTATTTGTCATTATTTATATACTTCCTTTTCTTTTTCTTCCTTTTTCACCATTATTCTTTTGCTCCCCAACACTTAATCCTTCCTTCATGACTACCATTTTGTTTAGTTATGAATAGGTCAAGTTTAATCACTAGTTCCGAGCCCTGCAAAAAAGACGAAGAAACTTTGCTTCGAAAGCCGCAAGATGGAGTAATTGATTATCCTTTTTTCGTTTGATCGTACGTTAAATTGCCATATTTTAATGAATATTGAATAGCATGCATTGTAAATAATCAAAGGGATTGCGAAAAAGAGATAAAACAGCAAATATTCTAACCCTAAATGCATCGACTATAAGAACACTAATGGAATTCTCTAAAAAACAATTACCTTTGATTTTTAGTTTTATCACTCATATTTTTCTTCTTCTGTTTGTTCTTATACATACCCTACTTTTATATAGATCCGTCCGAGGGTGGAAATCAAAATACTAAACTACCTAAAATAATACTTTAAGTATAATTATTTCTTCTTAAGAACTCCTCTCAACTTGTGAAATTACCTACTTAAGCCTCCAAAGCCAAATTCTGACTTTAAGGTTACTCCGCTTCTCTAAGAAACCATTCCTGTGTACTTCCAATGCTCATCCCTGTGAAACCAGGCATTTGTGGGTAGTCATCGATGTTTTTATTTTTAAATTTATTCGGTTTTTCTTCCCTCGTCAGTCCTCTTCCTCATTCTTGTTCTGCTGAGTAAATATGTTCGATCGATATTAGCTTCGTGTTTTCCTTATCCAAATCAACTAAAAAGCGTTCGCTAGGTGTCTGTGAGGGTTTTTCGCAGCGGCTGCCATTTGTTGCAGAGTCTAGTGGTTCGAAACCCATGTTAAACTGTTTGCACTGAGTTATGTGCCGAAATTCTGGATAATATCGGCGATAAAAGTGTATATAAAAGCCTACATCAGCCATAATTTAGGATTTCCATGTATGCCTCTCCACTTAAATCGTATGTTCTTTCGCACTTGTAAACCTAGGAATAAATTAAGCCCGTCACTTTAAAGTCTTCTTATTTTACCATGACCCCACCGTTCAATAATTGGTTTGCCTCAATTAAAAGAAAGATGTAAGATTGATTGAGCTTCAGAAGGCAGCTCTGTTCCGGTGAATAACCCTTATCCCAATCACAGTCTTATGTTTTCAGGGAATTATTACATCTGGAGGTGGATTTCCAGTGCCAATTATTGGCCTTGTACATGCTCAGCTGACTCCTGCATTCTGTACCCTCCCCGCCTCAATGCATTCCATAGGACCTGTTGTTATAATCTTCCACGAAATTTTCACTTCCTCTATTTGCGCAATTTCTTTACAGATCTCGCCTGACAAAACTTCCCATCGGATGTGCCCTCGATGGCTTCCACATTAAATTTTAAAAAAATCTTACTACCGCAGCACAAGTACTTGTAAACAACCTTTACAACTATTTAGAATATGTTTAATACAACTAATTAATTTGGGATTTCAGCTCTCAGATGCCAATGATTAGAACTGCCTCTTCACTTCACACCTTCCACTCATCAGCTGTGGTTAAGCTTTCTCAACCGGCGCACAATTAAACCTCCTCACCAGTTAGTTGTACATAGAGAATTTTCCTGCACCGCACGCTTGTTTTGTAGTTGTTGTGGTAGAAATTTGTTGAATGGTAGTTGCTATTTCTCTATTTAATGCAACATTCATTGTAAGTTGACAAATGGAGAAAAAAACTTGATTATCAACCTTAGCCGTCATCATAGATGGATAGATGATTGTTGCTAGTTTTTCGCTCCTAATGTAAGTATAGATGAGATTTCAGTATTTATATGCATTTAAAAATGAATATAAATAGTTTTTTAAAGTCATCCCGGACTTTAGTAAATATTTTTACTATATTTATTTAGTTTGCAATATAATGTAGATTATATTTAGTGGTAATGAAAGTCTAAGGGGACTTTTCTTAAATCAAAAGAAGGGCACTTTTGAAATCTCTTACCCATTTTCGATCAAAATTATTTGAACTAATTCATAACCTCTAAAATTAGTGTACCTGGGTAAAGGAATCCGTGATAAATAGTGGATATATGATATAGATTAAAAATAACTTTAATAGGATACAAATTTATAACACTCCTCAGTCAATCTCAGTAATTACTTTAAGATATAAAACTTCATTTTTCTTCTCCCCATTGTATTTTTACTGCTCATAGCCATTGTGTGTATATATTTTTACCTTATTTAATTAATAATTAAACCTAAAAATATATATTTTATTTTACGCGCTTAGATCAAGCTGCGTACATTGAGACACTTCATATATTAAAAAAAAGAAGAAGTTCGCAATTAAAGTTAATTTTTAACGTCTGATTAGCTATATAAAGGATTCAACTTCATATTTGTTGACTCGCCAAGCTTCTATATTTTGTCGGCCATATATTTTAAAGACATGAATAACTTACCTTAATTTCCCCCTACTGTGAATCACTTTCTTGTAACAGAAACCCAATGAGTGTCCCTAAAGTTGAAGGGATCCGGCGAATTAAAGTTGGGATCACTTCAGCAAAGGATGTGAAACTATCGCGTTGTCCATCATCGTCATTAGTCAAAGATACCCAAACCGCAACAAGCCATGGAACTCTCGGGCCAACCGTAGGCTTACCCGGCTATGCAAATTCCCATAAAACACTTGCAACTGACAGAGTCTTAACCGATAATGGGAAAGTGTCGTTAATGAAACAGCGATATCAAACTTCAAAAAGGATTACATCTTCAGATAAAGTAACCTCCAGTAATGGAGGAATATCACCCGTGATAGTTTTACCACACGAATTCGGGTACCGTCTTCCCCCGAAAGAAGTTCAGATAATTGAAAAAAAAAACTCACAGTCTATTATAACTACCCGAAATGGGAAAGTGAAAGACGATGCTAAGCCTCAAGCGAAAAGCTAGGAACTGGTATTCAATCATGCTAACTGAACCTAATGTTGATCATTAGAACTTGTCACTATGTGAATTCTATGTTCTTTTATTGTAAAAATTCAACACTAATTGTGATGTAGATTGGTTATTGAAAATGATGTGTCATGTATAGCGAATTTGAAATGTTAATATAATCTTGGTTTTCTATCCTTAAAAACAGGTTGTGTACATTGTTGTAAATATTGCAAAATCAGTACATAACTTGATAGAGAGGATTTGGGAATATTGTTTAGTGTAAAGAATTTAAAATTTCTTTCATTAAATAAACGTTCTTCCATAAATCAGTCATATCTTTTTATTGTTCAGAGACGATAGGCTCCGGTACTGAAGTCATATATAATATATATATATATATACTATGTAAATAGAATTCATTTATATAATATTTAGTGATTAATAAAGAACTTCTTGGCAACTGTTTCAATTCATTAATGAGATTTAATCTACAAATCTTATTACATTCTTAGACGTTTTTTCTACACCTTTTATTGGAAAGATATTTTTACAACAATATTTAACTTTTTATATCTTTTTCATACTAACATTTTTACCTAAATTTAATATTAAGTTTTTAAGAAATAAGCACTTTCCACCCATTTTCTGTAATTGGATTTTTTCAACAACTAATTAATAATACCCGTAAATTAAATTACAAATAGTTAATTTCTTTAAGAAAATTAATAAACTTCATGAGGCTTTATTATAAAGAAGGGATATTCATGGTTTAAGAAGCTAGACTTATTAGATAATAAATTCTTACAAGTCCATTTTAAAATATTAAAGGTAAACAGGAGATCAAAAACGACCTCAAAAATAGTAAGCCTAGCTAGATAGTTTGCTTTATTTGTGATGTAAATTGTGCCGAGGTTTATATGTGAATAAATTTTACAACCATGTTTTTAGAGTTTTACTTAACTATGTCATTCTTTTTTGTCGAAAGAATCACATTGGTTTTATCCTCTATTTATAAGAATATAATTGGCTAATGCATCTCTCAAGATGCATTAGGAATTAAAGGATAAAACAGAAGATAATATTTCAATTGTTAGTTTGAGGTTCCAATTAGAAGTATTGTACAAGGCCACAAAATACGTGTAAAATTCCTAGTTTAAAATAAATACAGCCACGTCCATTTTCTAATATTTCAAAGGAAAGTGTTTTTTTAACGAAAATAACTGATTTTTCATTAAAATTTAATGAGAAAAGTTACAATTGACTTATATAATCTCTTTTGTGGGATTTTATTAAGGAAATAAATATATATTTCATTGGGCAAGCGTCATCAAATCGGTTCATCTGTCAAAACCAACGCATTAAAGAAGCCAAAAACAGACTATCAAAGGTAAGAGCAACCAATGGCAACGAAATAATAAGGGACTTTTATTTCTCTCAAAAAGACAGTCGCTAAATTTAGATCTTACACATATTTGGTCCATAAGGAAGCATCATTCTAAACAAGTCACCTCTTTTTCCTCCATGATAATTTTACATCATTTAAACATGAAAAAAGCAATTGTATTTTGCGTCACTTGATTAAATAAACTTTTTTTATTTTTCCTATTAGACCACCCATATTAGTCTAAACATTCCATACTATTGGATTAGATGAGAGTATATATCCACAACAGAATGAGTTGGTTGTGCCGGATTTTCGTTTCAACACAGCTCGAAGTTCTTATGTAGCCTACGTCAATTTCTCCGCCAGAAAGATAGGCTTAAAAAATCTGTTAAAGTTAAAGGAAGGATAAGTAAATGGAAGATACACAGACATACGGGAAGAATGTGGGTTGAGATTAATGGTGCTGGGCAGTTCATTATGATCTTTGTCCCATTTTATTTGCAGCATTCAGTTAATTCGAAACCTTTGTCGGGTATTTAAAAAAAAGTTATTCATCAGTTTTTCTCTCAATGCTTTATCAGGACTTTTTCTGCGAGTATTAGTATATGAGTATTATAGAATCAAATATCTGAATGAGTCGCGAGTGACAGCATTTATGCGGGAGGTCTTAAATTGTGAATCACAGCTCTCATAATAATACGTTATTATTGTACTTAGTACTAGAATCAGGGTGGATAACAGGCAGGTAGGTTGAGCATCGTTGGGGACAAAGTCAAAGCTTTCCCAGTCATAGGATGTCGAACCAGTACATAAATCAAGAACGATTCTCCGGGGTCGAGATCTATCAGAGTTTTCCACTGAATACGATCTTTAGTACCTTTGAAGCACACTAGATGGTAAAAATAGTCGGGTCGGCGAATGACCTCTTCCCAACCACACTGCAAGGGAGGACGGATTTCTGGGGGTCGACCACTAGGATGTCGTTGAAGTACAACGCAATACGTCGCCCCACCTGGAGATTTATACCACTTAATCATAGCAGAGGAGCAATTCAGAGGTTTGACCTTAATCTGAACATTCTTGGGAAGTCTTGGAATGGGAAGTTTCCTAGCAGAGTGAGTTGCGACTAGCCGCACCCGGTACAAAGCTTGCAAAGGAGGGTAGGGAGAAACCTTGATGGTTAGCCTCGCTTTCGGTGCATGGCGAACGGCCAAATGGAGGGCTTCCCTTCCTTTAGCGGCGGCCACTCTTTCTTTGCCAGCAAGGACGACCACCTTAACTTCACCGTAGCAAGATACAGCTGCTACATGGAGCTTCTTCCCGGTCTTCTTCACCTTGAATTTGACAATGACCTGACCTCCTGCGGTCAAGGTAAATGGCACCATAACTCCAGCCTTTAAGCGATGTGCCTTTCTTCGCTTGCCAGGTTGAAGAGTTGCTTGGACCAACGGTAAAAGAGCGCCTTGTTGCCAAATAGTAACGTAATACTTCACGTTGGGGGGAACAGGCAAGTTGTAATGTGTATTTGGCGTACATCCAAGTATGAGTGACTTATCCAGTGAGTACGAAGGTGGGGGCTGGAGCGATCTTTGTAGTTCCCTGGCTGCGCAAAGGGACGAATGAAATTGGTTTCGACTGACAGCAAGGCAGAACAGCTTTTCTCCATCCAACCTTAGTGGAAAAAAAATTATCATAGCCACTCGTGTCACATAATAGTATCGATTTTAATATCAACACCTTTTGATATGATCTTACATAATCCTCTATTTTGTTTAAGTATGTGATAACCTCTTTCCAATTCTGATTCCATTATAATCGCTTAAAGGTATATCACTATCGCAAGGAAAAGACTCTTAGGATAAGACAGGAGAAATCACCGAGATGTGAATTTGTGCATTTGTTTCACGATTTGAAGTGTCATTTTGACCTCCAAAGCATTGGAGTACCTCATTATACCGGCATTACAAGAAAGATAGTTTAACATTATGACTAAGTTGAATCTAAATGAGTACGAACATGTTAGAAAATATCTATGGCAAAACAAGTGCAAATATCAATGGTTAAAAATGCCTAAGCTCGATAGATATCTAGATGATCCATTTGGTATTCATATCCTTTTAATAACCACATGGGTTTAACTAATAAAAGTTCAGTGGCCGAGCAGAGAATACAAAGGTTATGAAAATAGGGTACAAAGTGACGAATAAGGGAGTCTCATGGACAATAATCCTTTAGGTATGTGTGTGTGTTAGGGAGAGAGAGAGAGAGAGAGTGTGTGTATGTGTTACCTGCTTGCCCAGGATAGGGTAACCGAGTGTCGCGTAGTATCCTTCGCCTTCAGAGATTCCCTCTCCCGTCTTCTCTGTTTCTCGCTGCGGAATCTGCCCGTCGCCATCGCGTGCACCTTTGACCCTTCCTCAGAGGTACTAATCTTTGCACCAAAAGAACAATTTTAGAGCTTGGAAATAATAAAGATAATAACAATACTAATAATAATGGTAATAGTGATAATAATGAGAAAAATATTAATATCGTTAAGTATATTATTATTTTTGTTTTGCTTAATATGCTTTGACCCCATATAAAAAAAATATTAAAAAAATAAACAAAAACCCTCGCTGTAGAATATTAAAGAAAACTATGAGTTTGGGTTAATAATCGTGCTCTATCAGTCGTTGGCTGAGATATATAGTTCCGACCCTGCGAGAGAGGCCATTGAAAAAGCCTCGAATGTGAAGAGAGTTGTAAGTGAAATGGCACTATTAGGAGGAGCTGTGGTAGAATTACCTAGTCACTCCGGTTAATCTAGGTAAGTGTGTGAATTGAGTATGGGTATGATGGGTATGTTTGATGAAGCTGTGAATGGAGATGTATTAATGGGTTTAAAAGAGAAAGAGTGTAGACAGTTGCGCTCTATGAAGTGGACTTAAGAAAGAATTTACGTGAATGTTGGGGATCGTGGTGGCGATGGTAAAGAGGGAGTGGTTGTACTTTTCGTGAGGTGTGGTATGATGGTTTGACTGGGTTTGAATGTGTCAGTCTGGGAATGGCATTGAAGTTCAAATTTGCAAGGGAGAATTTGTGCGTAGTTGTAAAGGACGAGCCTGGTAATGATGAAAATGAAGTTGAGAAAGAGAAGTTCTGAGGAGATGAGTGATTGCGAATGTGAATGCATGAAGAGGTGAGAGAATAAAGAGATGGAATAGCTAAGGCTTTTGGTACACCAAAAGAGAATGGTGTTGAGAAAGGTTGGTAGAGTTTGTGTGACAGACACGTTCTTCCAGCACAAAAATCTACATAATTATACAATGGTTGGACAAAAAAGAGAGGATGGATGTAACAGTGTGATTAATTTGATCCGTTTTAAAAGAATATGCTGATGGATGTATTTGATGTGAAAGCTTTGAATGGTGTGACTATCTGATTACTTGATAATGATGTGTAAGGCGTAGCCTTCAGAAACTGGGCAGGAATAAAGCTGCAAAGAAACTGGTTGCGCTGGAAGAAGTGAAAATGTGTGTAAGATATATAGCCACATATCCTCTGCAAGAACTGGAGCCGGGATGGTAAAATTGGAAGTGTTGTGGTTGGGAGGGCATGCAAGCCTCCAAATGTCACCTGCCATTTCCTTGGGGTTACGAGAGAGGAAAGAGTATGTGTGAAAGATGAAAGAGAAGAGAGGAGTTAAGTGTTAACGTGCAGCTAGAGAAAATGTGGGACAGGTTTAAGGAGTGTTGGTGGAAGAGCGAAAGTTGCTAGAACATGGCATGATTAATGGTTGAATGATGATGTTGAGAAGTGGAATTGGGAGGAGCATTTGTAGAAGAATTAATAGTACAGTTGAACTATGACAGGAGGTGTGGGTGAGTATATATAAATGGGTGAAGAGAAAGGTAAACAAGTAAGAAGAAGTAAGCTGAGGACAAATGATGTGGATAAATGAGAATCAAGTTGAATGCCAGAGAAAGAGAGAGAGACACGTATGAGGGGAATGGATACGGATCAATTATAGCAGATTAGCTAATTTAGTCAGAGCAGTCGGACAAAATTCAACTCAAAATAATGCTAATGAGATCGGCTTCTTTAGAAGACAACTTCCCTTCGAATATGACGTCACATATAGCGAGTCTAATTGTAACGTAACAATGGGAGGTTCCGCGAGATGTCGTGAACTGTCTAAAATTCACTTCCGGTGGCTCTGTATAAATAGTAAAGCATCGGCCTGGGCAAAATTAGTATTTTGCCAAGAGGATATGATGCCTAAGGTAAGGCCTGCAGACTCTTATTGCTGGCCGATGTAGGCGGGAATAAATTTGTGATAAATGTTAAATAGTGAGTAAACATTCATTGTCCTCCGAATAATTCCAGGCTTAAATAAGGCCCGGCCATAACTATCGAAATACGAACCAGTGACCTGATTGCTTATTGTCCTTACGAATGTCTATTTTGTCTCTCCTTATAGCTTCTTTCTCTTGGCCTCCCATACCCCAAGAGCCCGAAGACAAGATTTTTTTTTTTCGATGTAAGCTTCTTAGAGAGGGGAGAAAATTCTACACTGCCATATTTGAGCCCAGCCTACCCCTGGCAAAATATTCCTTCGATTCTTACTTTCGAGGCTGGCAATGGTTACTGGAATACAGGTCGTATTTTCTGTCATAACTTTGAACAGGCCGAGTACTAATCGGCCCTAAGTGTAAACCGAACCCGTGCTGTTTACAAGTAATTAAGCTCGACGCTCACACCCCTGCTCCTCTCGAGCAGCAAAATATTTGGGTGGCAGATCCACCCGGAATTGGAGTCCCCTTTGTCGGTCGCTTGTGTATACTCACGGCTCCCACCTGGAGCCAACATTCTAAACCAACTCGCCCAGTTATTCCCTTGCATTTATCTTTCATGTCCATTATTTTATTTTTGTTTGTACAGTAGTAAAGATTATTTTGTTTCGCCCAGTTTGATATCCTGACCTAACCCATAGTTAAATTGCTATCCGCTATCCTTTCCGAGACACGGAAAGCAAACGGAGTTCAGATCTAACCTGACCTACGACACAAATAATTAACTTATTTTAGAAATAAGTGAGAAATGTGAGAAAATTGAGAACCAAGAACAAATGAGAAAGCTGAGAAACCAAGACAAGAATGCCCGAATATCAACGATAAAATTGGGAGGGATGAGAAGGGAATAAATAGACAAGATGACTGATTATAGCTATATAATGTGCATGCAAGATGCAGTTGACTTGAATGTGATGGCTTCACCCTACCAACCAACTTCTTAAGTGGAGTATGAAACCATTAACCATCTAGCGCGGTCATATATTTGGTAAATAGGAAAGCGGTGGGACTGTTTGATATAATAGCCGAGAGGGTGCTAAAATTATGTTGGTAATCATGTTATGTAATGGTTCTTGTGGTTTTCTTGTCACGTTTTTGTGAGTAGAGCAGAAACTGAAATGTGCAAGAATTATGTGATAGTACCATTATATAGAGGGAAATGGAATAAAGGCGAATACAAACATTTCAGAAGAATAAATATGTGTAGTGTTGTAGGCAAAATGTATGGCAACTTCTGATTGAGTGTGTAAGAAAAGGATAACAGAGGTAATGATAGGTTATGAAAAAGGTAGGTTTAGAATGGGCAGATTGTGTATGGCTCAAGTCGGTTCTAGGAATGTATGGATGAGGTGAAAATGTTCATGTTGGAAGTAAGGCGTATGCTCTGTTGAAAGATGCTCGGAGTGAATGGTATGATATATGTGGATATATGTGGGAGTGTGGGGTAAGGGTGTATGATGCCATAATGGGTGCTTAATATATGTATGGATGGGGTTTTGAAAGAAGTACGAATGGGAGTTAAGGATTTTAAATTGATGAGTTATAATGAAATAGGAGTGTTGGCTATGTTGGTTATGCTGTTAAACTGGTATTAGCGACTGAGAATGTGAGGTAATTGAAAATGTTGATTAAATCGTTTGTCAAGGAATAAGAGAGGATGGTGCTGAAAGTAAAGGAAGGAAAATGTAAGTTGATGGTGTTTGGTGGTGAGGTGAGGGTGATATTAAAATTTGGGATGTGCTCCTTAAGCAAACGTGATGTTTTAAGTATCTAGTATATGGTGAATGGTATGGTCAGGAATGAGGCCGACTTCGATAAGATAGTTATGAAAGGTCAAATCGTATCACGGGTGATCAGCGCATTAGTGAATGATGACGATTTAAATGCGATATGGAGAAGGAAGTTGCTTGAGATTATGCTGGTAGATGTGAGAGTGGTGTAGAAGGAGTAGGAAATATCGAGAGTATAAACAGTGTGAATAGACAATTTGAGAGGGAAGTTGGGTTTGATGAAGGGAACTAGAGAGAGGAATAAATGGGTACGAGGTATATACGATGTAAATAAGGATGTGGAAGATTTAACTGAGAATGTTCTGGGGCGATCCGGAGATGTAAGAAGAATTCATGTGAATACATTTATAAAGACTATGAGAATGGGCTCCCTGGTGTGTGTAAATGGATAGAAGTGCGCTTGAAAGATCGATTAATTATGCACCATACCATTTAATGGTAAGAAGACTGACAGAAGGACAAGTGGATAAAATTATCTACGATAGGTGTGTTTGTAGATGGTTTTGAGAGAGGTCGCGCCTAGGCCTCATGATAGAGCCTACCGCTACTTGTAAAAAAAACGTCCCCTAAAAGCAGAAATTAAATATAATAGCCAATGTAGAGACTGCCTGAAAGCACATGGGAGAGAGGGAAAAAGTGAAGGTTCTGAAATAATAACACCCATTAAATGTGCGATGGTGTAGTGAACAAAGAGTTGAATTTAGGCATATGTCCCTCTTTACTCATTTGATTAACTGTGGACGACTAAAGTAATTATGATTCCTTATAGTAATTATGTTTTCATGCTTCCTGCCCGAACTCTAACTACTCACGGGCCAAATATCCTTTTAACTGTCATTGGAACGCCTAATAGTATTGCTAAAATGGTATTATAGATTTAAATAACAAAAATATTACAAAATTAGGATAAAAAAAATAAATTTTTTATGCATTCACCCAATCAGTTAATTATTTATTCACTCAATTCTATCTTATCGCTTGTTTCATTATTAAGTTAATTTAACGACTCAAGGGCAGAATCATCAATAACCACCACTATTTTGGAGTTTTGGTATGTGGATGATACACTTTAATCCTACACACTACACCCAAATCACCACATTAAATGCCATTAAAATCAGGTTATGTGTGATTGACCATACCTTAATGATATACAAGCCCGGTTGGGAAAGCTCCTTCTGATAGAGCCACGGTTCTGATCCTCTGCCGTGGGTAAGCGTCATTTCCAAGATGGTTTCCTCTCCCTTATGGATGTACTTGAGGGGTGGCTCCGCGGCGGGGGTCGCTGTGAAATTTTCGCCATAAACACGAATGACCTGGGCTGACCCACGTTTCTTATGATGCTGGCCTACGCTCCTAAGACTCTGCAAAGGCGGAGATGGGGACTGACTGCATGGGATAATTATCGTTATTATTATTATTATTATTATTATTAGATGAACTACTAAAGCACATATAAACCCGTCGATATGAAGAGCCTATTTTGACGTTGTAAATGAGCGGAGAGTGGTGTCTGATAGACCATAAAATGAGGGGGATGATGGGGAGTTGTTTTACTGTCATTGATGTGCGGCGACCTCATTTTGTGATAAATTACATTTAGTGAAGAATTATTATTATAACAATTATCACCAATCGACTTATCACAAGTTTGGACTGGCATGCATCAAAGCAACTAGCGACATGACTGGACAGTTCAGCAACAGCCTTGATCATTATTGCCGTCTCGTTCGAGAGGGAAGGAATTGTGTGGGAGGCTCCCTAGGCCAGCACCTCTTACTTATTTTTTACAAACACAATAGCAGTCAAGGCGCTGGACAAATACCAGGCGAGGATAAAAACAGAAAATTAAAATTGGAAAGAACGCAAGAATATTTTTCAGGGAAGTAGAGCAGATTGCGATAAAGAGGGGCTGAAACACAGAAGGACTCCTATGGTGGTATCGCCGGAGTCGCATGGGGCAAGGCACAGTAGAGTGGGTAAGCTGGAGGCGTGAAAGAAAGAGAGCAACAAGAAAAGAACAAGGGCGGGGGAGGGGGGGGGGGAGATATAAGAGCCATCGAAGAAAAGTTCAGACAACACTGTGAGTCGGTGTTTTCAAACGTACCTGAACAAAACGCAGAACTCAACCAGGTAATTGAAGAGATGTACATGATAGCTTAGGAAAATACAGAAAATATTCTCAGTACCTGTCGTCAAAGAGCCCATGGGGGAGAACCTGGCACCAGGAGCCACAGTAACAAGTGAAAAACTAAAAAACACTATCTCCTCAACAAAAACGAAAGGCCCCTCAGAAATTAACAGGACCACCCTCATCAAGGCAACGGGCAATATAATCGAAACAATCAAGTATATATTTAATGCGTTCCTACACACCAGATATTTCCCAGACGAATGCAAACTCGCAAACATGATCTTCATCCCCAAACCAGACAAACCACCGGATCTCCTCACCAGTTACCGACCGATATCGCTTCTGAGCTTCATTGGAAAAGTCTTCGGGAAAATCCTTAACAGAGAACATATAATATAATATGAGGACGAAAATAACCTTAGCAACAAATACCAGTTCAGATTCTGTAAAACTAGAGACACAATAATGTCACTTGGTATCCTCACTGAAAAAATTGCGAAAGCTTAAACAGAGAAAAAAAATAATTCTATATGGTCTTGAGAGATGTAGAAAGAGCATTTGATAAAATTTGGATTAAAGATAGGTAAAACAAAATCCTAAATCTCCAGTTGAACAAAAACCCGAAGACAATTCTCTGTTATCGGATAGATAGGAGAGCATATGTTGCTCTCAATGAATTAAAAACATCAGAGTTTAACCTGGAAGCGGGCTTCACCTAGGGGGTGATGCTTTAGCCCTACGCTGTTTTTGATCTATACAGCGGACATGCCACTACCTAGAATGCCTGAAATTCGTTGACGACATCATTCAATTAGCCGTCAGTGAGGAATCTTAGGTAGGGACGACAACATTGATATCGGCAACATCAACCAATTCAAGAGAGACTAGAAAATAAGAACGAACAGACAGAGTTTACCATAGTCCCGAACTCAAGAATTAAGGTACCGGTTATCGAAATAGAAGGTCAACTCAAGCGATATCATCCAGAAGACAAAGGATTAGGTTTAAAGAGAACGTTAGAAGACTACATACGACACGTTGCTGAAAGAATATAAAAAGTTACATTATTGCTAAGACTTCTATATTCCTTAGGTGGCTTAAGAGCAAAGAACAAGAAAAAGATCTATCTTGTACTAGGAAGGAGGGACTCATACCTTCCCATCCCTCAAAACGGCTTATCAACATCAAGAAAACGAGAATTCCAAACAGTTCAAAATAAAGCTCTCTACATTTAAACGAACAAAAGAAGTAGATAGTAAAGAACCCAAAGAGCCCTACATTAAGAAACAAAAATCGAACTGCTCAACTACATCCTCCAATTTTTGCAGATATACCAACACCAGAGCGAACCCTCCTTTCAACCCTAGATTCACCAGTATAAAATATTAACAGTGAATAGTGGATAGTTTAACCGACAAATGAAATTACCCCTGACAAATTCCCCAACCGATTAAGAATGAATCCACCAGTTAAGTCCGCTAGAAAGTGACCACAAGTGCGACTACCTTGACAAGACCCCTTAATGTAAGCAACAACTAAAAGTGAAACAAAAGTGCAACCAAATAGCCCGGTATAATGACTAATTGGAAGTGTTTGAAAGAGTGACAAAAGAAAAATGATGAAAACCAAAAGGGGAAATCATTGAACCAAAGTGAGTAAAGGAGAAAGACTAAAGCCTTCAAACATACATAAACACAGAAACAATGCATGTAAATTACACAATCAGTACAAACACATAAGAAATACATAACATAACAAAGGTGGGCAGTAGCTCAACACAAATGTTCACATAACGGTATCAATGCTATATTACACACAAAAATGAGAGAACAAAACAGAACAGAGATTAATCTCGGTTCACCCGACAACTATAAAGAAGTCCCGCTAACACCCCCAGTAGAGGAACAAAAGAGAATAGAATAAAATTGGAAAAATCTAGTCGTGATTCGGATTCCACGTTAATCAGTAGGTCCCCGAACAGTGGAAGTATTCCCTTCTACCCTCATATCGCCCTATAAGAAGAAGATCAACTTAGATCTACTTTTTATCTCATACTATACTTTCTTTTGCAAACATCTTTCATCTTTTCTTCCCTCTACGGCCACCCGTCCACCCTTCTCCATCCGGCCCACCTGGACTTGGAGGAAGAGAGCGAGGGGGGATCGAGAGGGATCGACAGGGAGCGCCCCCATTCCTGGCCCTGTTAGGATAGGTAAGGTTTTCAGCCACAGAATCTTCTATTTCCTCTAAAAAAAGGAGGCCAGAAGGATGATCGAAGCGGGGCAGTGGTTGTCGACACATTGAGATCGCAAGAAGGCCATCATTAGAGGTTAAATGACGATGGATCAGTCGGGTATGTCCGTTTTGAAATTGGCAAAGGGCCAACTCAAAGGATTTATACACTTTTTAGTGCTGATGGGCGGTAACAAACCGACTGTTTAGCACTCCACAGCTTAAAACCGGTGCAGTAATACCAGAGCAATGCCATTGATTCCACCCTTAATCCCGAAAATCGATAAAGAACCCCTTTCATGGGTAGCGTTCAAGGGGCCCGGATATCAGAACTGTCAAACAAGCATCTTGGTCTGCTCTCTCGTTACCCGGGACATCAATATGACTTGCACCCCAAAAAAAGGAGACCTTGTATTTGGACGCAATCCTAACTAGCCCCCATATTAGTAGTTTATCATGGGAGTAGCAACACAAAACGATTCTTGGAAGGCATATCCCCTCACCACCCAGCACCGTGCATGGGTGAGCAGTAGGTATTTAGGTAAAAACAAAAGTTGCGTTTGGACCATATGGAAACTTTGTAATGGACCAATGTCTTACTCGAGTCGAATTTCCTGTATTTGACCGAGAAATTTCTGGTTTCCCTTGAGTGTCGTTAGCAAATGTTTGTCCACTTCGAACGATCTCCAATCCATTAATGGAATATGGTCTCCAAAGTAGCTCCCACTGGAGCTCTGTATCACAAGAAGTCCAAGTGAGGCTGACTGGACCTGCTTTCACGACAGCATAAACCAAGCTGAAATATAAACGCCCCAATAATATATCTTTATATGAATCCATACGTATAAAACGCTCTTAAAACACGTCAAAAACATATAAGAAACATACAAAAGACGCCTAAACATGTTTTAAACATAACAACAGCGGCTAACAATCTAAAATACGAAGATAGCTAATTAACTAGATTCCTTAAACGAGTCCAGGACATGTAAAACGTGCTTAAATTGCCCAAACTCGTCTGAACATGTTTTAAACGAGTCCAGGACATGTAAAACGTGTTTAAATTGCTAAAACACGTCTGAACATGTTTCAAACATATATATAAAACCAGTTTGAGTGGTAATTAAAAAAAAACTCAGTTGCACTGTTCTTTATTGGGTTGAAGGGTTTATATCTAGTTGTTTACGGGTAAATCTTTATAAGAGCTGATTCTTGTTACTCATGTATCTTATAAGAGCTGGTTCTTGTTACTCATGTACTTGTCAGTGATCTCTACCACACCTGTGTTACTAAGAGGATACAGAGATGGATAATTTCGCATTTTTTTGTTTATTACACTTGGATACGTTTTACGTATTTTTATCTACTTAGGTAATCGAGAACGCCACTGAACAGTTACTGTATATAACTACCCAAACAAGGAAGAATCACAGTTTCGGTGACATAAAAGAAAACCCGTTTCCTTGCTATTGGAATTGTCCTTACATCGAACCCCCGCCATTATCTCGACGGCGAAATTCGGTTGTATCGGTTCTTATCAAGTTTGAAAACATTGCTTCAGTAAATTAAGAGTTTCTGATGTTGATTTAACCTGCGGACATTTTATTTCACTTTTTAACACGGGAATTTCCTTACTGCGGAGAGACTTTTAGATCACCTATACGGAGGTTTCGCGTTAACTTCACTCCTATGTCATTGGGAAAATATTGTTGTACACAGGTGCTTCTTCTTAGGACGAGTGATCGCAATTCTTCCGAACGAATGTCTAAGTTGAATGTCTCCTATTAGGGGCGTTGGGCGTAGGGCGTATTGGGGCGTAGGCCCCAATCTCGTAATGAGGTCTAGATGGGATCACGTAACCATAATCCTTTGGGATGCTCTAAAAAATCGGATATTCCACAACTTTTTAAAGTTACGCAGCCCATCGTTATATCTGTCACAAAAAGGTCCTTAAACACCTCCAATTCTCCCCCTCTATTTTGGGGTCACGAACATAAATACACGTTTGGATGCAGCCTCCCCCCCATCCATAAACGCAAGTACTATAGTCGAACCCATACGAGAGATACCCTTCTTCACTATTTCAGGTGTATTTAAAGATCGAAAATTTGAGCCCTAATTTTATGTGCGTTGTCTTTGTTTTTTTCTTTCGTGATTATTTGTTAATAGGTTGTCTATTTTCATGGTGATATGGGTTGCTTACTTTCATGTTGTTTGTTATAGGTTGCTACTTTCAAGATGTTTTTGTCATGTGTTGCTACTTTCAGGATGTTTTTGTCATGGGTTGCTACTTTCAGGGTGTTTTTGTCATGGGTTGCTACTTTCAGCATGTTTTTGTCATGGGTTGCCTACTTTCATGGTGCTTTGTTATGGGTTGCTTACATTCATGGTGTTTTATATGACTCTTGTCATAGGTTTCCTACGTTCATGATGTTTGTATTGATTAGGTTGCCTACATCCATGGTGTTTTGTTATAGGTTGCCTACTTTTATTGTGTTTTATTATGGGTTGCCTACTTTTATTGTATTTTGTTATGGGTTGCCTACTTTCATGAAGTTTTGTTCTGGCATGCCTACATTCATGTTGTTTTGTCATGGGTTGCCTACTTTCATGTGGTTTTATTATGGGGTATCGACTTTCATGTGTTTTTTCGAGATGTCTCTTTTCATGACTTTGTTCTATTCACTACTTCTCTTCTCGTGTCTGCTCCTTTTTTCGCTGAGTGGTCTCTCATTTTTGTCACCTCTTAATCCTTAAGAATAAATACCCCCATTTCCTATTCTCTTACAAAGCTGCACACCCTTCCCTGCACCTCTTTTCAAAAACTTCTTCAAATACTCATTCATCCCTTTAATGTTTTCAACCAGTCTAAATTTCCACCTCATGCATTTTCGAACATATTTAAATACTCCCCTCATCAATGTTTTATCCTCTCTACCCTCTACTCATTCCCTCCAAATGCCTCCACTACCCTTCCGCCTGCCACTACCTTCTCCTTACCATTCTTGCCTTGCCCAAAGCCCGTCCTTCTCGCCCATCTTTATGCCCCGTTATCTCAATACCTCCTCCCTCCCAATCCTCCCCATGCAGACCTGATCTTGCCGTTAGGGGGGAGGGGCAGGATGATGTCGCGATTTTCAGGCAGGATTTTCATCTGGTTGGCCAAGTCGTCGGTCGAGAGGGTCGACCTTAGCACGTCCGAGGTCGACCTGGGCGAAGATGGAAAGTATTCGAAGAGGAGTCCTCCCCCTACATTCATCGCAGGAACGCAGGTCGAAGGAGAAGTCCACTTCAAGACCAGGAAAACGAAGACCTCAATCATTTTGTAGTCCATTGTCCAGAGATCTTCGATGAACTGGAAAAAAAGAGTGATAAGATGATCAGATTTTGTGCGGAAGAGGAAAAAATGGGTTATTAAAATGAACAAAAGAAATGCGGAAGAAGAGTGAGTAGAGGATAAAAGGAGTGTATATTAGCATGGGAAATGACTTTGGTTCATGGGGAAAACAAGCATTAAACACTTGGGTGTTGAGAAGAGATTATATTATTAGCAGTACTATTATTTTTTGTTATTGCTATCGCCACACAAAGAAGAAGAAAAAAAAGGAAAAAAAAGAAAAATAAAAGGAAAAAGAGGAAGAGAAAACAAAGAAGAAGAAGAAGAAAGGATTGTAATATTTTAGGAACAATAAAAACTTTTAGGGAGCGCTGAAAAAGGAATATTTATATTATGGATACCAAAAAGTAAAGGTCCCATTTTTGATCAAATACTTGGGCGCAATGCTGCAAATAGGCTACAAGCCTTTGGGTCGAGGTTTACGTCCATATAACAGTCTGACCGCTGCCCTCGTTGGTTGAAGTGAAAGTTTAGTGTGTGCCGTGTCAAATAACCCACGCTCCACGGAGGACACGGATTATAATGTGTTGTATATTCAACATTGCATGTTTTACGAATTTGATAAAAGCGTCAATGCAGGACGTGCAATGGAAACAATATGATGACGAAGCGAGTGTTCGGAAAAGACAGCGGTGGTTTATTAAGCTTCAAAAGTTATTTTGATCTCTTTTATCGGTATCGATCAGAAATACAAGTTCTTCTTGATGTAAATTTACTACATTTGCATAGAAAAGTATTAATAAAATTTAAGAAATTATTATTAATGAAATAAAGGAAGTGAACAACAAGGGTAAATTGAATTGAATGAAAGGTAACTAATTTCATGACAGACTCGCTTCCAACTTTGTATTACGATCTTTTAATATATATATATATATATATATATATATATATATATATATATATATATATATATATATATATATATATATATATATATATAAACGTGAATGTTTCTGCTTCTAGCAAGCACTGAATATAACATATGTATATTGATTGGCCAACGTTTCGGGCTCTGGACCCGTCTTCTGAGTTAGAACAATAAAAATATATAGTTAAAATAATTGTTTTTACGATAAATAGAACAATAGCACGAACTAAGGTCTAAAGGTAAAAATGTACAAAAAAGGTAGAAATACAAAAAAAATGCCCTCCCAGACAGAAAAATCAATATGAAGAACAAATTTCTGTAGTTTGAGTAAAAATAAAAAATACAAAATGAATTCAAATGACATAAATGTGGGTTCTAAGTGGAAGAAGAAGTAAACACAATAAATACAGTATCTAATATTACTTGATTCGGAGAAAGCTGTGAACTGACTGAATGAAATTTAAAAATCTACTACTAGGAAAGCTTTGATTTAGTTTTAGGTGTATTTTTTTCTAGTCTATGTAATTGTTTGGTAGAAAAAAAAAATAGAGTTAGCTAGATGGTTGTTTTATAGGTAATTAATTAATGGCAAGTAGAGTGTTTTAATTTTAAATTAAGCGATGCACAACGGTGTGGAAGTAGTCTTTATTTAACTGAGGCTGATTGTGTTTAATTAATAGAAACTCAATTATCAGAAGGTCAGATTTAGATTTTGATGAAGGTAATATTTTAAATTGATTATAATCTATAGGGATTTTACATGAATAGGAATGAGATCGGATAACAGTTTTCCTTTACAGATAGATCCATTCCTGTTCTGTAGCTGACACCCTGTAAGGGCGACAAAGTTTGGCGCCGGTTTGAAGTTATTTTCTCGTCTCTAGCCCTGCCCCGTTGGTCGACGCCCCGCGCGCGTGCTCGATAATTATTTCAGAAAAGTGGCGCGCGCATGAGGCTATTACGTCACAGCACCCGTATAAAGGACGCTTCCTTCTCTCGAGAGGGAAGAACCCGTTCAAGTCCGTACGGCGAGGACACTTGCTTTATCTCCTGCCAGTTTGACACTGATCCGCTGTACGAGTGCTACTAATCTTGGACGTTGACAGTTCTCCATTTTGGAAGTCTGAAAATCGTGGGCTCGTTTTGCCCCCCCCCCCCCTACCTTTTGTGTCACTCAAGATTATCCCCATGCGGGACGCCGGTCCCTCGGCAGTACCAACTTCGGAATCCCTCGTCACCGGGATCTATCACCACCTCCGCCGTCGCTATCCGTGGATTCGTCCTGCGTTGGATTACCCTCATCCGAGGTGTCCCTCCACTGCTCTAGTATCAGGTACTTTGGAATAGTTCTTTCATCTTGCGCCCTTATTAGGCCTCCGAGTAAGGCTCGAGTATCCCTCCGCATCGTAGGAAAGGGCGTAAGACAGAGAGGTTATTCCGTGTGTACCTCGTACTCGAGGAGTGAAGCCTATTGTTTCCCTTTTAATTAATACGACGTGAATTCTTCATAATCGTCCACCCCTTTTATATAACGACTTGGGTCGTTTGTGGCCGAGAGGACATTAAGTTGTTATAAATCTTATTTTTGTGTTTACTAAATATAGATTTTGTATTTATGATCAAGAAGTTCTTCATAAATTATAAGATTAGAATTTTTCTTGTTTCTCTCTTTCCCTCGCTGATACTCCAGGACCCACCTGGTAACCAACCGTAACCTACATAGTGTAGCCTAGTGGCCCGACCTTTTGTCCTCCTCGAAGCGAACTTGGTTTTCCTTCTGAATAAATATTCTGGCGACCTTGTTAGTTTGCTAAAGTTATAAAGGGCCGCGTGAACTGACTTCTGCGTTTGCCTTTACACCCTCCCTTGGGAGCATCGATGCGAACCTTCAGAAGGCGTTCCGTACATCCAATGTACGTTCCCAAGGAACATTTGGGACAATAAGATTTGTATACTACTCCGGAACGCAGGATGTCAGGAGTCGGGTCTTTTACAGTGAACAAGGGTCCAATTTTTAACGGGTTAACAAAGATTAGCGTTAAATTAAAATGTGGATAGAATCTTTTCAAAATATTCAATAATTCTTTCCTAAAAGCACGTCTGATATCCCCAAAAAGCAAAAGGAGATAGATATATTATTTCTTGCGCGGAACATCAAATTTTTTTATAGGGTTGAAAATATTATTTAAAAAAGCCCTAATGCAACGCATGAAAATATCAGGCGGGTAGTTATTTAATTTTAGAAAAAGTTGAAAGCAGATATTGAAGGCGCGGTAGATTAAGGTTTTAAAAACATTAACTTTAAATTGATATGTACAGAAGTTATAAAATATTAGACTAAGGTTAGTAATCGTTGGCTTTCAGGAGACAAAAAATACAAAGAAACCGTGATTTTTTTTTCTATTTTAACATCAAAAAAGTTAAACTATTATTTGTTTCTGGTTCCATGGTAAACGAAATGTTAGGGTGATCTAAGTTTATGAAGTTTTGGAAAAGTTCAGAGTGAGCAGAGTTCTGAAATAATATGAAAGTGTCATCGATGTATCTTTTATAAAAATTAGGTTTAAAGGCCATACAAACGTACTGTTATTACAAATAAAATGTACACACGACACATCCGTGCCGAATTAATGACTCTTATTAGGGACCAATAGAATGTACTCTGGAACAATCTAATTGACAGAGTAAACATAGAAACCGACTCACGTACATTCTGGCAGACTGTTAAACGAATAAGAGGCGGACAGCCACTAAAGACCATTAAACTCAGACGTGAAAATACTGAAATTACTGACGTGGAAAGAATCGAAGAGAAATGCAGACTCTTTTGGGCATCTTTATTTAAGATATCCCCGGAGGAGAATGATGACTTCGATTTAGACTTCGAAGACGGAATTATTAACGACCTGAATGATCAGATACACAGAACCCATCCTCACCATTGCGTATCACAGGAGAGGGAAATGGAAGGACTCAGCGGTAGAATTACTGTCAAGGAGCTCTCAAAAACCTTAAAGTCCTTTCGTCAGCGAGCACCAGGGCGTTCAGGACTGGCAAGGGAGAATTTTATTCAAGCCCCACTTAACATCTCATTGGGGCTCATGAATACCATGAGCGCGTGCCTGAATGTGGGTTACTTCCCTGACCACTGGAAGGTAGCGAAAATGATATTCATTCGCAAAGCCGGTAAGCCACCGGACCTTCCAGCTAACTTCAGGCCTATATCTATCTTAGAATTTGCAGGGAAAGTCTTGGAGAAGATATTGGCCAACAGGGTAAATACGTTCCTCGAGAATAATAATTCTCATAACAATCAACAACATGGCTTCCGAATGAAGCAAGGAACGGACACGGCGCTAGCCGTGATTACCGAGAAGTTAGCAAAAGTAAAATCTGAAAGACGCCACGCAAATCTGGTACTCGGCTACGTCAAAAAGGCCTCTGCCAAAGTATGGAGGAGAGGCCTGCAATATAAAATCCTACAACTGGGCCTCAATCCCATACTTGAAAGGATACTGTGTGATTACGTAATGGAGAGGAGGGCTTTTCTGAGTATCAAGGGTTATAATGGCCCCGAGTTCGAGCTCGAGGCAGGGGTGCCTCAAGGCGGGTGCATAAGTCCCCTGCTCTACAACATATATACCATTGACCTTCCCCGACCTCTGACAGAAGGTTCGTTGTACGTTCAATTTGCGGATGACATAACAATGTATGACGCCTAATCGGAACAGAGTACGGGGGTGGAAATCGAAAACATCAACTCTTTCGAGAGAAGATAGAAGATATCCACCAATACCCAAAAGTTCCGTGTAATTCCACTATTCCGACGGACACTCGCAGACATCCGTATGGGGGGTGCACGCATCCCATATCGCACGGAGGGCACGGTTCTTGGACTCCGTATCACGACTGGTGGGTATGGGAGTCATGTAGTAAAAACTACAACGAATGCACGGAGGGACTTGGTGGAACTTTTCAAGTTAATAAACCTGAGCACCTCCATAAACTTAAGATCTACAACGTATGCATTCGTTCAAAACTCCTGTATCCCCCGGTCCCTATAAACGCAGTTTCCAAGACCCAAGTCCTTAAACTGCAAAGGGTCCAGAATAAGGCGGTCTACATCATAACAGGAACCCGAAGGAGAGAGATGAGAAGGCAGAGTGAACTCTATGGTAAACTGGGGATGATCCCCATAAACGTGGAGCTTCATCTGAGAGCAACTAAAATCTGGGACAAAGTGCGCCGGCACCTCCCTCCCGAGTTTGTACTCGAGCACATAGACTTTGATAACATACGACGAGCAATACCCTTTAAAAGTAGTAGAGTTCTGATTGACAATGACGTTGACCCAAGGTTCCCCTAAACCCCACTTCACAACACCAATCCCAAACAAAGCCAAGTGATATTTGTCACTATATTAGCAATTGCTAATATTTTTTTTTAAACTTTCCCATAAATTTTGTACGAAAAACTCGCCAATAAATTCAAAAAAAAAAAAAAAAAAAAAAAAACCATCAAAGTCTGGGTGTAAACTACCTGGACAAGAAGATGCAAACCTTCAAATAATCTTGTAGAGAGCAATAAAACCTGCTACTACAAAGGCTTGAATGCCTTCTACGTACATATATAATATGTATGTATATAAATATATTTATCATAAATTATATTCAAAACGCAAAGAAAGCCAGAGATGCCCTTTCACCAGGGATCTGTCTTTCACACTTCTTTTCATTTGCGCTTTTCTATAATTTTCCCCATTTTCCCCACTATTTCTCCTACTAAAACCCTCTTTTACTATATTCCTCACTTTATATCTCCAATGTCCAATGTCCATGATTTCAATCAGTTCACTACCCTCTTCAACCGAGATCAGTATTTTGATCCAGCTAAGTTTATTCAATGGTTTACTTTACCAAGTATCTCTCGGTAAACTGATTGATCATTGTTAAATTGTTGTTGAGTATTATTTTCATATTTTATAAACTTGTGCCTTGCCTCTATTCAACCTACGTTTCAAGAGGCGGAATTCGAGCCTATTAGCCGAATTGCTGCAGAGAGCGTTTTCAAGCCCCAAATAAAACCTCAGCCTAATGCTTTATAGAAGTTGGGGAAAGCGCGTCAAGTGCTGAATCCTCACACTCATTTCTCTATATATGTGTAGCAGAATGCCCCTTTTTATCACTTCACATCTGACACCACTTTTGTCGTGGTATTCTTTGTGGTCGTGATATACTTCTTTGATGAAGTAGGCTTTGTTTTTAGAGTGCTAATTTTGTTGTTTTTAATGAATAGTCGCTTTAAACACGGAAGGATATAGAGAAACGCACAGGAATTCCCAAAATAAACTTATATTTTAAATTTAACAAGTTTACTACACAAAAACTAAATATGAGCGACAGAAATACTCCGAATATTAAAATACACAATAATTACTTCAATTTACTTGACGCTCTAAAATTGGCTAAATTCGATACGCACTTCAATATACAAGAATTAGGCTAATTGTCTCTACTAGAGTTTAAATACCTTGGTTGCTCAGGCGGCTGGTTTGAGTTTGACCTTGAACTCAATGAGCCCCAGACACCACAGGAATCTGGTAGGTCCTTGGACCTGTGCTTCGACCAGATTGTTGGAAGTGGTCGAGATCACGAGGTACTTTGGCGAGTGTAGCAGATGGGGGTCCACACGCTATTCAAGGGGGGGGGGTCTTCAAGGACGACAACAATCACGGTGCTTTAGGCGGCACCAAGGTAGGCGGAGCCCCTCTGGCGAGAGTAAGTCGAACTTGGTTCTTAAACCAAGTTAACTTAGAGATCGGTGTGACCACCGGGTAACGGGCACGAGGGGGAGCTTTTCTCCTTCGTTATGTAATTCCTCATGTGCGAGGACTGTACTCGGGGGGGGGGGTTCTTCTTCAAGGGCGAGGACTGAAGAGGGAAGTTTCCTCTGACGAGAATAAGTTGAACTTGAACAAGTTAACTTAAAGGTCGGCTTGGTAACCAGGAACTAGCTCGAGGATGAGCTTCTTCTTAGTTCCAGTCTTCTTCAAGGGTGAGGCCTATCTCGGTGTTTTGGGATACACCAGGATAGAAGGAGGGGGGGTTCTCTGACGAGAATAAGTTGAACTTAGTTCTTCAACCAAGTTAACTTATGAATTTGGTGTGGCCACCGGGTAACGGGCTCGAGGTGGAGCCTTTTTCCTCTTCCTTTCGTAATTCCTCAATGGCGAGGAATATCCCTGGGTTTTAGGATGCACCAGGATATGAGGAATATCTCTGACGAGAGTAAGTTGAATTAGAACAAGTTAACTTAACGTTCGGTTTGATAACCAGGGACTAGCTCGAGGATGAGCAGCTTCTTTTAGCCACCTAGGTAGCCCTGCCTCTCTTGTAGCGGACTTCGTAGTCTGGCGACTCAAGTATTCTACCTGTCCAGTCTCGGTAGCTCGGCTTCTATCCTTGCACTTCGTAGCCTGGAGACTGACCTATTCTACCACGTTTTTCCTAAGTGTTTTTTATTTATACCTCGTCACCCCACTGGGGTAGGGGTAGGAGGGGGAGGGCTTGTGGGCGGGCCCATGAGGGTTCTTATTCCAACGGTTTTTCTTACCAAGTCTTACCTCGGCTCACGTTTGCCTTAGAGCTTGAGAGAAACGTGTCTCCAATTTCTTACTCAAGGTGAAATTGAATATACTCTCGTAGGGGAGATCTTGTAGTTTAAAACCTTTCGGCTTTTCCTAGCGACGAGTGGTGAGGCACTATGGTTACGAGTTTGACCCCATGGTGCCGGGGCCGGATGTCTTTACGGTTACCGTCCCGTGTCTCCACTGAGAGAGAACGGGGGAGTGACGATTCTCCTACAATATGTATATATCGATGCGGACACTCATTCTTAACTAATTTGTTTTTCTTAACGATATGATCACAACATTTAACAATATAAATCTGTAAATGTAGTTTATTTTAATTTCAAAAAGATTTTTAACACCATTCAACATAAAAGCCTCTTTCTTAATAAAGCTAAAATCTCACGAAATAGTTGATAGCGTAATAAAATGGATATAAGACAGCCTGAAAAAACAGGCAGTGTTGTTGCCAATGTAAATAGTTTATCATGGGCATCAGCCACTAGCTGCGTTCCGCACGGATCTGTTTCCATGATGATAGGTGAAAGAATAGTCAGACCTAATGGCTGCTCTCCCCCATTTTTCGTCCCATCTGGGCTTGGAGAGGCAGGAAGAAGCCCTCCCAACCCGACCTCCCCGCAAGTTTCCCCCTCCCCCACTGCGCTCTTTGGCTCGATTTTGGCCGATAGATAACAAGGTAGAGGTTTAAGAAAGGAGCGCAAATAAATTAAAAGTAAAATGGGAAAATAATAAAAGGAGTTGAAGTTTAAAAGTTGACCCTAGTTGATCTGCCCAAAGAGCGGGCGGGGAAGGAAATGAGGGGGGGGGGGACTTTTCCAGATTTCTCTGGGTGACCCACAGCTTAGGAAAAAGTTTTATGTCCTAGGTTACTCTAAGTCTGTCCATAGTGTCTACTTACTCTCCTCATTACCGCTCTTGTTTTTTTTATCTCTATGTTGTGTTCATTTGGCCCATGTTTTAAGACGACGTTTTTATGTTTACCTTTAGATGTGTGGTCTTGGGCAAGGGGGGCAAACTCTGCTAGCCGTTCTTCGCAGTCGATCTGTATTGTTTGTTCTCTTTACAGGATCTCTTAATCGAGAGTAACGTTCCTCATAGCTGAGATCTTTCTCTTTTTTTATTGACTCGCATGCCGTTGTTTTCTCTTTTTCCTTGAATTGATTCTTATCTTTTCTCATAACTCTTCAATTTTTTTCTCTGCCTCTCTAAATATTCGCTTCTCTTCTGCTTGCAGTATTTTTCTACTGCTTGAGAATATTTTGTTTATCCTAGGATTATCGTCAATTTTTCTCTCATTAAATAGGTTTAAGTGTTTTTCTTCTATTTTCCTACTTAATTTTAATCATCTATTTCTCAGGACCTAGATGGGGGCCACTTGCTCTTATTAATATGTATATATATAAACGAACTTGCCTCGAGTTCATTGTGTAAAATTTCAAAAAAATTTGCTGATGCAAACGGGCAAAAAGACTTGGACAGAGCAGTAAACTGATCGGAAAGTTTGCAAAGGCAATTCAACCTTGACACGTGTGAGGGATGATAATACCCAAATACATTACAATAAGGGTGGTCAAACTTTAAATACAATCAACATGGAAAAGGATTTAGGTGTTTTAATCTCGACTGATCTCAAATTTCCTAAGGGTTCTAGGATAAGTAGCAATATATTGTGCATTTAGATCTAAAGATATTTTTCTTCCCTTATATATATCGCTTGTGATACCCCATTCGGAGTATGCGGTACATTTCTGGTCTTAGTACAAGCTAAAGGGCAATATAATATTGGAGCGCATCAGGCGTTGAGCAATAAAACTAATTCCTGGACTTAGAAATAGATCGTACGAAGAAAGGCTGAGGCACCTCTATTTAATTTCACTACAAGATCTTCATCTGCGCGGCCAACTTATTAAAGTAATTAAAATACTAAACGGGTTTCCTAATATAAATTATTACTATATATTTGAGCTAGATAACTAGGTGCCAACTAGAAATATCTGTTTCAAACTACTAAACAAAAGATTAAACACTACAATAGCACAACATTTCTTTTCTTATAAAATAACACAGGTTTGGAATGAGTCGCCCAAGAAGGTAGTCGAAAGCACTACACTGAATATGTTTAAAAATAGAATCAATAAATATTACATTAAAATATAATCTTGTAGAAATAGGATTAGCTATCCTATTAATGTGGTATCCCTCAGTTCGAGGCCGAAAGGACGTCACGCTGGACCTGAAATAGATCAGTTGTTCTAATAATGCCACTACATTAACCGAACCAATTTGTCTTGGATATTTTTCCATATATATATATATATATATATATATATATATATATATATATATATATATATATATATATATATATATATGCAACAAAGCCCACAGGGAAAAATAATACAAAGATTCCAAGTACTTTCTAACTTTATTTCGAGATCTTTATCAAGGATAAAGAACTCGAAATAAAGTTCGAAAATACTTTATTTCGAATCCTCGTATTATTTTTTCCTGTGGGCTTTGTTGCATTTATTGCTTACGCACGCGATACTTTGTGAGTTTTCCACATATATATATATATATATATATATATATATATATATATATATATATATATATATATATATATATATATATATATATATATATATATATACGAAATATCTAAAAAAAAAAAACAAATGATTGAGTCATATAAAACAGACGAAAGAACAATAAAAATGAATTCTTATTATTACCCTTACTTAACCACACACGCACACACATATATACGCAAAAGGGCACAAACAAACTTCTGCATTTACATAAACAGGCACTGCGCAACCTTCTTGACATTTATTGAAATAGAAACTCATAAATTGTGATACAACAGTTCGTTTATTCTTACTCGTGAAGTAACATCAGTCGAATCCAAGTTTGCATGGTACGAGTAACACTACAACTGCTAAAGTTTTTATGACTTAGAAATTATATTGAAGCTCCAACAGCATCTCCACTTTTTAGTTGGACAAGAAGCAATCAAATTTTTATCGGTAAACATAATTATTAAAAATAGCTACACTCAATCAAACTCTTTAATCATAGCATTTCATAATATGCATAGAAAACTAAATTATCTTCCAGACCACTTTGGGTAGAAGCTTTTAAAATCATAACCCCTCCCTCCAGTTAAGCGCATAAATTATGCAAACACTGGGGCGGAGCGAAGCGCTTACAGCCTGCGGTTAAATATTTTACAGAGCATATTCAAATAGTATCTAAGAAC
This sequence comes from Ceratothoa steindachneri, assembly GCA_963969495.1. Lineage (NCBI taxonomy): Eukaryota > Metazoa > Arthropoda > Malacostraca > Isopoda > Cymothoidae > Ceratothoa > Ceratothoa steindachneri. The sequence goes on along the minus strand of OZ018321.1, from coordinate 157,993,481 downwards.
AGATATTTTGGGGTTGATTGGTAGGAACAGCCTTGTCACTAGTGGTTTATGACTCAAGGCGTTACTAAATGGTAGATAATTAATTGACTGGCAAAACTCTTTAATGAGTAATAGTTTTAAAAAATAAACCGCCTCTAATTGAAGATTCTGAATGGTACACAAAAGTAGGCCCATAAAAAAACTACTGAAAATTCTGCTAAAAAGACTAAGTAAGTTTTTTTATGGATACTATAACGTAGTCATGCATTATATTTGAGGCAATAAATAATAGATGGAGACATATAAAATAAAATAGAGAAGTAAATAATGAAAAAGCTGTTCTGAGTTCGTTCTTTTAAGTTTCTGTGTACTTTTATTTGTTTTTTTTAAAGAGTTTGAAATTGAAGCCTAGTTTCTAACTAGTGGGTGAGTTAAGTGATGCATATAAAACCCGTAGACTTTTCGGTTTCGGGTCGAGAAGAGAATGTGAGTTATTATAACATTAATCGCTGTTGGGAGAAAACGCTATGGTTAATTTATTATTTAATGTGACTTCATGATTTATATGTAACAATTTGGTAGTGAAAGGAGAGATTTTTAACTTTAATTGGCTGCATAAATTTACCTGACATAATATAGTAGACATCTATAATTTTATGGAAAAAATTACATCATGCCTAGATCTATTAAGTCATCCGGAAGATTCGTGCCGTTTCGGCAAAATAAAAAAATATATACTTTTAAGTAAATTTAATTATTTATAAATGATATTTACCATTTTAATTTCCATACCTACAGGTATAAACTATGTATGGAAAAAGGTTATGCACATTTGCATGAATAAAACGAGTTATCAATGGCTAAACAATTTAATAGAAAAATTGAAGTGTGCTAAATAATTCGAACGATAGCGGAAGCAAATTTCTATTGGATCTTAACGATAAAATTATCAGTGGAAAACATTTGTACGGGTAATTATTATTTAGTGTGTAGATCTTTATTCTCGATGCTGCTTCCACATATCTTTCCATATAAACGAGCCAACTGTGCACACTCTTGTGCAGTAATCTTGCTTCATTCATCTTGAAGAATTTCCAAGAGTTCTTGAACGGTTTTCGGATTCCTTGCTTTAGACCAATCTCCGAGTGTCTTCCAAACATTCTTCATGGGAGTCTGGTGCGGAGTCTGTATGGGCCAGGTCACAACAGGGATGTGCTCTTCGTCCACGAAGGTCTTTATTGATTTGGCTTACTGGCAGGGGGCGCTACGCTGCATGGAAATTGTGGGTTGGCCTTCGGAGGTTCGAGGATGGGGCAAACAGGCCGTCGCAGAAATTCCATACACACGCGTGCTTTCGCTGTTCCCCATAAGCCTGCAGATATTAATGACCCAAATCTTACTAATAACTCAAAAACCTGGTGATGCAACAGTTTTATTCATTCAAAGTTGCATTACCTTTATATTCATAGGTGATTCATAACTGTAGGCCATTATACACCAATTATGGAAAGCTTTATGGGTGATCTGGTAGAAATACAGGCGTTCTGACAGTACTGTAGGTTAGCCAAGTTAGGCTATCGTTACTCTGCTTAACAAGTTCGAACATGTTCTTTGCTGTCGAAATTTTCTCATTTACTTTTCAGTAATAGGATACTTATTCCTAGTTAATAGCCTATCTAGGCAAGCCTAGTCTCCATTTGTCGCTCATTAGAAGCTAATTAGTTGTTAGCTCAAAATATTTTGCATCGGAATATTTAGGGTACGGGGACTGAATCTTAGGCATGCTGACCAATTCTAGGGCATGGAACCAATTTTAGGGCACTATAACCTATTTTCGGGCATGGGAACCTACTGATGCTCGTGTATGGGAACCAATTGTAAGGAAAATCAATTTTCGAGAATTATAACAAACTTTCGGCAATGGGGACCCGTAATCAAGCTTGGGAACCAATATTCGGATACGAGAAAAAATTCTTGCATGTTAACCCATTTGGGGGTGTGGGACCGATTTTAGTGAATATGAACCAATTATCAGCAACCAATTTTCGGCAATAAGGACCGATTGTTGAGTGTGGAAACCAATTTCATGAAATGGGAGCCAATTTTCGGGCATTATAACCAGTTTTATGGTATAGGGAGCGATTATTGAGCGTCGGAATCAATTTTCCGACATAAGAACCAATTTTCATATATAATAGCTAATTTTCGGGCATTGGGACGGATTCTCGAGCAGGAGAACTAACTTTCGAGCAGGCAAACGAATTTTCGGTCATGGGGACCAATTTTCTGGTATGGGGACCGATTGTCTAACATGGGAACCGAATATTCGGGCAAGGGAATAGATTTTTGTGGATGGGGACTAATTTTCGTCCATGGGGACTGAGTCTCGAGCATTAGAAAAAGTTTTCGAGCATTGAACCAATTTGGGGGCATTTTAACCAATTTTTGCGCATGAGAAGCGAACACCGGGCATGGGATCTATTTTTGTCACGATAACTAATTTTCTGGCATGAGGAACTATTTTGGGGTTTGCAAAAAGAGTGGGAAATTAGAGTAAAATTTGAGCATTATGACCAGTTTTCAGGCATGGGAACCAATTTTCGGGCATGGTAACCAAGCTTCCGGCAATGGGGAATCAATTGTAGAACGTGGAAAGCAATTTTCTGAAATGGGAACCAATTTGGGGGCATTATAACCAATGTTATGCATGGGGAACGGTGGCAAGCGTGTAAAACAATTTGGGGGGCTAAGAACCAATTTTTAAATATTATAGCAAATTATCGAGCAATGCGACCGATTCTCGATCATGAGAACTAATTTTCGAGCAGGCGAACGAATTTCCCGTCATGGAGACCAATTTTCTGGTATGGGCACCGATTCTCGCGCATGAGAACCAATTTTCGGTGACGATAACCAATTGCTTGGAAGGGAACTAATTTTCGCTCATGAAAACCAATTCTTGGACATGGGAACCAATTTATGGCGTGAAAACCAATTCTTGGACATGGGAACTACTTTATGGCGTGGAGACCGATTCTTGGCATGGGAACCAATTTTCGGCCAATGAAAGCAATTTTCGGTCATGGGGAACTAATCTTGGGCATCCTAACCAATTTTCAGCTATGGTAAATAATTTGGGGGCATGATAACTAATTTTAGGGCATGGTGACTAATTCTTGATCAAGATAACAAAATTTTCGAGCACAGGAACTAATTATCGGTCATGGAGACCAATTTTTGTCCAAGGGGACCGATTCTCTGGTATGGCAACCAAATTTCGGGCATGTCGACGACTAGCCTGCAAAATTAACCAATGACAAAAAATAGGCCGTAAAATGGGTAAAAATATATCAAGAAAAAATAACGCTTGTTTAGTCTTAATCTAGACTGAGACTATCAGAGGCACTAGATCTGGAAGAGCGTCCGCCCCCTCCACCTTACAAGTGTAAATCTTCACGCCCCCCATCCCTTAATCCGATTTACAGGGCATCGCTAGTGGCAAATAGTGGATAAGACTTTACGTAAAAAAGACTTAGAGAAGCACAAAACAATGGTATTATCAGAATTAATCGATTTCTTGAGCTTTATTGTCAGAGACAAAGCAAGAAAACCACCAAAACACAACACAAAAGTACACAAAACAACAAAACAGTCACAAAAGAGCAAAACAGTAATATTATCGTAATCCTCAATTTCTTGAGCTCGAACGGTGAGAAATATCTTGACCTACAATTTTACAAACAGCCGCGGAATTCACCGCTCCATTTTATCTTCCTAATAAATTGGAAATGCTCTAAGTATAGAGATGAAATGGGTGAAGTTAGGATAAGTGAAAATGCAAAAGAATTAAGTAGCGCCATCCGTTGCCGCATTGGAGACGAAATCCCCCAATCGGATAAAGAAATGCATATAAAGATCAGAATGACAATTGCTGGCAAGCCCGAAGGCATCAGGGTCTGCTCTTCTTAGCTCTTTAGGGAGGGGAGATCGGGAAGTATTACATAGCACAAATAAAAGTAAATTTCTAAATAAATTTCGAAGCAAATTTCTAAATAAAATTGCTACGGCAGAATTTGGGTCCCCCTTCCCCTCATCTCTCTCCCTCATCATTCATTCGGGCTAATCAAACGGGCCGTGACGGATTCGAACCAGTAACTCTACTACTTGCAGCCCAGGGTCACATTAATATTATTGTCTGCTTTTATTTCTGGCAAATCACTCGTGATTTTTTTTTATTTACTTGTTTTTTTTTCATTGCGAGGAAAATAAAGGGGAAAGATAGCACGAAGATGGCGGACGAGAGGCAAATGTCAGACATGAATGATCTTCTTCTTAAACTCCCGTCGTAGTGATCGAGCCAGTTAAAATATTTTTCTTACACTCAAACATACATACACATTCATAGTCACATACATACATTTACATGCACAGAAAAACATACACGCTCTTATATACATAGACACGCACTTTTAACAAATACTTAAACACATCCGTACACTCATACATAGACACACACATATGGGCACTTATTCACATGCAAGCTTACACCGAGGCCACCCACATAAACCCTTTTAGACATAAATTTTCGTATACATATATATGCACACACACAAAGTACGGAAGTCAAAACACCCGAGGGTTCATTTAGCAGCCAAATGGCTGCCACTTTGTCTACTAAGAACTTGAAAGAAAGCGTAAATCTAGTGAATTATTTTTTTACGCCAGAAATAGGAATGATTCTAATTTTCACTAGGATTGAGTAATTTGGGGCTTATAAATAACTATGTTCGCTTCGATGAAAGTCTTCATTTCGTACGGATTTATCTCTTGTGTCATCCGTCTTTGTTTTATTTTTTGCATAACGAGGTAAAGGCTCGTATATTTGATTGCATGTTCTGTTTGTATGAACTTGTTCAGAAAGGTTTTTAATACCTCTTTTGGGTCCTAGTTTATGTGGGTGATGAAGTTTGCTACTCTTAAAAATAACCGATTGGGGTGGATTTACGGAGTGAATGGTTGGTGGTAAGACAGTTTTTCTTCTAGTTTCTCTCCGGGCCGTTATTTTATTCTTACGATTATGTCTGGAATCGCCAGACTCTATATGTATGCATATATATATATATATATATATATATATATATATATATATATATATATATAAATATATTTATATTGGGTCTTTCAACAAGGACGCTCGAGCTTTGTCAGGCGATATTGGCCATGTTGTTAAAGCCACATCTGGCAACCTCACTGTGAACTGTTCAGTAGTACTTGGCAAGTCACGATGGAAGGTTATAGCGTTGAACAACGTGTGAAAATTATCAAATGTTATAATCAAAATCAGCGCTCCGTTCGACAAACGTTCCGACGATGCCCATTTTTGGATGAATGGATTTGTGAACAAGCAAAATTGTCAGATTTCGGACGAAAACAATCCACATGAGATACAGGAGCACCAATTGCATCCCTGCAAAGTCACTGTTTGGTGCGGATTTTCATCTAACGGAATCATTGGTCCGTATTCTTTTGAGAACGAAGATGGGATTGCCATAACCGTCAACGGCGAGACCTACAGATCAATGATAAGCAACTTCTTGGGGCCTCAATTGGATTATATGCCTGATATGGATACTGACGACATGTGATTCCAACAGGACGGCGCTACGTGCCACACTGCGCACGCCACGATAGACATTTTGCACCAGCGATTTCAGTGCAGGGTCATCTTGCGCGGTGGGGACGTCAACTGGCCACCGAGATCATGCGATTTAACGCCATTAGACTACTTTCTTTGGGGCTACTTTATATCGCAGGTCTATGCGAATAATTCGCAAACAGTTGATGTCCTCAAAGTCAACACAACGAACACCATCTAGCAAATTCAGCCAGATTTATGCGACAAAGTCATCGAAAATTGGGCCTCCCGAATACGTTCCACCAAGCGAAGCCGCGGTGGACATTTGATCGACGTTATATTCCACACTTAATGCCATAAAATTTACTTTCAAATTTAAAATAAATTAAGTGCATATATCACAGACAACTTGTTTTATTTACATTTGAAAATAGAGTGACCTTATTGAAAGACCATATATATATATATATATATATATATATATATATATATATATATATATATATATATATATATACGTAGGTACTTTGGGGCCGGCTTTGGGTCGAAGTTGGTTGAAGAGCGTTAGTGGATGAGGAAATTGTTATGAGTCCAGTGGGGATGGTTTATTATTAACTTTGCGGGGCCCTTTTTAAAACAAATATTTCAGAGTGCAAGTTGGCCAAAGATTCGCAGGTAGCGTTGGGATTGCAAAAGAAAGACAATGACGGAAACATATCTTTACCAGCAACAAAATAATATTTAAATATACACAAATATTGGGTTTAAAGGGAATGGTCGTACAGGTGGTGTTAAATATCTACGCAGAATACAGGTGGGTTAATTAGGGGATTAAGAAGGTCGGATTCAGGTTGGTGATTTTAAGGGTAATTTTAAACTGGGGCGCACACACAAAGAATGGATCGATTTGATTAGCCAGATTCTAGAGCAATCTGCAGGCGGCAACGGTTACAATTGCTTACGTGCTCGTTGCGGAAAAGGGGCCAGTTGGGATACGATGACTGCGAAGGGGGAAGTCGGGTTATTTCTCGCTTCAGATGAGGGAGCACTCGTAGATGGCTTTCGGAGATGGAATTCCTCGTCAGATACTAGCCGATTGACTATGGCAGAGTTCACGGATGACGATCTAGCATTCGCCTTGAATCAAAATCGCCGATGGAGGGAGGCGAGCGCCCTTCAGCTCGTTCGCCGTAGTAGGTCGGAAATATATTAATACTACTTACTAAACTGAATCGAAGGATTATATAGACGCCTGGTGAGGTGGCTTTTGGTGGGTTTGGCCACCGCCTCCACACGCACGTGCGATTTTGGGAAAAAGTCAGCGACTCCTTTGGGGAGGGAGGGGGGGATTGTGATAACGTTGGCGTGGAATGTTCAACGGACTTTGATCTTATGACAGAAGGCAGGAATGTTGGCTGAAAGGTGGTCATGGGAGACGATGAAATCGGTCCCTAAGCAAATTCAGCTGGGGTGTGATAACGGCGTAGGCTGCACCCTCACCCTGGTTCAGTCGTGCTTTCAAAGCTCCATGCGGTGATCTCAGGACCACGTGGGTAGAGAAAAGCATGTGGTCGCCCCTCGACCTTATTCTGCTACAGATTAATTCATGGGGCTCAATAGAGCAAGGGTGTTTCTGCTGACGCTGACAGCCATACACACCAGTACAATTATCCCAGAAATTGAATTGGAACTTGTTCATATTCACAAATCTTCGATGCAGCCATTACAATCATCTGTCTCAAATTCGTTTTTCTTTCAGGAAAGGTGAATAAAAATGCAAGCCTCCTTGGCTAAACTATTTTAAAATTAAAACATAGGATTTTTATCCCAGGGATAAATCTAAACACTACCAGGGTACAGGGTCAAATCATAATATCAAAGAATCCTTGTGTAAGTTGGCATTCTTGACACAAGGACTCAAAGGACACGCAGAGCTAATTGTAGCACTTCAAAATCCTGCCAATGGGCCAATAGGCCCTATGAAACTGCTCTTTGCTCACCTCAATGCCCTGCCTGAAACAATTTAGGGAAAAAAGTGCGAATTGGCCTAACTCCATTAACCAAGGATCCAACGAACCGGTCTGAGTCGTCATGTATGCGGCGAGTGCAAAAGCAGAAGGCTTATAAGCTCGCTTTGAGCGTAGGTTTCTAAGCTGCAAGATGGCTGAGTGGTCTGGGCGCCAGTTAGTTGCATCTCAAGGATGTGTTTCTCTTGGTTTTCGTCTCACACCGTTCATATAGTTTTCTTTTCTTTTCTTATCACGCATTTTGTTTCCTACAACTTCCCGCATTAAAATCATAAAATATGGTTGTTATTTTATTGGTTTTCTCCAAAGAACACCCGTGTTAATCGCATTTCCAAGCCTTTAAGTCCTCGAAAAGACTTTCCTTCGTTGCGAAACAGGATAACTTGTACGAGATTTCGCACTTACCCGGTCCCAAGGTATTTAATCTGAATGATTGTGTGTGTGGGGGGGGGGGGTGTTCCACGTATTTTCTTTACCTTAAGTTTTCACTCTCTGACTGAGATTTTAATAGGTGTTCTATTGGATTTAAATCCAGGCTATGTACCAGCTAGTTCATCACCTCAATATTTTCAGCATCTAAGGACAGCTTCATCGTCTTTGTTGTGTGACAGGGATCATTATCATGCAGTCTCATGTACTCTTGATGTTCGAAGAGAGGGGATTACATGTTCCTAAAGCAGACATATGTACAGTACAGCATTTACTTTAGCCTGTATATGGACAGATCCAAACACTTGAAAACATGGCCCACACTATAATGTCACTTACAAAGTTACGCGTCTTTTTCATGTATATGCATGGGTTCAATCTTTTACTCGGACTACGATCGGCCCCGATCCGATCTCAATAACTTAAATTTTCTTTCGTCGCTGAAAAACATTTGACAACTTTTTAGCACTCAACAAGACATAGCAGCGAAGGCCTACCTAACCGCTTTATTGTTTTTAAGTTTTTCTGTGTTTTTCTTTTTTGCAGGGGACATTTTAGCGAGAAACCTTCAGGTTCATGTTCTCGGCAACTTGATGTAAAGTACCGGCTGTTGTCTTATATCAGTTGTTCATCAACATAGGTTGCATCGTTCGATCTTTTCTGGCAATAGTTTATCGATGGCAACCCATTTTCTTCAGCTCGCAGGACCCAGTATCCTCGTGGAAATTTATTAGGCGTGAAATCATGCTTTTTGACCGATTACAATGACTCTAAATGTTAGACAATTAATCCCTTTACTCTTATACTGGACAACCTGCTTTCTGAAGGTATAGGAATGATACCTGGAAAGAAATGGGAGCTATGAAAACAAAAGATTATGTCAAGGGTGTTGTTAAATTTGAGTGTTGAAAGAATCGTTTATGCGGAAAGAATTTGCAGGATGCTTAAATTTTCACAAACTAAACAAAGGACGTGGAGGGAAAAAATAAATCGTGATTTGCTCCACTTATCTGTTTTTCTCGAATGAATAAGCTTAGGGTTAACAATGTTCCATTTTGGAAGAATTAGTTTCGATACCAATCGGTCTGTGTACTGGTAGTGGCGCAAAGTTTACATTACCCAGTTTCAATACACAACTGAGAGTCCACACCCAACTTGTCAGACAACAAAGCCCCTGGTAGCACAAAACCTTATCAAAATATCATAAAAGGGCCTCATTATTCGAGAGGAATCACGACGCGTGTCCACCCTCGTTTCTTCTCACGAATGTAGTCGAACAAAATACCCACAAATGCCCTCGAACAGAGGCAAACTCGGATGACACTTACAGTGCTTCCAGAAGCATTACTCGTTCATTTCCACAATTCAAAAGAATAAACAGACAAAAAAGAGCAAACAAACAAATTAATAACGCAAAACACCAGTGAAAGGACAAATAATGCTTGTTTAAATAAACGCACGAGCGTCGTACCTTGTTCCATCTCGTTCTTTAGAATCACCAACATCTCTGCCTTAGTCAGAGTGCTATGGCAAATGATATATGATCTGTCTGAGGGTTAATTGATGGTGGCACAAGCTGTTTAAAGATAAGGAATGGCACTAAGAAGATATAAGAATCGAAAAGATATTCGATATAAAGACAGGAATGATTGGTGAAAGCTAATCGTGTTCGCTCTTGGCGACGGAGTGAAAATTGAAGCCGTTACCAAAAATGATCAAAGAGAAGAAATAAGAGTAAAATTATAATACACAAATCAGAATAAACAGTATAATTATTAAAGATGGTGTTCCACTAGAACACATTTCGCTTTCCTAATCAAAAAGATAATGGCAGAAGCCACTAAAACCATAGTAAAAAATGAGAAACAATATCTTAGCACGTTCTCCTTATCATCTTGCCATTTTAGGCAAGTTTATTGTAGGAAATTGACGCTTTTCTTATCCTATACGTTATTGTATCAATTATACTGGACATATTTAAATACTAAAGGGAGGAGCGACAGACTGTCATACTAGCGCCCAACCCTTAGGAATAAATGTATATTAATGTAGTTGTCGAGGAATACTTTTGTCGAAGAATGCTATTTTTGTTGTTTTAAGGAAGAGCCGGTCTCAACCACGTAAGTATTTAGTGAAATGCACAGGAATTATCTCCAAATAAACATATATTTTAAATTTAACAATTTACTACACAAAAAAACATGAAATACCGAAATACTACGAATTTAAATACACAATAATGACTTCAATAATTTTGGTTAACTCGCTACCTAAATCAATATAAAAGAAATAGGCTAATTGTCTCTACTGGAGTTTAAATACCTCGGTTGCTCTGGCGGCGAGTTTGAATCTGATCTTGAACTCAATGAGCCCAGACACCTCAGAAATCCGGTGGGTTCTTTGACGCGTGCCTCGACCAGATGGTTGGCGGTGGACGGGATGACTTGGCAGTCACAAGGGACTTTGGGCGAGTGTGGCAGAAGGGGGGTCACACGGTATTCAAAGGGGTGGTTTTCTTCAAGTGCGAGAACTATAACGGTGCTTTAGGAGGCACCAGGATGTGCGAAGCCTCTCTGAAAAAAGTAAGTTGAACTTGGTTCTTAAACCAAGTTAACTTAGAGTTCGGTGTGACCACCGGGTAACGGGCTCGAGGAGGGAGATTTTTTCTTCTTCGTTTCGTAATTCTTCTAGGGCGAGGACTATCCCTGGACTTTAGGATGCACCAGGATAGGAGGAGTTTCTCTGACGATAGTAAGTTGAACTTGAACAAGTTAACTTAAAGTTCGGTTTGATAACCAGAGACTAGCTTGAGGATGAGCTGCTTCTTAGTCCCCTTAGTAGCCCGGCTTCTCTTGCCGGGGACTTCGTAGCCTCGTTGACTCACGGATTCTACCACGTTTTCCCCAAGTGTTTGGTATTTAAACCTCGTCAACCCACTGGGGTAGGGGTAGGAATGCAAGGGGAGGGGGGCTTGTGGACGGGCCACAGGAGGGTTCTTACTCCAACAGTTTTTCTCAGCAAGTCTTCCTTCTGGTCCAGCTGACCCTTCGAGCTTGAGAGAAAAGCGTCTCCAATTTCGTACTTGAGGTGAAATTGAATATACACTCATAGGTGAGGTCTTGCATTTTAAACCGTTCTGCTTTTCATAAGGACGAGTGGCGAGGAGATCTGGTTACGAGATTGACCCAAGGTGCCTGGCCCGTATGTTTTGCGGTCAACGTCCCGTGTCTCAACTGGGAGAGACGGGAGAGGGGCGATTTCCCTACAGTAGTCATTAAAAGGATTTCAATAAGACGCAAAAGTTAATTTGCATATTGCACCTCTCATTCTCATGCCTAAAAAGCAAACTTATTTTTTAATTTATTTGGAAGAGAGGTGTTTTTTTCAGTTAATTTATGAAAACATGAGGAGACGTATCTTGTATTTATAGAACGTGCAAGAAATAGATTTTTCAATAACTTTTTTCTGTTCTCTATTTTTACAATTTTGAATACAAAGTATATTCATTGAAAATTAAGCTTTAGCTCTAAATACTAAATTGAATTCCTGTTAATTGTAGTGGTGAAAGAAATTCGCCTAGAAATACACATCAGTGATTTTTTAAAATATTAACGTGTATTAGTTCTACACAGATGAAGTAAATCTTTAAACAATCAAGTAGTTACTATTTTTTTAATGGAATTATATCTAGTATTTTGTCCATGTCTATTCTAGTACCGGTTTCCTGAATACTAGTTTATCCTGAGGTAATTCTGCGAGCTCACGGACACATTAAGAACAAGCACAGCCATAAAGAACTCGATATAAGAGAGACGTATATAGAAATAATGATAGAATAAACGAAATATTTTGCCATTAATGTTTTCATTGATGAAAGGTGTAGTAATTCGGACATTGTCTCTGGACAGCACCCACGTAGTGACAGGTCAATGGAAAGGGAGTTACAAGGAGTTACAAGGGAAGAAAGTACCCTAGGAGACCTTACGGTCCCTTCAAAGAGGGTACCTTTGGACTAGCAATCGAGCGGGCACAAGGCTGCTCAATTGTTTTGCGTCCCTAAACGGCCACTTTTCAAGACCTTGTCTAGTCTTGACTTGAACTGGTCAACAGATTTACTGTTGACAACTTCAACTGAAAGTGCGTTCCACATACCGCAGATACTGTAAGTGAAAAAATTTCCACACAGATTGCGGTTGTAACGCTTCAGTTCAAGTTTAAAGCCGTGATTGCGCGTTCTGTTCTCACTCAGTGTGAAAATATCCCGGTAGTCAACATTGTCGAACCCTCGAAGTATTTTGAAAACTTCGATGAGCTGACCACGCAGTCTACGGGTTTCCAACGAGAACAGATCTAATTCCCTCAGTCTATCCTCATAACTTTTATGTCGGATAGAGGGAATCAGTTTGGTTGCCCTAGCTTGTACGCGTTCCAACCTTGCAATGTCCTTTCGCAATGAAGGACTTCAAAATTGTACGGCATACTCCAGGTGCGGCCGAACGAGGGAGTTGTACAGACAAAGTACTATCTCCTTGTTACGGTATCCAAACTGGCGCTTTATGTAGCCTAACATCCTTTGGGCTTTCTTCTCTGCCTCGATGCACTGTTTCGAGAATTTGAGGTCGCTAGTGATAGTTACACCTAAGTCCTTCTCAGTGTCACTCGATTCAAGAGCAGTGCCCTTAAGGATATACTGAGATTGGGGGTTTCTGTGGCCGATATGCATTACTTTGCATTTCCCCACGTTAAAAGGCATTTGCCACATGTCCGACCACTCCCCAATCTTCCCAAGATCATCTTGCAGGTGGGCAGTATTTCCATCCTTTGCAACGTTCATACCAAGATTGGTATCGTCGGCAAATTTGGAAATCTTGGCAACCATGTCACCGTCCATGTCGTTGACGTAGATGATGAATAGTAGTGGTCCCATGACAGAACCTTGAGGGGGGGACGAACGGCAAGGAGAAGAGATTATTGAGAGTAAGAGTTGGTAGAAATGAGTGAAAAGCAGAAATAGGAAATGGAAATTGAAGTTACCGTCAGATAACCCAAAACATCCATGGGAAAAAAAAGAAAGGATTTGAAGTCTATCATATACAGATGCGTACATAGGCAACGTCAGGCAAGAAATCTATTGTAGGCATCGAATTTGTACATGGTAGTCCGAAAGTCTTGTCACACCATACTGAAAAGTAATAAGAAAAGCAGAGGAGCAATATAATAATATCAAATGAAGATCCTTTGTCATGTGTGTTAACATTGTGGTTTTGTGACTTCGTAGTTCGGAAGGCTGTTTTCGCAGTGAATTAGAGGGTGATCGTAACACAGTTGCATCCACCTCTGCACAGGTGTCTCTTCGCGTTGAAGGTCGTTCTATCCTCGGTTTGTCCATATTGATCCTGTCATCAACTGTTTATGTTCCCAACGCAGTATCGTCCTCTTCGGAGAGGCTAAGCTGCCGAATCTTGCACTGAAGTCAAGTCGCACGTCCTCCATGTTCTTGCCAGAATGCGCACGATCACGTGCCGATATACTTGCAATCAGCCTCTCTTTCAAACTGTAGGAGCTCTAAGATAGAAAACTAAAACAATATTAACAGGGGGTGAAAATACTTTAGGTCATCTGAAATATAAAAAAAAAACAATATTTGAAATAAAAAGTTTAAACAATATTTCCAAGGGGTGACAAGACTTTCGGACCACTCTGTATATTCGTTGTTTGAATCAGGTTTTCTAGTTTATATTGTAGCAGAATATCCTTTCCTGGCATGGTACATTTAAATGATTTAGAACAGCAGATCATAGTAAATAAATGCTGGTTTCGTATACAAGTTTACATTATGGCAGTGTAAAAGTATAGGCAACCTAGCTTTTGTGTTTTAATGATTACATAGCCGTATTTTTCTTATAAACTGAGACTCGGAAAGTTTTAAAGATGTTTTCGATACGACTTCTGAGTTAACTAAAACGTTAGAGAACGAAAGTTTAGCTGCTAATTTACGTGTGAGATTTATCATTCGCAATGGTAGACAAGTTGAGTATTTCAGCATCTGCAAGAAACCATCTTATTAAACTGCACAAGGCCTGCCATGGAAATAGAATAAGTTTCCCCATTGGAAATATTCCTATTTCTTCTATATAGAAAATTATTGTGAACTATAAATTTAATAGCATCACAGTACATTGTCCTTGTGAAGGTCGACCAAAGAAAGAGAAGGATTGAATCTCCCTCTTGATATTTTTGCCTGTTTAGGAACATCTCCAAAAGGAAAGCCTTTTCATCTGTAAACATATTTGTTTTCACATTATAAATAAATAGTGCTTATATTATGGTTTGAAACGAGCCTATCTAAGTTGTCTCATTCATACCACTAAATTAAATTCTTGTATAGACTTCAATAACAAACGTTTTACAATCGCCTGTACGGAGACTGGAAATACTGAAGTGGGCCGCAATCTGTATTTGGGATCAATAACTCCTGGTGCAGCCTCCTGGGCTTGCACCCCTCAGGGGTATTATGTGTAGCCTGCTACACTTAGTAGATGAAAGAGCTTCACGTCCCTCCGGCCTCAATGCAAATTAGGGAAGCCCCGTCGTCACTGGGTTTATTTGAGCTCTTAGACGGGGCACAGGAAGGTTGTTGGTGCGCTTCCTCCGCGCTCCCGCCGCGCCCCGCATCCTTTATTCTAGGACCTTTTCCTCAACCTTTTGTTTACCCGAAAAAGAAGCTCGATGGTGTAGCTCTGAAGAAATCCCACGCTACAACTGAAACTTGGAGGAGAAACGACATCCCGTTCCCAGTGCGCTGTAGGGAGGTGCTCTCCTTTGTACCTGGAGGAGCATAACGTCCTCCATGCCTCAGTGCTCGCAATGATAGACCCGACATAGAGGGAGCCTCTACTCTGGTTCAGGTATATGGGAAGCTGGTGTGGCCCACAGGTGCTTTTATGCGCCCTTACCCCTAATACATCTTCATCTCCTTTCATTGCCCTGTTCTTCTACTGACCCTACTGGACTATGGCTCTGGCTTCTCTTGCATTTGATGTTGGGCGTGGTGAGCAGAACCTCTCCAAAGTCTGTCGCCAAGCCTTATCTGCCACTCTGAGCTACCTACCACGCCATCGGTAGGTTTGGTCAGGGGTTCCCAAGGAGTACTGGTGATGGCGTATAATACCCGTCCGAGCGGCATCGTGCGGGGAACGTAAGATGGCATCAAAGTAAGGCCACCGGAGTCAGGGGAAGTGAAGTTCATTCAAAGGCTATGAGTGATTTTATCTTCCCTAATTCCCCGCTTAACCTTGGTGGAGGCCTCATTTCTCACCACTCGTGATCGATAAAGGAGTTTCACTTTTATCCTTTATAGAAACTTCCACTTGTTCTAAGGAGGTGCCTCCTCCTCCCCCTGTACTGTCTCAGGAGTCCATCTCCGAGATTCTCCATAGCTACAGGTTCTGGGGTTTCCCCCTTGCCTCTGCGTTTGGGTAAATCTAGTCTAGTGGCGGGACACCCTATACTTTTGAGGGGCACCCCAAAGGGTTTCCTGGCGGAGAGGGTTTCTTGCCCTATCCTCTATTAAGGCGTTCGTATGTTTTCCCTTACTCCCTTTTGGAGAGTTGCTTCTAAGCGACTCTTCACTTGTGGCGTAGCCCCTTTTTCTTTCTAAACCCCTCCCACACTAAAAACCAAAGCGAGGCAGAGGAAGCGCCACTTCGGTGCCAGGCCACACCCCAATGAGGGCAGGTGAACCACCTCAACCCCTTTAAAGAGGTATGAGGCGGCATCATCTCTGGTCCCTGCCTAGATACCTCGTCGACCCGAACATTGTCACTTTGATGGGAGCTGGCATGACCGCTCTTCGATTCTTCCTAATGCAGGTTGGCTTGCTGGCTCCAGTGACGGTTGTGACGGGTCATAGGACTTATGAGTCCCTGGTCGGGATACCCAACACCTTGAGAGGGGGTATCTTCGTAGAAGCCCTTCGTGAGGTGGAGATGGTGATAGAGGTGCACCATAGAACTGAAAAACAAGAACGCATTTGTTTGATAACCCTATTGTCATGAACTATACGCTGATGATAACTATATTTTATTACCATACAAATCCAGCGATTAAGATTATCTATAACAACATAGACCTAATTGAATTAAAGCTCCGTACCTGTGTAAGGTAGCTCATTAGGCGGCATGGGCTACCGAGGATTCAAAATGAGAGTATGGTTCTCCTCTCCCGGCTGGTGCCGACTTGAAGGCTAAGACTTTCTCCATCTCGGAGAAGGATATGGCTGAGTTTGATCCATCCGGGCCTGGAGCCTTTTCGGCTCTACACCCACCCTACTCTCATCGTTACGTTCGATCGTGATAGGCTCCTTGAGTCAGTGCGTGCCGGTTGGTATCGCAACAGCATCAGGGGATTCAGGCCTCTGTTGAAGAGGTGCTACTACTGACGCCGTTTCGGCCATATGAATCACTCATATGAACTTTCAAAGTAAGGTTTACCCGAATTCTGTGGAAATGTGGCATGTATTTTCTTGAAAAGGAAGTCGTGGCTGTTCAGGCTGCAACCGACTCTCTTATCGCTAAAGATTTTGTTTACCCGCAAGAATGTTGATGGCGTATCTCGGGATTTAACTCCGAAATACACCGAGAATGAGAAACAGCCTTCAGTTCCTAGTGCGCTGTAGAGGGTAGCCAATTTTAAACCCGAATCAGCAGAACTATCTCTCGGTGCCAGTGCCCGAGACGTCCTATGCCTCAAACGTCAAACTGATATCATCAACCTCTAGCCTATTCGTAACCCTCCTGCGAGTTTTTCTAACTCAGGGTGTTCCTCTGGTATAGCTGGCGGCCCAAAACCAAGGATCTTCCCTCCAATCATTTGAGCGTTTCCCGTTAAGCTAAACCGTTTTGCGCCTCCTGTGAGCTTAGACTCACAGGAGGCAAATAGCCAAAGGGGGTTCATGAGACCGACCTCGTTGATTTCTAAAGATGCCCTTAAAAAGAGGATAGCAAATAATGAAGCTTCGCCTCCAACCACCCACCCAAGGTTGAACAGGGTGATTTGGTGCTGCAGAGCCCCTCCAAACGAGGGACCCTCTCCTTCGAAGCCACTCCGCTTGCCGAAGGTTTCGATGCAGAAGGAAGAAAATACTCACATGTTGAACCCAACCTCTCCTATTGGGTCCTCAAAGGCGACAACGCTTTGTGCGGTCAACGGCTGCCCTCCAGCTAGACCTGGAGGGCATATTTCTTTAATGGAATTGCCGTGGTCTCCAGCAGGCCCGCCAAGATGGGGTACAGTCGGTACATCGTACCGGGGCCCAAGTAAAGAGAAGAGCCCTTGTTTCTGTATGTATACAGAGTACAGATCAAATGTTATAGTTATAAACCTTTTTCCTATATTTATTGTAGGGAGGAACTTCTAGTGGAAATAGTATTCTTTAGTTTACCTCGGAACGAGAGGGCAAATAAAACTCACCCTTGATCGCGATGTTGATAATAATATTTCGTCAATATGTAAAAGAAGAAGAGGCCGAAGAAAGAGAGTAACTGACGTGAAATTTAGCATTGCGGTGAGTGTCTTTCGAAATGACATAATTTTAGTGAATTTTGGGAAGGGCTTTCCCATTAGTTTTCTAGAAATTAAAATATCTTATAATGATTTTTTGTCTTTTTTTATGCATTAAAATGAACTAAACTGTTAATATATATCATTGTTATATAAACTGAGAAGTGGAGCGACAATACCCGAAATTACGGAACAAAATAAGGGTGAGCGTATACTGGTTGTTATTAAGTTGTTAATTGTCATGGTGTTAGTTGTATTAACAAGAGCTGTACTTGTTAATACCGTCTCATTTTCCGAGGAACAGATTGCTAAAATGCTTTTATATGTTTAGATAAATATAAAGGAGCAGGACCGGATGAAATTTACCCTAGGCCCTTAATTGAAAAACTAAGCAGTGTAGCCTTTGTTTGAATAAAATTTTCACTCGTTCACTTGAATTTGTGGTGGTGCCAAGTGATTGGAAAAATGCTCATATAGGAGCTATATGTATTTAAAAATGGAGTGAGAGAGGATGTTAGTAACCGTAGGCATATCAGCTTAACATCAGTAGTATGCAAATTAATGAAAAATATTACCAAAGCAGGTTTACTGACTTATTTATCAGATTTTTAATGGAATAGACAGAGTAGATATAAGTAGATTCTTTGAAATATTTTTATTTTATTTAATTTTTTTAAGAGCTCATCTGGCAACTGCCTACTTGGGAAATTAGTCGCCGTATTCAACATTGCCTAAAATTAGGCATCTATAAAAGAGGATGCTAAAAAAAACATAAAAAAACAATAAATTAAAACAAGGAAAAAAGTAATAAGCAGGAGGCAAGCTGAGGCGTCGGGGGGAGGTCCGCCACCCCCGGCGCAGGAACATGCGACCTACTAAAATAAGAAAAAACAACAAAAAAAAACACCCAAGTATTTAAATAAAGGGGAGAAGGGCGGTCTCTTCCAAAGAGTCTAAAGGTCCACAGGTCCGTGTGAATGAACCCGTCCTGAGAACAAAGAACAGGCGGTTGCGACCCCGAGCACGCAGGTAACGTGCGCGGAAATAGCCCAGACTAGCACTTTTAACAAGAATGTGCCGAACAGTCTGGGGGAAAACGCAGTCTTCACAGTAGGTCGCAGGCGAGCACTCCATCAAATGGCGGTGCGTCCCACGAGTGTGTCCAGTTCGGAGACGACAGAAAGCAACATAAAGCCTTTGCAGCATTGACACTAGGTCCATGGGAACAGTCGCAGCGCAATGGCACGCAACATTACGTTCCCTTCGACCGTCTCCCATCTTCTTTGCCAAGCAGCCCGAAGAGCTGCCAGTATTCCTGCCATGTAGTTGGTGTGAGGAAGAGCGAAACGCAGGTCCGGTCGCAGAGTCCTTGCGGACTCTTTGGCGCCCTCATCAGCGCGCTCATTCCCCGCAATTCCTACATGACCAGGAACCCAGCAGAAGATAATCTCAACATCCGCCTGGCTTGCTAAAACCATGGCGTAACGGATATCGCGAACCAGGGTATGCGGAGATTTCAATTCCTCGAGACCACTCAGGGCACTTTGTGAGTCGCTATAGATCACAATCCAGTCTCCGAACCGGGCACGTTGCGTAGTCTCCCGTACCGAATGGTGTATTGCCACCAGCTCGGCCGTGAAGACATACGCAGGGCCTGGCAGAGCCCCGCTGACTTCAAACAGAGGAGATACGGCGTTGAAGCTAACCCCCTCTTGGGACTTGAAGCTATCCGTATATACTGGCACGGTTCTAGCGTGACACGAGGTGTGCTCCAAAAAGTTCGAACGCAATACTCTCGGCGCTGTATAAGCTTTTGGAGCAGAGGTGTGGCAACAAATAGCCAAATGTGGTACGTCCAGAGGAGCCACCGGCCCGAGAGCTATACCTAGCTCTCGAAGGAGTTTCTTGGCCCTAAACCCAAAGGGCTTAGGATATGACTGGCGTCTCTCGGGAGAATAGGCACCGTCGAAATCAACTGCGGATTCAGTGAGAGCTGTTGGCGATTGAGGTAGGCGCCGAGCTCGCACGTACAGGCGAAAAATGCACTGTGCACGGCGTAGGGCGAGTGGCATCTCCCCAGCATCGACTAGTAGGCTCTCAATGTGTGAAGTGTGGAAGCCACCGGTCGCAAGGCGAAGGCGGGTGTGGTGGATTGAGTCCACCTTCCGCAATACACGCTCGGCTGCGGATGCATAAAACTCGCATCCGTAGTCGAGCTTCGAACAAACAAAGGATAGATAAAAAAGTAAGGCAGTAGCCATTTCAGTGTCTTAAGCGCTGAACAGCCCGGAACGGAGAATATCTATGGTGTGGGTAAAAGAGACAGTAAGGCTGCGAATATGAGCCTCCCAGGTAAGGCGTCGGTAAAATACAAGACCAAGGAAACGATGCGATTTAACCACTTCCAGGCGTACCCTATTAAGGAACAAGTCTGGGCAGGGTGGAGCCATGGATGGCGGCAGAAGTGCACGACCTTAGTCTTAGCGAGAGACGCGGTTCAATGCCAGTTGGAGTCGACGCTCCAGAGTTTGACATCTGGGCCGCTCCAAAAGAGATCGAAAGGTCGTCCACGTAGAGCGTAGCGAGAACATCTTCCGAAAGCACCGAGGTGATGCCCTTGATGCTCAAGGCAAAGAGTGTGACACTGAGGACACTTCCCTGCGGAACACCCTCTTCCTGCTACATTGGGCCGGAGAGGGCTCCCCCCACCCGTACGTGGAATCGACGATCTCGCCAAAATTCAGATATAAACATTGGGAGGCGTCCCCTCGAGAACATCTTCCGAAAGCACCGAGGTGATGCCCTTGATGCTCAAGGCAAAGAGTGTGACACTGAGGACACTTCCCTGCGGAACACCCTCTTCCTGCTACATTGGGACGGAGAGGGCTCCCCCCCCGTACGTGGAATCGACGATCTCGCCAAAATTCAGATATAAACTTTGGGAGGCGTCCCCTCGCCCCCATCGTGTGAAGATTCTCCATGATACCGTATCGCCATGCCGTATCATAGGCCTTCTCCAGATCGAAAAACACCGTGGCGTAGTGCTGTCTACGAAGGAAGGCCTCGCCGATGGCATTTTCCAGTCGGAGCAGAGCATCCGACGTTGAGTGGAACTTGCGGAAGCCGCACTGTGCAAAAGACAAATGGCCTCCGCTGTCCAGGAAAAACGCTAATCTAACATTTACCAATTTCTCCATCAACTAGCACACGCAAGAGGTTAGAGAGATTGGGCAGAAACCAGCTGGAGTAAAGTGATCTCTTCCGGTTGTGCGATTCGCCAGGAATCTGGGAGGAGACAATCTACCCAGATCTTTTTTAACAAATCTAACAGAAAGGCCATGCCTCGCTCACCCAGGTGTCGAAGCATGGTGTACGGGACATCGTCCAGACCATGGGCGGTGTCAGCGCACGAAGCAAAAGCGGAACGAAACTCACTCAGAGCAAGCCTGTCGTTGAAAAGTTCTCCTCCGCGACATCACGAAGTGCATTGAATGCTTGGCAGCAGCATTCCGGCTAGAGAATGCAGAGAAAGCGATCGCGAAGGATTCCGCCACGGACGTGGGGTCCGAGATTGCGGTCCCATTCTCATGGAGAACTGGAGGTGGGTCCTGCGAGAACTTGCCTCGAATTCTTTTGACTCGCTTCCACACCAATGCTAGAGTGGACCTCCCGTTAAGTGAACACACGTATGTCCGCCAAGAAGAGCGGCGGGCGTGCTTCGAAATATACCGGAACCTAGCCCTAGCCCGACGAAATTCAGCGACAGTGAAATCGTTCGGCGGCGCTTATAGCGCATGTAGGCATAACGCTTCTGTTTGAGGGCCGTCTCACACTTAGCCGACCACCACGGGAGTGGTCGGCGTGCAAAACGGCCAGACGTTCTGGGAATAGTAGTCAGGCCCGCGGCGATGAGGTTGCCGGAGAAGAACTCAACGGCCTCATCTAGCGTAGACCTAAACTCCTCGACCGAGATAGAAAATTCAGTCATTTCCTGAAATGCAAGCCACCGCGCCCGCCCCAAGCACCACCGAGGTGGGCTCTCAGGCGGCAGTTGCCCAGAAAATAATATTTGAATGGGAAAGTGATCACTAACATGGAGATCATCGATCACCCCCCCCCCCTACAATCAAAATCAGGCTGTGCATCCAGAGAGCACAGAGATAGATCAAGTCAAGAAAATGAAGCTGTTCTCCGGCATTAATGCGTAAACTTATCCACATTATGGACACCTATCTCAAGCTCTTCGATCAGATCGGCAAGGACTTGTCCCCTGGGATTTATTGAGTAGTCTCCCTAGAGAAGATGTCTGCCGTTCAGAGCTCCAAGCAAGATAAAAGGCCTCGGCAACCGTGCCATGACGCGGCCGAAGCTCCCCGCGTCGAAGTCACTGACAGTGGAATGTACGCAGAAATAACAGTATACCTCCTATTCAGGTGAAGCTGTACAGCCACTCCCTGAAAGGAGGTATCTAAAGTGAAAAGAATGACGGAGACATCATACCTGGTGTAAACCGCGCATGTCCGAGCCGGGCCTTAATATCGTGGTGGTGGGGTCGCAAAACCCTTATACACTGGGACGGTGGGCAGGGGGCACGCGCCTAGCATGGTCTCTTGCAGAAAAATAGCTAACAGGGAGCAGGATGAGACAAGCCTCCGCAGCTCTTCCCAGTTGGCCCGGAGTCCGCTGTAATTCCATTGAAGGAATATTTCATCCATGACTAACTCGGAGCTGATGCGGGAGCCCTCTTCGAAGAGAAGACCCTCACGGGAATGGCCGTACGCTTTCCGAAAGCCGAACCCTGGGCGTTGTTTGCCGGACAATGCGCTGAAGGCGCTGTCGCTTTCGAGGACTTATTGGGGAAGATTGGGCTCGCCATGCGAGTCTTTTCCTCCCTCCGCCTCGAAACCTAAGGCAGGGGGCCCTCTTTTTGAGGATCCGCCGTCTCTGAGCCACCTAGCCCACCAGTAGGCGAGGGCGAAGGAGCTGAATCTCCTTTGTAGCGTCCTCCTTTCGGGGGACAGCTTTAGGAACCACAAAAGATGGCCTGTCGACCAACTTCAGGGGTGTTGCCTCCGGTGAGTCTAACGACTCGGTGGAGGCGCGTGGCCGCTTCGCCTTACGGGAAACGGTCACGCTGGGGGAAGGGGAGGGGTAGTCCTGGTTTTAGCCAAGGCTGGGTGTGAACCCTTTGTGCCACCAGCTTTACTAGGGGAGCGCCTGGGTTGAGTAGAACTTGCAGAGGCGCGGAAACAACCATGCTCGTTGGCCTGGATGGGCCAGGAACAGAGGGTGTCTTTCTTACCATTGAAGTGCAAGACGTTCCAGGAAGAGCCGGGCGCACCAGGACCAAGTCCTTAGCCTCGCGGAATGAGAGACGATCCTGTGCCTGAACGGTGCGGCTCTTCGCAATCGACACACTTGGCCACACACTATTTGGACTTATCGTGAGCGGCCTTGGAGCAATTTACACAGACTTCGGGTGACCCCGACTTTTCACGTCTACATGAGCGATTCGTATGGCCGAAGCGGTGACATTAATAGCACCTCCGCTGCAGTGGCACGAATGCCTTCACGCGGTAGCGATACCAACCGGCACGCACCGACTCAGGGAGCTTGTCACAGTCGAACATGAGATACAGATCACTGCCAAGGGGATATAGTATGAAAATAAATAAAAACCTTTTTCAGGCAGAGTAGTTAACTTGTGGAACAGTTTGCCTGCCAAGGTGGTGAATTGTAGGTCACTTAATAATTTTAAGAAATGTTTAGACAAAAATTTTCAAAAGTAGCATTAATTACACTGTATAACAATGAAAAAAAAACGGAAATAAGAATATCCTTTTCTATGGGTATTTTTTGCGTAACTCACGAATATAACATCCTTCTCTTTCTGCAAACATCCAGTTTCTCGTAAATTAACATCTTACTTACGTTAAATACACTGATGGTAACGTAGGGATTGAATACTAACAGGATTGGGCCGAAACTTACAACTCTAAATGTTTTAAACGGATTTTGATATAATTTTAATGGAGTGTTCCTTATGTATTTGTTAACCTAACCTATGGAATTTATGAAAGTATACTCAATGTTTTTTTTTAGTTATATGGGTCCAAATCCGTGTTAAACCTTACGTAACGCTTGATAATTTTGTAACTTACTATAAATGCTTAATATTTTTATTTTTTTATTTAATATTCGTTGATGTTACTATTTATATTATTTCTACACACTACAGTGTTTTTTTATTTACAGGCGACAGAGCTAAAATGCCTAGAGAATGCAAAAATTCTCCAGATACTTTCTGTTATATATGTGAATCAGTTACATTAAGACAATACAAGAGACACTTGACTAAACATGTGAAGAAACTTTATGAGCTGTACTTTGGATGTAAAGTGGCTGGGTGACCAGGACAAACGCTGGGCCCCTCATATATGTCATGTTCATGTGTACAAGTTCCCTTTCTGTCTGGAGGGAGCCAAAGGACCATTCAATGGATTGCTACCTTTGCTTAACAGATATTAAGGGTGGGTATTCAATGTGTCTTCTTTCCTGGTCTTTAATAAATTTTCAAGAAATGTATCAATTAAAAAGATCAAAATACATATTATGTTGTACTTCCACTATTTCTGTAATTGATCAAGCCAGTAATATCCATTTTTTCGTCTGATTTTATTTTATTTCTCTGCAGGTCGCGACAGAAAAGGGAAGAAATCTATCATGTATCCAGATCTTCAGTATGCTATTCGCCCAGTTTGACATTCAAGTGCTATTCCTGTACCCCCCATCCCCTCTGAACTACCAAGCGATGACAAGAGAAACTCAGACGATTCAAAATCTCAAGATACACCATATGTGGCACAGCTTGAATCTGTCAAAAAACCACACCTCATCACCCAACCGAAACTCAATGATCTAGCTCGTGATCTAACACTTAGTAAGCAACAGAGTGAACTCCTGGCCTCACGTCTGCAACAATGGATCCTGTTGGATGAAATGCTCGAATTACACTATTTAGGGAGCGTTCTGCAGATCTACTGCAATTCTTCACACTTTTGAAAACAACTTGACTTTTTGTAATAATATCAGAGGCCTATTCAATCCCCTTGAGTTCACCTATGAACCAAATGATTGGAGATTATTCATAGATGCATCCCTTTACAGCATAAAAGCTGTTCCGTTGCACATTGGGAACACCATGCCTTCAGTTCCAGTTGCTCACTCTGCCATTTTAAGAGAGACATATGAGAACCTTGCTTTTATTCTAGACCGCATAAGTTACAAGCAGCATGAGTGGCTAATTTGTGCGGACTTGAAAGTAGTAGCCCTACTTAAAGGGCTACAAACTGGATACCTCAAGTTTATGTGCTTCCTTTGCAAGTGGGACAGTAGGGACAGATCAGAACATTATGTACGCTCAGAATGGTCACCCTGGAAAACTATGACGCCCCGATGCCATAATGTAATTCATGAGCCACTAGTTAAGAAGGTGAAAATCATTTTACTACCACTGCATATAAAACTAGGCCTAATGAAGCAATTTACCAAAGTACTACAACATAAGAAGCCATGTTTTCAGTACCTCAGAGCGATCTTCCATAAAATAAGTGATGCCAAGATTAAAGAAGGCATATTCTTAGACCCTCAGATTCGTCAACTTATAGCTGAAGAGGACTTTGAGGCGACAATGGATGAAACTGGCCAATCGGTCTGGCATGCATTCAAAGATGCATGCAAAGGACTTCTAAGAAAGCACCAAGGGGCCAATCGAGAACGTAGAGTGGAGAGCCTAATCAAGTGCTACCAAGACCTCGGATGCAATATGTCACTGAAAATACACTTTCTTCATTCTCATCTGTCTTTCTTCCTAGAGAATGCAGGAGATGAGAGTGATGAACATGGAGAGAAGTTCCATCAAAATATAGCGTCAATGGAAAACAGGTATAAGGGAAAACGGAGCCCTGCTATGCTGTAGGTTAATACATTATATAATGCTAACACATGCTGATTCATCATATATTCAAGAACTAATTACAATGGACACATTTAATCTGACTTTGGGAGCAAAATGAATTTATGGTATCGTGAAAATCGGTATCAATTGCATAATTATTAAATCGGCAATTTACAAGAAATTTTACTTGATGGGAAATTCGTGCTATCGAATTCGAATTCAGCACACTCAACCACATAATAAAATGCACATGAGATCTATGTTTCTTTCTTGACACTGAAATTTGTTGTAGTGTTATCATTTCGATTTTATTTAGAATTATTATAATTTATGAATGTTATTGATATTAATATTATTATTACTATTGATAATTTTAATGTCATTATTATTTATACTAATAATATTTTTATTAGTATTATCATTATTATTTTTGATGATTAAACTTGATTTACAATGAAATTACTATAGGTCAATGGTGAATGGCTTTTATGGTATTTTAGTAAGCAAAAAAAATTGTTTTATATTCAGTTAAATTCTTATTGTTCTATATAAATAAAATTATACCTCGAGTCTATAATATTTATTACATCAATAAATAATTATTACCAATTAATCATAAAATTCATCTAAATGATAACATAAAAATTTATTAAGTTTAAAAAAGAAAATTGATACTTACTATTATTTAGGATTGGGATAATTTTATTTATTATTACTATTATTATTATTATATAATTATTAATAGTATTATTGATATATTTTCTTTGTAATCTAGATTGTAGGTTTTAATTCCACAATTAAACTCTCATATTAATGTACTATTTATCCTTACACTATAATGTAACCGAATCAGACAATAATTTTGTGTGCATAAAGTAGAGTAACAGAAAATAAATTGTAATTCTTTATCTTGAATATTATTCCAAGGTGAGAGGGTCCTCAAGCCAAAATATAGCCAGGAGTCTTAGTTACCCTTAATCAGCTACTAGAGTGCACAATTCCATTAATCCCTGGGTAACAAACATTCATTCTACAAATAATATAAATCAGTCACTTGCTTTAGTAAAATGCAGGTATCTATTTTCAGATTTTGCGTGCGAGCCGTGTCAAGTCAGAAGTCTGGGGCTCAAAAACGAGAAAGCTACATGAAGAGAATGAAATACTAGAGGGATTTGATCTAGTGGACCTACAGCGAAAATGGCCGATTTAGCAGCTCTATCCACTAGGTGGCGCATTTGGTGATCAATCTATATAATATTTGAACTTAGTGACCTCAATTACCTTTGGTAGCATTGTTTTCAGCTTGCTAAATTGAGCCAGCGACTCGTTGCGGACAGAAGATGAACACAACACGAGATTTGCATAACCCATAAACCCGCTTGGCCACAGGTAAAGAGGACTGTAAACTCTCTTTTAAGTAGGTGTAAGAAAACTTGTTGACATTACTACAGATTACGAACAAAATGATGAGTAACAATTTGCTGAAATCGCTGCAGTTAGTCAGATAACTGAAGATGATCAAAGAACAGAAGTGGCACCTGCTGGTACGGTATTCAGAAAAGGGACAAATAATGCTGCCCTCCCTGCGGCAAGTACACTGACAGGCTGTATGCCAGGTATAGCTGTTGATATTGGGGTTCATGGGAAATTAACCACATAAAGAGTTGAAGAATGTGTCAGACCGGTTATCTCAATTTTCCATCTGACAGTAATCAACAAGCATTCCCTGAGAGTATACTCTCAGTACGAAATCAAAATGGTAAAATTTCAAGACGAGATTGGTGGTATGGAGTCCATCACAACAGACCTTCTATTGTTTTACGTTTCGTCTCTTTTAAAAAGAAACCGAAACTTCAAAATCGCATTTGCGTCTAGCAATATTACAGGGCTACGTTGCAAGCGAAAAATGGACAAAACTAGCTAGCAGAATTCATGAACACGAAAGATGTAATGCCCATAGGAACTGTTATTTGGCCTGGTGTGATTTTGAAAGACGATTGAAATCATACACTTGCATTGAAAATCATTTAGAAACTTCCATTGAATCTGAAGCAGTAGATGGCACAATCTTTTGAGGCGGATCATAGACATTGTTCTTTTTCTGGGTGAGATAGGCAACGCATTTAGAGGATCTTCGCGAAAAATTGGAGTTGAAGGAAATAAAAACTCTTTGGGCTTGGTAGAACTGTTATCTCGGTGGGATTCTGTTCTAAAAAAAAACATGTGCTAAATGTGAAGGAATTGCAGCAGAAAGGAGGGAGACTATATGTACGCTATTTCGCAGCAGAGACTAAAAGCAAATTCGTTTCTCTTTGCTCAGGGCTTGTTGCAAAACAAATTATCTTTGGAAGAAGCTGCTCGAAATACTTTTCAATTATGGTGGATTCTACACCAGACTCCTCTCATGTTGAGCAAACCGCCTTTATTCTAAAGATATCTTGTAAAAGACGATTTTGTATATGTTATCGAAGAACGATATTAGAAGTTTGTTGATTGCAGTAACAAAACTGGAAACGATATTGCGAAAATGGTACTGGGAACGTTGAAAGAGTACAACATCCCTTACTCAGATTTCAGGTCGCAAAGCCACGACAATGGATCTAATATGGCTGGAAAATACAAAGGGGTAGAGGCACATCTTCTGTTTGAAAATGCTTTGGCACTCTTTTCATCCTGTGGATGGCATACTTTAAATTTATTTGGAACAACCTCTGCTGAATGCTTTCCTGAAGCTATCACCTTTTTTAGAACAATTCAGACAACATACACTCTCTTCAGCTCCAATTCACGACGCTGAACAAGAGAGAAAATCAGTCGCTTTACAAGAAGTCCTATACAATATGGTTTTCGGGAATAGATTGTGTAAAAACATTTGCAGAAAACCTTACCAGCATTCTGGTTGCACTTTAAGAACTATTATCATTGAATCTGACACCTTAAAAAAAAGGACTGAAATACATGGCGTTATTAAGTATGGTTTTCGGGAATAGATTGTGTAAAAACATTTGCAGAAAACCTTACCAGCATTCTGGTTGCACTTTAAGAACTATTATCATTGAATCTGACACCTTAAAAAAAAGGACTGAAATACATGGCGTTATTAAGTATGGCTCATCGTTTGCTTGTGTGATTCTGTCAGCCAATTGGTTTAATATTTTGGCACCAATTGACATCTGCAACAAGATTCTGCAAGCAAGACATTCAACAGTTGAAGTTGAAGTCACAAATGCTAACGAATTGATGGCAAGTTTGAAAGATCTTCGTAGGAACTGGAAAAAACTCTGGAATGAAGCAAAACATGTTTCATCTAGCATTGGGATTGAGGTGAATCTGAATGTGAAGATACAGAGAAAGAGAATGCAATTCCATGCTGAACAAAACCCGGATGCTGATTTCACAGAAATGAATGAAGATGAGGATTCTATATGAGAGGCAATATTCATGAAATGTGTTTTTTACAAAATCCTCGATAACGTCATTCGTGGCTTGACTCTTCGGTTTGACGCTTCAATAAACTTGTCCGAAACCTTTTCGGTTCTGTAGAATTACATGCCAACTTCTGAAACGGAAGAATTAGAAAGCTGGCCACAAAGATCCCCTGATTTCTTCGAGAAATACAAGGATGACATCAACAGTGAGCTCATTCATGAACTAGAGTACCTTAAAATAGTGAACTAAGGCAAATTTGGAAACATTTCATTGAAACCTTTGAATTGTTTGAACAAAATTACGGAATTACAGCTTGAGAACATATTCCCCAATAAAAATCCAATTTGATAATGTCATCAAAAACTTTACTGCCAAGAAAGCTCGAATCGCATTATTCACTAAATGATTATTTTTTAATACATTTCATTGTCCATTGCGCAGGATGGCCCAGAAGTCGCGCTACTATTAAAAACAAGGCTACTAATGATATTTTTCGTTCTGCATTTCATAGGATTTTTTAAGTAAAGAAATTGGTTACTAATATACAGTATGAACACTTGCAAGAAGAAATAAATATTGTCCACCCTGTAAAATAAAATATATATGTGCCTTTTGTTTTGTTTTTGTAACCTTGGGAGGGGGCTCAAATTTTGTCTTGTACCAAGTACTATTTATTTTCTTGGCTGCCCTGGTCCTCCGGATTAACTTTGAGAAGCTTAGGAGGCTATTCTCTTCCATTTACCGTTAGCCATCATTTTAGGCAGGAGACTATGCTGGACGCTCACTGCCTGCCCAGCCTTGGCGGCTATAAAGGTTATGCCACTCCACCACCACGGGATGGGGGATTGGATTGGGCCGGAGGATGCGCGATTTACACCAGGCATGATTTATCCGTTATTCTCCTAGTTATACATGTCTCTTTTCATGCAGTGACCTTGCAGCTACACCTAAATGGTAAGTATAATTTTATTTATGGGTGCATTTGACCGTCAACCGACTTTGACGCGGAAGATTTACGCCGAATCGTAGCATGATTTCCAAGGCCCTTTCTCATGCTCGAGGATATGAACGGTCGGCGCCCTCTCTGTGGGGACTACACGATTAATCCCAGTGGTAAGGTGATTTTCCACCTGATCGACGAACTAGGGATAGATGTCCTAAATGTAGATGAGTCTAGGCATCACTTTTCTAAAACCTTTTTATTCTCCTGTCTCAATCTTTTCCAGTCCTCGCTGGAAGAACAGCCTGATTTGGGGTGGTAGGTGATCGATGAACTTCATGATAATGACCACTTTCCCAGTTAACTATCATTTGTGGGGCCGATGCCACCTAAGAAACCGCTCTGGTGGTATTGGAGCGGGCGTGCTGGTCCGCATTTCAACCTCATCGTTGTTTGCCTAACTAATATTCATAGGACGTCTGACCCTTTTGCACACCGTTAGTTTTATTAGTGTCCAGTCTAGTATGAGACGGCCCTCAGACGGAAGCGATATTCCTACATGCGCTATAAGTTTTCCCCTATCCGCCGGAATTATTTCATCGTCTGTGAATTTGGCCGAGCTAGGCTTAGATACAAGTATGTTTCGAAACACGCACACCAATCTTACTGGCGGGCATGCGTATCTTGACTTAACGGGAAAGAACCTGT
Source organism: Ceratothoa steindachneri (assembly GCA_963969495.1). NCBI lineage: Eukaryota > Metazoa > Arthropoda > Malacostraca > Isopoda > Cymothoidae > Ceratothoa > Ceratothoa steindachneri. The sequence continues at coordinate 157,962,816 of OZ018321.1, read as the reverse complement.
GGAAGTGAATCAAACGGATTCGCGGCAAGTTTTTGCAGGACTTCCCTCCCGTTCTCCATGAGAATAGGACCAAACTCTCGAATAACCAGTCCGTGACGGAGCCTTTCGCGACCGCTTTCTCCACATTCTTTAGCCAGGATGTTTCTTCACCAACATTCAATTCATGTCATGATTTCTTTGAAAGTTACCGATTGGACTTTACCTCCAGAGGCTGAATACCATTCAAGCGATAACGCTCCGCTCTTGCTTCATAAGCAGACACCGCCCCTGGTCCGGACGAGGTCCCGTATGCCATGCTTCGACACCTAGTTGAGCGAGGTATGGCATTTCTGCTCGACTTTTTCAACAAAATCTGGACAGAGCTTACCTTCTCAGACTCTGGCGAATGACTACTCTGCTCACTTTTCGCAAACGGGGAAGAGATCACTGTATCCCGGTTGGTTTCCGTCCAATTTCTCTTACTTCCTTCGTGTGAAAGTTGATGCAGAAATTGCTAATTTTTTTCATGTAGAGCGGAGGCCGCGTGTTTTCTGAACATGCGACTTTAGAAAGTTCCAATCTACACCACATGCTCTCTTCCGGGTAGAAAATGTAATCCGCGCGGGCTTCTTCCTTAGAAATCAATATACCACGGGGTTTATGGATTTGGAGAAGGCTTATTATACCGCTTGCTATATTGTATCCTGGATACCCTCCATACGATGGATGCAAGGAGACGACTCGATATTCATATTTGAATTTCTAAGAGATCGTCGATTATGTGTAGGGGTGGTGGGAGCCCTCTCCGTTCCAAAAAGGCAGGAAGAAGGCGTCCCGCAGGGAATTGTCCTCAGTGTCACACTCATTGCCCTAAGCATTAACGGCATTACCTCGGTGTTGCCAGAAGAAGTTCTCGCTTCGCTCTACGTGGACGACCTTCCGATCTCTTTTGGTGCTGCCCAAATGCCAACTCTGAAACGTCGACTCCAACTGGCAATTGAACCGCATCTCTCACTATGTCGAAGAGCACAAGTTTCGGTTTTACTTGAGAAAACTATGTTAGTACACTTATGTCGGTATCCCCGGCTCAAACCCAACCCAGAATTTTTCCTAAAGGGGGCTCGCCTAAAAGTGGTGGACTCGCACCTTTTCCTTGGTCTTGTTTTCGACCGAGGCCTCACCGGGAAGCCCATATTCGCATAATTAGGGTATCTTGTATCCACGTCATGGACTTTCTTCGTTACGTGACGTTCAGTACTTAGGGTTGTGATTGGGCTTCTTGGTTGTTGTTTTTATCGTTCCTTTGTTCGTTTAAGCTTGACTACGGATGCGACTTTTACGCATCCTCAGTCGAGAGTGAATTGTGGAAAGGTGACGCGATCAACAACAGCCGTCTCCGTCTGTTGACCGTGGCCTTCTGCACATCATCTATTTAAAGCCAACTTGTTGATTCTGGGGAGATGGCACTTACTCTGTGTCGGTCTCTTTGTATTATGCGCTTGTACGCGCGGGCCTGGCGTCTCTCTAAGTCACCAACGGCTCTCATTGCATTCGCGGCCGATCTTGATCGTCCTTATACTGTCAAGAGACACTAATCATATGAGCTTAGGGCGAGGAAACTTCTTTAAGCGCTCTGTGCAGTTCTCTGGATGGTAATTTCTCTGGTTATGCCCAGGATGTCACCTCGACAGCACCACATATTAATATGTGTAGCCACGCCTCTGCTCAGAATTATCCCACCGCGCCGGGTGTATTGCGTTCGACCTTTTTGGAGCACAACTTGTGTCACGTTGTATTCGTGCCAGTGTACATGAATAGCTCCAAATTTCGAAGAGGGGTGGGCTCTACGCCGTCTTCATTTTATTTGAAGTCAGAGGGGCTCTACCTGGTGCTGCTTCTATCTTTCCATCCGAGGTGGTTGTATTACATCGCTCGGTACGGGGGATAACGCGTTGTGTCGGGTTCAGAGACCAGATCGTTATTCTTAGCGGCTCACACAGCGCCCTGAGTGTTCTTGGGGCAGTGAAATCTCCGGACTCCCGTGTTTGAGGTATCTGTGATGTCTCGGTTGCCAAGATCCAGGTGGATGTCGAGAGTATTTTCTGCTTAGTTCCTGGATTGCGGGAAATTAGGCGGTCAAAGAGGGCGTCAAAGTATCTGCCCGGACACTGCACCAAACCAGCGTTTCGCTCTTCCTCACACTGACTGCATGATAGGAATTGGGTCAGCTTTTCGGGCTGCATAGCAAAGAAGATGAGGACGGCCGATGGGAGCTAAAATTGTTTCCATGAACCTACCTCCCATTCCTCAGCGGCTTCGAGTCCATTTTTGTCGTCTTTGAATTGAGCACAGTCGTGGGACGCGACGCCATTTGATAGAGCGCTGCCCTGATCCTTGCTCTGACAACTGCTTTTTCCCCCAGGCTGTTTGGTACATTCGTATTAAATGCTCCAGTTAGGGTGATCTTCGCGCACGTTACTTGTTACGTTATCGGGGCGAACGGGTTGGTACCGCTTCTTCCTCGTGGCATAGAAGGGTTCGGGCACACAAACCTGCGGACTCTTGGCTAGGTTCCTCGATTTTATTCGATTCTCTTGGTTGTTGGGCGCATACTCCCGTAACGGGGGTAGGTATGCCTCTCTTTAACGCCAAAGCATGCTTCCTTCTTCTTCTTGCTTTTGTTTCCTTTCTCGTTGTTTTTTATTGTTTAGTTTGGTTCAGCTTTGCTTTTGTTTGTTCGATTTTTGGTTGGTGGGTGTAATTTTTTCTGGGCAATTTAAAGAAATTTAAAGTAGCCTAGTAGTGGGCTAAACTTTAAAATATGGCGACTTACGCCCTTGGCAGCAATCGCCAGATGGGTAGGCGCCTTTTAAAAGAAAAGAAAGATCCTGGCTTTACTGTAGTTCCTACAGGCCATCTTTGTTCCAGGTGCAGCAGTTTTCGGTCTACCACTGATTCACTTTCTAGTAGTTATTGATCCTTTTTCTTTAATTCTATTAATTTAAAAAACCTCCAACATTTTGAAGGCTCCAGCGTTAACAGGATTTTCGCGGACAATCCTATTTACATGAGAAACGTTTTAATTAAAACATACATTTATGTGTAATGGCTTAATCATCTTCACTTAAAACCACGCCGTTAGGTTGTTGGCGCAAACTATTCAAAAATGACCGGCCTTATTTTGAAATCCTTCTAATTATGTCATTGTACGTTAACATAAATCCTAACTGATGGACGTAAATCTGGCTCGCTATTTTCAGTCGAAAGTTTTTATTTTTATCATTACCTAAAACAGGCAAACTTGCAGCAACCATGAAATATATGTGTGAGTTACTAAATATATCACTGTTAAAACGCTTGTATTGATTGAGTTAAAAAACTTCCAATTTATTATATTTTGCTCTCTCTCTCTCTCTTTTTTTCTCTCTCTTTTTCTCTCTCTCTCTCTCTCTTTATATATATATATATATATATATATATATATATATATATATATATATATGCAGGGGGGGGCAGAGAGGACAGACGTTTTTGAAATGTCTATTTTTCAGCCCCAGGGAGAATGGCAACACCAGCGGCGCATTATTTGATTTTAATATTTCAATTTTGTCTAATGAGTCTTTAACTAGATACTACATACTACTAGGTAGTTATTTAATTTTTTAAATTGTCCACTACCCTGTTAGTTGATTTTGTGAATATTTATATATATATATATATATATATATATATATATATATATATATATATATATATCTCATCCAATAACTGCTCTCTGCCGCAATTTTTGTGAAAGTAAATTTAAAAATTACTCTTTATTATATTATAAATGCAAGCCTTATTCGTTTAATTAAGTTAATTGATGATTTTGTCATTGTCTTTAGCTTGTCGCTGTCAGATCATGTCAAAATGTCTTTCTCCTGCGATATTTATGGCTCTGTCATCTCTCAGGCATGTACCATCTCCGCTTCATGTCAAGTTATGCACAATTCATCTCCACCGTTGGCAGAATTTACTAGTCTCTCTTAATTGGTTATTTACCTCCGTAAATGGGTAGGATTTTTCTTTTTACTCCCAAATCCCTTTTCGTTTGATTCTACCACAAGTTCAAAAATTATCTTACAAAAGATCCGAGCTGACCAATACCCACAGTGAAGAAATTGAGTGTTAAGGTAGGAAGCGGATAGAACACAAGAGGAAATGGACGGTTATAAAATATGAACAAATATCGGATCAAGTAATGATAGTCCCTTCCATTTTACCAAGTAAAGATTTTCCTTCCCAAAGTTACACTAGTAAAACTAATTCCTCCCAAGGATAAAATAAAAAATTAACCTAAAAAATTTATTCAGGAACTTATTTGTTAGAAAGTTTATTTTAAAACAATTAAAAATTGTAAATTTGGTAGAACTCTAGAAATTTAATTTTAATAAGTTAATTAAAACTGTATTTGCTGGTAATCGTATCGCAAAAATAATTGAAAACGTATTTATGTCTTTCAAGCCACATAAATTCATGTAGATAAGAGTTTAGCATTTCTCTCTTACATCCTAGCATGCGTTAGATCCTTAGTTTATGCTTATTCCAGTAGCTTTAAAATGACGATGTCATAACCTCGTATACCTCCTGAAGATGAAAATCTTCCAAAAGCCACGTAAAGATACAATGTATTAATACAAAGGCTCGAATGCCCACCGCATTCATCAGATAGTATAGTCATATGCTATCAAAAAAAAAACAAACCAAAACGCAAAGAAAGCCAGTGATACCCTTTCACCAGGGATCTGTCTTTCATTCTACCTTTCGTTTTTCGCTTTCCTATTATATTTTTCCCTATTTCCCCACTATTTCTCCTACTAAAACCCTCTACTACTATATTTCTCACTTATTATGTCCAATGTCCAATGTCGTATACCTCTTATTTTACCAAGCAAAGGTCATCCCTCCCCAATTAACCAAGTAAAGTTAATCCCTCCGTTTTGTCTTAGGTGGGACTATCTTTACTTGATCCCAAATATCAAAGGTGAAGACTGTTACAGTTCATTCAATGTAGTCGGAATAGTCTTCTGCGAGAATGAACTGTAACGAATTTCAGTCAACAAAATGTGAACTAGTAATTCTCTCGCAGCCCTCTAATGAGATACACTATCCGTCACAGTAAAACTATGAGCATTCAACTACAACACAAGAAGCACGGCTATATGTATTACTCTCCTCCTCCACACACGAGCAACAAATGAACATATCAAATGCACACTAACGTGTGAGATATTCTGCCAAGTCGGTTTGCTGGCTTTAACCCCTAATTTTCGCCTTAAATTGAAACCCGAGCAATACACGCCTTAGTCTAATAAGGCCTACTTGATCCACAGCACAAATTTAACTCCGTTTTAAGCTTCCCTTCATCACTCAAAAGCCTTCTTTTCTCGGAATCGTCTGTGGCTTCATCATGATTAGGCGTAATCGATTCTAGTCCTGCAATAACTGGCCAATTCTTGGCCAAATTTGTCGACTGATTTTTCCCCATCCAAGCCGTCAACATAGTGACTAATTAACTTATATAATTAATGAAACTATTGGTCCATTAATGAATGACAAACTATAATTTTGCGAGCATATCATGCATTGCTTCTGTAGCATGTATTAATTAGCCTTGAACGTGCGAATGAAACTACGGTGGTGGAATTCCTTTTCCCACTTTCCCACAGGGAATGCTGAATAAGCGAAGAGACTTGCGGTGAGCGAGATGGGAGATACCTTGTACGTAAGTGGCCATGCTTGGAAGTTCTATGGCGAGACGCCTAGGCTTGCATACTTTCATGAACAATGAATCCTCTTTTGCAGGCCTATATGGCGAGGTAAGAGTAGCATCCGGATTATACAGGTGGTCCTCCTAGTATGTACCATTGTAATACGCGCAATTTGCCGTGCGCGCAAAATATTTTTAAACAATAAATATTACTACACACTAATTGCTAATACAACGCGCATCTCACTCGTCTTTTCATTCCTCCGATATTGATATGAATATGAATAGCTACACTCTTTAGACAGTGATCGCAAGTGTGGTGTGTTGCGATCAAGAAGGAACTATCTCTTAAGTTGAAACGGCCCCAAAAGCGTAAAGAACCAACTATAAAGAAAATCAGCACGGTGTGCATCCATAATTAAATAGCATTTAAGTATAAAAGTGGAAATGGAAGTCCTTAACAAGTTGGAAATGGAATGAAAATATGGGAGGTTTATAAATCTCTAAATTTAGCAGAATCTAGAGTAAGAACAATAAAAAACGACAATAAAATAAGGGAATGTTTTAAATATGTATCATCGGCCATTGCTGCAAAGATATGACTACCTAGGGATTCAGTAATCCACATAACCGAAACACACTTGCACTCCTTGAAGAAAGGTTGCACCGTTTAGCCTTTGTTTAATATAAAATAAAGCAATGTCTTTCTACGAATCAATAAAAACCAAAGAATGACGGAAGCAAGCACACGTCTTATTTTTTTGGACAGCTGATGGTGGTTTGATAGTTTCAAACGATGGTTCAATTTAAAAAAAAATGTGTATCTTCATGGAGAAGCGACAAGTGCAAATATTGACGCTGTACCAAATATTGGACTAAATTCAACAATATTATATTGAAGGATGCTATTCTCCGAAACAAGTGTCCAGTGTAGACGAGACAGGGACTGTTTTAGAAAAAAGATGCCAGCGCGTACTTACATCAATAAGGAGGAGAAGGAATTATCGGGTTTAAAAGCGTACAAGGGTCGATTAGCCTTATTATTAGGAGGGAACGCCATCGGTGATGTAAAACTCAAACCCATATTAGTTAATCGTTCGAACGACACCAAGAGCTTTCAAAAATATCACCAGGGATGAGTTGCCAGTGATATGGCGGAGCAACATAAAATGCTTGAGATTACGAGAAATGATTTTTTCGGAATGGTTCACCAATTATTTCGTGCCATTCATTCAGCAATAAAATGGGGAGGTGCTTATTATCCCATTCTCATACACACCCCGGTACACCGCCTCAGCCGGCGAGCTAAACCGCGTGAGTGGATTGTGTTTACACTGCACCACCAAGCTAGGCGGAAGAGCTGGTTCTAGCAGCCAGTGACTAGCCGGGCGGAGGAGATCTCGACTGATCTAACGGCCAAGTGTAGGGGAATAAACCTTTTAAATCAGGAGTGAAGCCCCGAAGGCCGACGAGTGCGCTGTTCTTACTGACTCCGGCAGCTCCTACAGCCAACCTAGTGACAAACGGACTGCTCTGCAGTCCTTTGGATGACACAGGCGAAGACAAGAGGGGAATCTTGACGACTGGGCAACCCATACACTTCGTCCAGGCCTGCACCCTGGAGAGGTCACTCCAGTGCCGCTGTTCCAGCGCCCACAGACTGACATCCATGGTGTAATCTCCATTGTCTTCCGAGACAAGGATGCCAACAATATGTACTCGTCCTTGCCAATGCTAACTTCTATAGTTTGTGGCTTCGTTTATTTCACACCCAAATTCCTAGTCTAAAATAAGTCTGCATAGAGTTTGTTTTAGTCTCAAAGGAACTTTAATTTGATTTAGTCAGCCATGAAAATTAAAAATTATTTTGTTTCCCTTTACTACATACAACGGCCACCAGTATCTACTTTCTACGATCTTTCTAAACTATTGTATTGACACCTCGCAACCTCAAACCTCTGAGTACTGAGGCTGATATCATAAAAAAAAAACATAGAACTGACGGAAAAAATTAAGCCAAATGACAGCAAAAGACCCCTACAATTGTCGAAATATTTCCTACTAGATTTTACTGGTCAGTGTGTGAACATATACACATTTTTCGTCATTCATACGCACAGGTGGATGTATACATAACGAAACCATAAATTTGTCTGAACGTCACATTAGATTACGTTGACAAAACGACAAAATTTTCCTTCAGAAAGACAAATGAAAATAAACAACAAGACAAAACTTTTGCTGCCCGCTTCCCTCCCCTCATGTTCCCGACTCGATTCTCCTTTCTCTGACTCCTGCCCCTCACCCCCCTTTCACCGCGAATAATAATTCTTAAAATTATATACAAAAATACTACTATGGCAAAGGACTCTGGCCGGAATTATTCATCCATATACTTTTAATTTTTTATCATTTTTCTGTTGTTTGCATGTAGTAATGTGTGTAGTTGTGTGAATGTGTTTACGCAGGGCACTCATTTCTCCGCGTATTCATGTACGTAAATAAATAAATTCATTTTCCCCAATTAAAACACAATTCCCTCGCTATTTTGTTTGTATTTTCAAAGGCCGAGTACGTTTTGCGACGATACCTAATTTTATACAGATATCCGAGAACAATGGAGTTTGTCACAGGAGCCGGCGGTCAAGAACATTTGGCTATATTTTCTTGCCTTTTTCGCTTGTTTTTTGTTTTTGTTTCGTTTTAAAATGTACTCCTTTTAGCTGTCAGTTGACCTGGATTGGGCGTGTCTGGGGAATGATCCTCACCCCTACCAAGCCAGTGACTGTATTCAATAGTTACGTATCTTTAGGATCGTTCCATTTGCCTGTATCCTTAGGACAGTTAAAGTGGCTTGCATTCTGAAGACTGTTACATTGATCCTATTGGTTACAGTCTCTTGGCGTGGGTGAGGAGTGTCTCCCAGGCATGTTCGATACAGTGTGCGAAGGTGGTTAATCATTGCTATGGCAACCGTCCTTCTCGCACTAAGATTAAGGTTAATGGTCCTTATCATGAGAGATTTTGTCTCTGATATTGCCCTATGAATTCAATGTCTCGTTTTTGTTTCTTTGACTTCTTATTCTTTTGAAAGAGAGGAAGACTACCGGTCTTTCCTTCCCCCCGTCTTCACACAACATTTCCACTCTTCCGTCCCGATACCTGCCGAAAGGGGTATTCAAATCCACACACACACACTCTGACGAAGAACAAGTAACCCCCCCCCCCTACACCCCTCCTCTTGGCTCACGATGGGTTCTCTGCTCGCTGGTTGATGCCAAAAACAATACTACCCGGCACCAGCACCAGCACTTCCACCCACCCACCCTAACTAGGATCGCCTCTGGTGCCTTCGGACTTGCAGACGATTGTAAATCTGATCTTTTCATGAAATTCATTATCCGGTCGATTGAAAAGAGTCTCGTGGCCTAACCTACCTAGTGCAATCACCAGATATTTGAGACTCCATTGTGATAATTAATAATAATAACAATATTATGATCCCTTTACGGGATCATTTTAGTACTTCCCGAATAATCTGAGGTGATCGTCACAAAGAGAAATTTGTTGAAGTACCGAATTTTTATACTTAGAATCACCTGGGCGGGATCATATTTTAGGTAAGTTTCAACGAATCTGAAGTGACGACGAAGGTAAAGAATCTCCTGATCAAGCTGACACATCCTGTTGAACAGGGGACAATTTGGTTCTTTTAGATGAAAAAAACTGCTCCCAGGACCAGTTACATAACACCCAGAACAACAGGTACGAGTAGCTTGCCTATATAATCTATACAACGTTCCATGTATCATGAAGATCAAGTTTTCCCAAACTGTAATGGTCTGTATCTTTGTCTTCAGTAAGGGTGATACTATGTCACCCCACGTGTTTGAGCAGGGGCTTAGGCTCAATTCTAACGCTTAAGTGGAGCTGCTGGAGATTGTGGTCAACCCCTGGCTGGAATGAGTTGCTGCTGGTAGGTCATACCTCCGGAAATAGTTAGAAATTGTTGCCAGAGAATTTCTACGACTTCAACAGCTCTACACTCTGGCCTCCCGGATCACTCGATTGTAATCCCATAGATTACTATGTGTGGGGCACAGTTGAGAAAGACACCAACCGCTCTGCCTGCAACCCCAAAGCCGAGCTGGGGGCCAAGATCAAGGAGGTGTTCGAAGATCGCATGCGCCAAGGTTCGGAGCCGTCTTGACGCCCTGGTGAAAAATAATATTTTTTTAAAATTTTAAAATACATTTTTGGGTGGCTGGGGTTTTGCGCCGAGTTTTCTTTTATGTAAACCGTTAAATTTAGCCTGAATGCCCTGTAAATACACACATGTACTTATCAACCTGTCTACTAACCAATTCCATGATTTATGTATGATGCCTTTGCCAAATTCATAAAAGTTTGCTGCACTTTTAAAGTCGGATAGACGAGTAAAAGAAAAATGTCTTTTTCTGTTTTGATTTGTTGTTTTTTTACTTTTCGTCCATTTTTTTATTCTTTCTGCCCTTACAACACCGGTTGTATTGATCTCATCGTAGAATGCACACCTGTTCGCTAAATAATCCGCTGACAAACTCTCAAACAAGGACAATTCAATCCACTATTTCATTTTTGCAAGTAATTGTTTTTTTAATTGGCAGCACAAACCCTACAAGAGTTGCTTCTTCATCTTTATTATCTTGATTAGGAGTGCAAACTGTCCAAGAATTTTTCATTATCTCACTTAGTAGCGCAAACTGCCCAAGAGTTTATTCAACTGCATTATATAAGTAGTACCACAAACTGTCCAAGTGTTTCTTCATCATCTTCATTATCTAGAGTACTAGCACAAACTTTCCAAGAGATTTTCATCATCTCGATTGGTAACACAAAATGTCTAAGATTTTTCATCATCTTCATTTTTGCGAGTAGTCAGACAAACTGCCCAAGAGTTTATCATCTTCATTATCTCGGTTTGTAGCACAAACTGTCCAAGAGATTTTTAATCATCGTCAGCATCTCGCTTGATTTCACAAAGTGTCCAATGATTTCTTCGTCATATTCGTTATCCCGATTGATAGCACAAACTGTCCAACAATTTCTTCGTAATCTCGATTGGTATTGGTAGTACACACTATTCAACCATTTCTTTATTTTCATTATCTCTATTGGTAACACAAACTGTTCAAGAGTTTCTTCATCATCTTCATTATCTCAACTGGTAGTACAAACTTTCCTTTGTTTTATCCTCTTCATTATCTCAATTAGTAGCTCAAATTCTTCATCATTCGACTGGTAGCATAAATTGTTCAATAGTTCTTCATCATCTTCATTATATAGATTGATAGCATAACCTATCAAAGAATTTCTTCATTATTTTCATTTCCTCGATTGGTTTTAGAAATTTCCAATAGTTTCTTATCCATCGTCATTATCTCGATTGGTTACATAAGATGTTAAAGAGTTTCTTGGTAGCCTATATTGCTAGCAGAAATAGTTTTAGAGTTTCTTCATCTTCAATATATGGATTGGTAGCGGTAACTTTCCAAGCCTTTTCCATTATCTTCATTATCTCGAATGGTAGAGCAAACTGTTATGAGTTTCTTTGTCATCTTCATTATCTTGCTTAGTAGCACAAACTGTTCAAGGGTTTTTTCGCCATCTTCATTATCTGGAGTACCAGCACCAACTATCCAAGACTTTCTAACTCATCTTCATTATCTCGATTGCAATGTCATTCTCGCCTGACTCTTAGATTCATCGTTTGGACAAACGCCCAAAGTCAAATTCAAAGTCTGTACTTCGCGCCAAAAGTCCCTCGGGTCGTGGATGATATCCCTCGATTGGATAATGAATTGCATATAATTATCTGCTCGGACGAATGTCCGTAGGCGGGGTACTAGGTGCATGCTGCATATTCATGTATAAGGAGGAACCCCCATTCCTAAAGGCCCGAGTGAAAATAGGGAAGGCCTCGTCACTGGAATGACTTGAACTCTTGAGCATACCTTCATACCTTCAAGCATGGCCAAAATTTTGAGACTAATACATATATTTTTATTTTTCCATTATTTTTTTAAATTTAGGAGATAGGAATATTTATTCTAATATTTAAATTAATGCTGGTTTATTATAAAGTCTGCATTTCAAAATATTAGAAAAAAATTGCAGCTCTTCGCTGATTCCCAAATCGCGTTCTGTTCCTGTTCCGACAGGAGGTGAGTTTCAGTCGCTTGAGCTTTGCTTTTCGATCAAAAAGGTAAAATGATAACAAATATGGGTTATATGGATGATGTTGGGCAATTATAATCTATTTCGTAATATGGTGTGTAGAAAAATGTTGGAATCTATTATAATTCCAGAAACGGTTCCTTCCAAACAAAAGTGTACATCCATTGTCGCTCTGCACTGAAGTGGCCTAAAATCCAAGGAGATAGTTGCTAAGGCTATTACATCAAGGAGCACCATCCTTAAGATGGTGCTCCTCTTCCTAAAAAGTCTTCTGGACGCCAAAAAGCTTCAAATGATCGTCAAGATCGCCTCCTGGTAAGGTCCGAACTCAAGGATTGGGTTGACTCCAGTTCTAAGCTTGCACACGAGTGAAAAGAAGCAGGTGTGAACGCTTCCACGCACACACTGAGGCGGACACTTTTCGACAAGGGTCTCAAATCGAGAACTACTGTGAAGAAGCTCCATCTCACCAAAAAAAGAACCTTAAGGATAGGCTCCACTTCTGTTGGAAATATAAAGAATGGACTGTTAAAGACTGGAACAAAGTCATATTCTCTGATGAAGCTCCCTTCCGCTTGTTTGGGGGTTCTGGAAAATCCATCTTTATGGGGAAACAAGGGGATCACTTTTACGAGTCCTACCTGTACCTGATCACGGTGAAGCATCTGGAAACAGTCACTGTCCGGGGCTGCTTCTCATATAAGAGAACTGGAGCACTGACAATTTTGCCCAAGAACACTGCCACGAACTTTAAATGGTTCAAAACATGATTCATCAGCATCTTTTCCCACATTTCAGGATCAATTTGCAGATAATAACTGTATTTTCACCATGATGTCGCACTTTTACACAAAGCAAAAGCAATAACAATTGCGAGCAGTTGCGGCGGATTATTGAACAAAAATGTAGTAATATCATCAAGATATCATCACAAATTTGGTCTCCAGCATAACAAAGCTAATAGAAGTAGTCCTGAAGAACAAGGGACATCATTGTAAATATTGAATCTGGACATCAATTGACTGTATTTATTAATAAAATGGGTTTGGGCTCTAATTATTTTGCATACTTAACCTTCGAATTAGGATACAAACACTTAAACAAAATTCAATGTTCGATCAGTTCTATTTATTTTCTTAGATGAAAAAACAATAGTTGTCTCAAAACCTTCGGCTATGGCTGTACGACAACTGGTGCTTTTGTTCCTATGTCCCTCTCAGCACCCCGCTTCTCTCTCTACGAATATCCCCCAAAATCTCTGTTTCCCAGCAAGAAAGTGGGTGGTCAAGCTGTGGACAAACCCCCCTGCTATAACCTATACCCTGAGGCCAACATAGCCTTCCACTCTGAGGGCCCGTAGGGGAGGGGTACCCTGTGTAGACTATTACACCCGGTACCTCGAGGAACTGCACATCCTCACGGCCGAGTGGAAATAGGGAAGCCCCATCACTAAGTTGATTTGAACTCTCTGATGGGTCCTGGGTGAGCCGGTGCGTTTGCCCCCTTGTCCCTCTTTCTACGTCTATCTCCTCAAATCTTTCTCTACCCACAAGAAGGTAGGTGCCCCCCTTCCCCGTTAAAACTGAAACCTGGAGTAGAAACACGACCTCCCGTTTCCACTTCGCCCCAGGGACTATGCAGACTTTGTACTTGAAGGAGCAGCCAGTTCTCCCGTACCCGTTGCGCGCAAGAAAGTTCCCAATCATACAGGGATCCAGGTCTGAGAAGATGTTGCGTTCTCCTGGTCTCTTTTGTGCACCCTTTCCACAACTACTGTTTTTTTCTTTATCCTTTTCATTGGGCCCTACTGCCCTAACTTATCTTTGTCCCTAGCTTCCTCTTACACTAGATGTAGGCGCGGGACTCTGATCTCTCCAAGGACTGCCACTAAGCTGGATCCGCCACTCCGACCTACCTACCATGCCATTGGTAGGAATTGGTCTCGGGTTCCCAAGGAATGACTCAGATGGTGTTTGTATACTAGTCGTCAGAGCGGTAAAAGCTGGGGTAGGCAAGAGGCCTCATTAGGCCGATCCTTTGTTTATCAAAGTAGGGCCGTCGCAGGTGGCGCGCCTTCCCTGACACGCCTTCATGCCCTATTTTTCCTCTTCTTGGTATTGCTTTGTTTTTGTCTATTATTTGTCTGGTTTTTGTTTACTGTTTGTGATGTTAATTTTGTGTTTTAACGTAGCTTAGAGGTATGTTCCTTTGACTACAGCGAATTATGGACTTGATGTCAATTTCAAGATGGAGCCCTTAAAAAAAAATACATATAAAGTTCAGAGAGACAATGATTGTTTAGCTCGAAGGCACAAAGGTGTTGTATCCGGTCTGTATTGTATTTGTTTCACACCAACCAGAAATAACGGATCTCTTTGTAAAATCAAGTGAAAGGGGTAACCCTAGTTCTGAGTCAGGAAAATGTAGATGTCAGTAACCTCATATGAGACATTATCACTTCATTACAGGATTCCGGTAACGTCGTGGTAGTGGGTACGTTGTGCTATGAACACGGACGGAAAGAAACTAACGCTGATGTAGTTTGATTTGTGTCTGATTATTCTTGGGGAGCTAAGTACCCCAGTAGGGGTGAGTATAAGCGTATCTACCCAAAGGTCGGCAGTTTGAGACGCCACTGAACTCTTTTGCCGCTTATTAGGCTTGACCCCTTGCCTAGATCTCAGAAACGCAACGCTTTATTCACTAAGATAGCTAGAGTTACAATTCAAAGTGCTACTTGCCGGTATCTGGCATCTTTCGTTGTTCCATTCCCCAAGTCGAGAATCCCCTGCATATACGAGGGGTCGTGAATAAGTTTTGCGAATCGGTAGGCCAAAACAGAAGAAGGGGGATGGATGTTTGTGGGAGTGTTAGGACAAGTTATGACAAGTCAGGACCTGCAGCCGCACGCTCCTGCCTCGTCTATTTAGGAAGCAATGGAGAAGGTTGAGCACCGCGCAGTGATCAAATTTTGACCAAGGAAGGCAAGAATGCAAAAGAGATCCATGAACACATGGTTGTAGTGTACACCGACATCACCCTTCCTATGCAACCATTGCTCGCTGAAATAGGGAGTTCCGCTATGGTTGTGAGTCTCTTGAAGATGACCCCGTCCAGGACGCCTGTCAGACGTGACCAACGAGGACAATGTGGCCCGTGTGGGGAGGATGATCCTTAAAAATCGACGGGTGAAGGTCGAAGAAATCAAGCGAGAACTTGGAATATCACATGGAAGTGTTATCAACATCATCCACGACAATTTGGCCATGACCAAGGTCTCTGCCCGTTGGGTCCCTAGAAACTCCACGCCCCATGATAGACTTCAACGTCGTCAAAGTTCGGAGGAGCTGCTGCTCCTGTACAACCAAGACCCGGCGGGATTCGAGTCACGCATAGTGACAGGTGATGAAACGTGGGTCCACAACTAGGATCCCGAGACCAATCTCGAAAGCATGGCCTGGAAGCACAGGGGCTCTCCGACCCCCATCAAGTTCCGGACCCAACCCTCAGCCGGGAAGATCATAGTCACCATCTTCTGGGATTCTGAGGGAGTGTTGATGGTAGACTATGCGCCTCGTGGAAGGAACATCACAGCCCAATATTACGCCGAGGAACTGGCTGGGTTTAAGAAGTGCATCCGTCAGAAGCGGCGCAGCAAGTTGACACGTGGTGTCCTGCTCCTCGCGACAATGCCCCTTATCCACAAGGCCAGAGTTGCACAAGCTGCCCTGAGCAAGCGCAGATTCGAGGAACTCAACCAGCCCTGCTACAGTCCAGATCTGGCCCCTAGCGACTACTTTTTATTCCGACAGCTTAAGGCTGCACTGCGTGGACGCCAGTTTGGGGACGATGAAGATGTCCAGTTCGCCGACCAGGAGTGGATTAAACAGTAGCAACAAGGAGTAACAACAAGGAAAAAAGGTACCATAGGAGACCTTACGGTCCATTCAAAGAGGGTACCTTTGGACTAGCAATCGAGCGGGCACAAGGCTGCTCAATTGTTTTGCATCCCTAAACGGCCACTTTTCAAGACCTTGTCTAGTCTTGACTTGAACTGGTCAACAGATTCACTGTTGACAACTTCAACTGAAAGTGCGTTCCACATACCGCAGATACTGTAAGTGAAAAAATTTCCACACAGATTGCGGTTGTAACGCTTCAGTTCAAGTTTGAAGCCGTGATTGCGCGTTTTGTTCTCACTCAGTGTGAACATGTCCCGGTAGTCAACATTGTTGAACCCTCGAAGTATTTTGAAAACTTCGATGAGCTGACCACGCAGTCTACGGGCTTCCAGCGAGAACAGATCTAATTCACTTAGTCTATCCTCATAACTTTTATGTCGGATAGAGGGAATCAGCTTGGTTGCCCTGGCTTGTACGCGTTCCAATCTCGCGATGTCCTTTCGCAATGAAGGACTCCAAAATTGTACGGCATACTCTAGGTGCAGTCGGACAAGTGAGTTCCAGGCACAGTACAATCTCCTGCTTCCGATAACCAAACTGGCGCTTAATATAGCCTAGCATCCTTTGGGCCTTTTTCTCCGCCTCAATGCACTGTTTCGAGAACTTGAGGTCACTAGTGATTGTTAAACCCAAGTCCTTCTCAATGTCACTCGATTCAAGGGCAGTGCCCTTAAGGATATACTGAGATTGGGGGGTTTCTGTGGCCGATATGCATCACTTTGCATTTCCCCACGTTAAAAGGCATTCGCCACGTGTCCGACCACTCCCCAATCTTCCCAAGATCTTCCTGCAGGCGGGCAGTATTTCCATCCTTTGCAACGTTCATACCAAGCTCGGTATCGTCGGCAAATTTGGAAATCTTCGCAACCATGTCACCGTCCATGTCGTTGACGTAGATGATGAATAGTAGTGTTTCCAGGACAGAACCTTGAGGCACCCCGCTAGTAACGGGCATCCACTCAGAAGACTGTCCATTCACCACCACCCGTTGCCGTCTGCCACTTAGCCAGTTCTCGATCCAGCCGGCTACCTTTCCGTCTATGCCAAGCGCTCGCACTTTCCGGAGAAGGCGGCGGTGTGGTACCTTATCAAAGGCTTTCTGAAAGTCTAGGTAGACCACATCCACCGCCTTGTCCCGATCGTGCTCACTGAAAACGAAGTGGAAGAATTCCTCAAGGTTCGTCAGGCATGACCGTTGCCTTCGGAAGCCGTGTTGGGAACTCCTCAGTAGCAGGTTTGACTCTAAATGCGACGTCACTTTGTCCACCATGATGCTTTCTATGAGTTTACCGACTATCGAAGTCAGACTGATAGGTCGGTAGTTCGACGGTTGGTTACGGTCTCCTTTCTTGAAGATAGGAGTCACCTCCGCCTCACGCCAGTCTCTAGGAACGCATTTGGTCCGGATTGACATGTTAAAGATAGCGCACAGATGTCGTGATACTTCATCGCACACTTCCTTTAACACTTTAGGTAGAAACCCGTCCGGTCCAGGGGACTTATTCGTCTTTAGGTCAGCTATCTTTTTCTTTATTTCTCCTTCGGTGAAGTCCATTGCCTCCAGCTTTTCCCCCGAGTAGGAATCCGTTGGCTGGGGAATGGGACCACACTCTTCAGTGAACACTGAAGAGAAGTAGTCGTTGAGGAGGTTAGCATTTTCTGCATCTGAATGCTTTAATGTTCTCTCCTCATTCCTCAAAGGGCCAATCGTTCGACGGATTGGTTTACGGCTGTTCACATATCCAAAAAACTCCTTGGGATTCTCTTTACAGAGTCTCGCCACTCGGAGTTCCTCAGACCGCTTAGCCGCCCTTATACTGGACTTCACTCTCCTGGCTAGCCTCCGGTATTCGTCAAAGTCACCCGAGATCTTCGATTGCCGGTACACATTTCTCTTCTCCCTAAGCAGTTGCCCGATTTCTCGATTAAACCACTTTGGTTGAACAGAGGACCGACGGGGGCATTTCAGAGGGATAAAACGCGATTGAAGACTCATGATTGTGGTTTTGAAACTGTTCCAAGAGTCTTCAACAGCATCGCACTCTTCTAGCCTCGCGTCAGTTAGTCCCGCGCGTAGACCTGCAAAGTCTGCTCTTCTCAAATCCAGTTTCCTTGATTTACTAGTTGCAGGCTCTGCCTTGGGGACTTTGACTACAAATCTAATTAGTCGGTGGTCACTGTCACCGGCCTCTTCGCCAACAGAGAGGTCCTCAACGATGTCATCCTCAGAGGTGAAAACCAAGTCGAGGATATTGTCTCCTCTCGTTGGCTCTCTCACCCACTGAGTGGAGAACTCGTTGTTCGTGAACTCCAGGAGTAGTGCGTTCTCGCCACAGGGTTCTCTGGTTTCCCAGTCAACTTGTGTGTTGAAATCACCAAGGACGATACACACTCTGTCTTCGACAAGTTCTTCTAGCAGCTGGTACAGATCTCTGTCATTTTCAACGAGTTGGGCAGGAGGTTTCTGATTGTCTGGAATTCGCAGCTTCATGGACAAGTGGCGTAAGTGCATTAAAGTCGAGGGTAGTTATATTTAAAAATAATAAAACACTTTTTCTCATATCTCGTTTCCTTATATCCGAATTGCAAAACTTATTGATCGCCCCTCGTAAGTACTGAGCAGAATGATCCTCTCTGAACCTGATTAAGTTTTAATTTAACAAAATCAGATAAGGAGTCAATAACGAACGTGAGAAATCAACGAAACTCCAGTGATACTGATATTTCCGTGAATGTACCTCTTAAAGTACATTCACTATTTGAGAAAATGGTTCCAGTATTCATAATCGTTACAATTTGGGCACTAAGTGCCATGTTTCACTGCATGGTTGTGAGTGTAGTTGAGGGGAAAGAATTATGGATGGAATTCGACCTACTAAGGATTGGAGCCAAATACTATTCATGGCTGATTCAAAGTCTTTATATTCAAGTCGATAGGAGCCTCCGTACGAATCAGCCTTCCACCGCATTGCCAGACGACCTGAGATTTACGAAATTTGGCGCGGGCAAGCTTCACTTTCTCGATCTCGCTCATCCCTAATGTCATTTCAAGATGCTCATTTCCCTCTTTGTCTTTAGATCAATAGGAACTAAGCGCGGCTTCCTAGATGAGATCGAACTTCCTACACTAAGGGGGTGAATGGTGAAGTAGGGCTAATGCTCCTACTACACTGAAACTTGGAGGGGCGAGACGCCTTCCGGACACAAGTGCCCCGGGAGAAACTGGGGCTCTCTCTCTCTCGCTCTCTCTCTCTTTCTCTCTCTTTCTCTCTCTCTCTCTCTCTCTCTCTCGGGTGGTCTTTTGTGTATCTTTTAAATCTCCGATTATATTTTCCGCGCGTGCATGTACCCAACAAAAAGGTGAAAGAGGGCGTTAACGTTCTTAAATAAATCCAATTCACCAAACACGGAACTTTTTTATATACCCATTAGAGGTAAGGTTATACCTTTTAAAATGACCCGCGCTTGGCAATGACCACCGCTGGCATGTTTATAGTTAGCTGCTTCGCATAAAATATAATTTATTAATTATCATAATTGACGCGATCAATGGGGGAGAAATTTTACCTTCTGCCACATTAATATTGTTTTACTGCTTGTATTCGAAAGTCCCCTCCCCCTCTTCCAGCCCTCCCGCCCTCCCCCTGTTTGCCCCCTGTACTCGCCAACCTATACATGGAATTCTTCGAATCTAGAATTCGCTCCCTGAGGGCAAGGTTCTCCTCACACATGGGCAGCAGCGCCCGAACTGAAAACCCACTTAATCGTAGACAACCATCCCCTATCAGAGCACATGCAATCAAATGCAACGCGGATATAACTTTAGATAATTTTACAATAATAGATCAAGATATCAATGAACAAAGCTTAAGAATACTAGAATCCCTTTATATTAAATCCCGTGCCCCTAGTCTTAATTGTGACCCTCCACTGCTCCCCTACTTATGACATAACTCTACTACCAATACAATCTTACCTATGTCCACTTCAATCTCCCCATCCCCACTTCTCTCTGGAGTCAGACCAACATAGGTGAGTGTTTTGATGGTTCTCCCTTGTATTCCTCTAGGATTTTTAATATTCTAACTCATTATAAATTATGTATTTTCTTAGGTTTTGTATTATAAAAAGTCTCTCTTTTTGTATATATTTGTCAACACTTTTAATATTCTAATTTCTAGACAATATTTTAATATTATAATTCATTGTAAATTATGTATTCCTTTCTACTTTGATATTATAGAACCCGAAGATGAGCGGTTGCTCGAAACGGTGTTTATATCCAATAAATGAAGATGAATTTCTCCTCATTCTCCTCATTCCTGGTGAAATTATATATATATATATATATATATATATATATATATATATATATATATATATATATATATATATATATGATAGTGAAACCACTGTTTGGGAGACAAAGTTTAATTTAAGAGACTAGTTTCAGTATGTAGTTTATCATATCCTCTTCAGTCGTATACTGAGAATGCAATTATTACAAAAGTCTATAAATAGCGTACAGACCAGAAAAAAAACAGAAAGAAAAAAACGCAAAGAAACACAAAACAAGGGAAAAAGGTCATTAATCAGAGGGTGTAAGTCTAAGATCGTTGACTAAGCTGTTTACGATAAGGTTATGGGAATGGGGGCTGCATTTCAATTGTCTATCTTACAAATTAAAATTGGAAATTCCTCCTTTTTATATAGATTCTACTATTTTTCTTTTACGGAAATCTTTACAATTATATATGATTTGTGCCCTTTGAATAGTCAATTTGGTGGTTGAAATTGCTAATATGATTAAAAATACTGGATGTGGTACTGCCTCGTCTGACATCACCTCTATGTTCATAAATTCGTTTTGTTAAGGTTCTTCCGGTCTCTCCTATGTAGAATGAGGGACAGTTTATAGAGCCACACAGGATTAAATATAGACCTGCTCCATTTGGCTGATCCACGGGCTTGGTCGAAGGGAAAGATTTAATGATAGAAAAAGGGTATTTAAATGTGGTTAGGCCTGGGGAAATAACTTTGTTCACTCCTTTAAGGAGGGGAGAAAAAGGATCAGATAGACACTTCTTATTACTAAATTTGTTTTTTATCTTTGGGACGGTAATGAGTAGATTTTCTTTTAGATAAACTTTCATTAATCACGTGGAGGGGATAATTTAATACAGTGGTTTCACTATCATATACCATAACTCGCCATTGAGTTCTTTCCACAGCGCTGGCAGCGTTATTGATTTTAACTTGTATTCTCTTTATTTTTCTTAGAAGTAAATTCAAGAATATCAAGCAGAATCCCATTAACGATCTAAAAATAAAGCTAAAAAAACTCATTAGGAGAAATAACATCACCACTAACCCTATGAAAATTCCCATAATCGAAGGCGATGTGAAAACGCATAAACCTGGAAATCCTCTCCGCTCTATCATAAGTCAAACTCCAAGTATGACTTATCACTTAGCAAAATATCTCAACTCGATCATCGCTTCCTACACCCCATCAGACTACACGCTGCCCTCCTCTTCGACTCTTCTAGATATCCTTCAAACTTATCGACCAGCAGCCGTACTAGTTTCCATGGACGTGGAATTTCTATTCACAAATGTTCCCATGGACGAAACAATCGATTTGATAATTAATGTCATTTACCCCACTGAGGACTCCACACCTCTCACCATACCAGAAGACATTCTACGACAACCCCTCCTAGCATGCACAAAAGAAGCCCCGTTCTACGGTCCCGACGGGCAAATGTACATGAAAATCGATGGCGTTGCGATGGGGTCACCCTTTGGCGTCCTTTTTGCTAACTTCTACATAGGTACAGTTGAGAACAAGATTTTCAAAAGTAATATAGCACCCAAACCTCCCATCTATGCGCCCTATATCGACGACATACTTTTGAACGCAGATAACTTCGATCAGGTTAATGCCCTAGTTGACACATTGAATTTCACGCACAAAACGGAAGATGAAGGATCCCTTCCATTCCTTGATATTCTAATCAGTTCCAATGAGTCTAAATTTACGACCTAAGTGTAAGTTAAGGCCACAAACTTAGGCTTCTGTTAACAAGGCAATTTGCCATACCTCCTCGTGGGTGGCTGTCGATCTTAAACTGAAGAGGGCTTCCCGCGTTCTATTCAACAACGGCTACAGTGTACAGCGAAGAAAAATACCATCGATCGTTATTACAAGGACAATATGAATACAGGCTATCGTGAATACGATAAGGCCTTCAAAGCCATTTTACATCGAAATGTCACCCCAACCGACCCAAATACCTAATAATATATTACAAGACAAAGAAAACAAGTAGTTGCATCATGAAGAACAGCTGTCTCCCTCCGACGAGCGGACTCCAGGAATTGCGAACATCGCAATTCCAAGTACATCGGCGTGACCTTCACAACCCTGTCAAGGCGACTGACGGCTAACCTACAGAATGGGGCAATTAGAAAACCTGCCCATTCTCACGGCAATACCTTAACCCGCGAGACGCTAAATAAGAACCCTGTCATAATCCAGAGACTAAAAAAACGCAGAAGATTGCGAATGGCCGAAACCGTCATTATCCAAATGAAGAAACCGGCAATTAATGTGCAACTCCATCCCGAAACAATACTTCAGACAACTCGGTGTCTCCGCGTTGACCGCCGCTAATACAAAAATCGCAATTCCCTTTACTTATTGAACATTATCTGAACTAAAATTTTTCCTTAAATGTGTTTAGTCATTTTGCATCGGACATTAGACAAAATAAGAGATGAAATATAGGTAGAATTAGAGAGAGAATAGTAAGAGAGTAAAGTGGTTAAAGGGTGAGTTTAAAGAATAGATGATGTGTAGGAGACAGAATAAAAAGATCCCTGGTGAAAGGGTAGCTCTGTCAATGTGTTAGTTTTGTGTGTTTTGGGGTTGTTTTTTCATTATTCAATTAACTATAAATTATAAATTTATAGTTTATTTAATTAAATTAATCGTGGTTAATTTAATTATTATTTCGATCTTATTGATCGATGATCTTTTGGCATTCAAGCCTTTATTTTTGGCGGGGTTTTATTCCCGCTGTGAGTTTTAGAAAAGTTTTTGAAAAGTTTTATGATTATCATTTTTTAAATGAATTTAAAAAAGTGAATTGGATTTTAAGTTTGCGTTTTGCAAATAGTTTTTAATTTGAGTTTATTTTGCTAAAGGAGCCTGCGCATTACATTGGGTGTTTTTTGTCAGTTCTGCCAAGTGTATTTCGGAGTCACGTCACCGTCTGACTGTAACTTGCTACTTTTGAATGGTCTTACTTGTCGGTCTACTTCGATTTCTAAGTGTGTACGAAAGAATTCAGGGGTCAAGCGGGCGCCAATGGCTTGCCATATCCTCTTAGCTATCTCGTAGAACGCCACGTTGATCGGAAATAATCCAACCGAGTCGTGGAGCTCCCTCTGTCGTTTACGTTCTCTTCTTCGGGTGTTTGTAATAAGTAAAACCACTTTGTTCTGGATGACTCGAAGTTTCGCAATGTGGGTCTTGGCGCTCGCGTTCAACGGCACCGGGGGGTACAAGAGTCTCGAGCGAATGCACGCATTAAATATCTTGAGTTTATTTGAGCGAGTTAGGTCGATGAACCTATAAAACTCCCTCAAATCTCTCTTGCTATTCGCGACTGTCCGCCCGATATGACTCTTGTATCCCCCTGTGGTGATTTTGAGCCCCAGAACCGTCCCTTCCGGGCAGTAGGGGATTTTCTCCACCTCTACCCGTATATCGTTGAAGGTCTTGCGAAACATGGGAATTATTTTGAATTTTTGACAATGGTTGATATCTTCCATTTCCTCTCGTAAGACTTGATGTTAGATATCTCCTAGCCATGTTTCTCGCCATAAATTCCCTGTGAACGTAAACGGCGATACAAATTTGCGATATATCTTCAGCGAACTGGACGTATATCGTACCTTCGGAGAGAGTTTGTGGTAAGTCACATGTATAAATGTTGTATAAAAGGGGACTGAGACAGCCCCTTGTGGGACCCCTGATTCGAGCTCGAATTCGGGGCCTTTGTGTTCTCTGATTTGTATATATGCTCTCCTCTCCATTATGTAATCGCATAGAATCTTCTCAAGAATGGGGTTGAGGCCTACTTGAAGGATCTTAAATTGCAGGCCTCTCTTCCAAACCTTATCAATAGCTTTTTTAACATCGCGGAGCACCAAGTCGGCATGCCTTTTGTTTGCCTTGATGTTTGCAAGTTTTTTCCGTAATAACGGCTAGTGCCGTGTCAGTCCCTCTTTTCTTTCTGAAGCCGTGTTGCTGCTCGTTATGCAAGTTGGCTTCGTCGAGAAAAGAGTTGATCCTATTTGCCAATATCTTCTCCAAGACTTTGCTAGCAAATTCTAAGAGAGATATCGGCCGGAAGCTGGCAGGGCAGTCCGGGGGCTTTCCCGATTTGGGAATGAAGATCATCTTGGCCACTTTCCACTGATCGGGAAAGTAGCCCGTGTTCAGAGCGGCATTCATGATGTTAAGAAGCCCACTCCGAACATTAGGCTGGGCCTTGATGAAATTCTCCCTGGTCAGCCCCGTGGTACCCGATGCTCTTTGACGAAAGGATTTTAGTGCAACGGAGAGCTCTTGAGCATTTATTTTACTCCCATAGCCCTCCATCACTCTTTCCTGCGACACACAATAATGAAGGTAGGTTTTATGTATTTGTGTGTTTAGCTGTTGGATTATGTCATTTTTGAAATCGATGTCATAATTGTCATTTTCTTCGGGGGTAATTCTAAAGATTGAAGACCATAAAATTCTAAACATTTCCTCAATCTCTTTAGTTTCGTCAATTTTTTTACCGTCCTGTTTGAGTGTAATTTTTTTCTGTGGGGGTTGTCCTTTTAATCGTTTATATGTCTGCCAAAATGTGCGTAAGTCTCTTTCTATGTCGAGTCCTTCAATCAGTCTGTCCCATACCTGTATTTGTTGGTCCGTAATTAGTGTCTGGAGTTCGTCTTTAATCTGTCTTATTCGTCTATGGGCATTGTGGTTGGGGCCTATCAGCGCTACTACATTGGACAGGTCCTTATATTCTTGGGCTTTCATGGGAGGGGTCCAAATGGGAGCTGGAAGGGTTTATATTTGATACGGGGAATGATAGTTTCATCTGCTCTAATTAGGAGGTCGGTGACTTTATCCAGCTCTTCATCTATCTCTTCTAAATTGGCATCGAGTAAAGGGTCTGGGATATAATTTAGAAGGTAATTTTTGTAGCTTTCCCAGTTTGCCTGCTTATAGCTTTTGCGTTCTGGGATTGCAACTTGAATGGGATTTACGCCAATCGTGATTTTAATAGCCTGGTGGTCGCTCGGAATTATGGGGCCCGGTTCAATGTAGTAGTTGTACGGAAACCTGATACTGGATAAAACAATATCAGGATTCGTTGCTGCATTTCCTGTAATGTATGTCGGGAATTCTGGTCCGATTCTAGTCACGTATTTTCTGTCAAGTAAGACTTCGATGTTTCTGCCTGCATTGTTGTAGGAAGTATACCCTGCCGCTGCACACCTTGCATTCAGATCTCCAGCAAAGATTACGTTTTTCTTATGGCTGAAGATCTGTGTAAGGTTGTGCATGGGTACATAGCCGCGTCTTGGGGGTTGATACCCCGTGGCCACGACCAGACCCCCTAGGGTAGTACCTACCTCAATGGCAAGGTAAGATCCATCTAAGTCGGGTAGTTTTTTGTATTTAAGTCATTATTTGACGGCTATTGCGCAGCCGTCATACCGCTCCTGGCTATAATTTTTGCTAATGACGTCGTATTGAAATATTTTGAATTCTTTTTGTGTGGTCATTCCGTGTTCGTTGATAAGTATAATGTCAGGGTCACTTTGTCGCAGAATGTTGCCATAGATGGAATCTTCACCGTCCCACCCATCGACATTCATTTGTATGATCGTAAGTTTATTGGTCATTTTGAGTAATGTATGTTCTTTTAGTGTGTGGAATTAAAGTAGACGCTTATTCGCGATCTACTTTAGCGCTATGTGGTGTACTGGGCGGGGTGCGCTCCCTGCCGTTTCTTTTCTTTAGAAATTCGTTGTCGGTTATCGTGTGAAAACAGTCCGTGGTCAATTTTACCTTATTTTGTGCGAGGGCCTCCTCAACCTGTCGCTCCGGAACCACCTCGTCTGAGCATTCCTACTTGTATCGTCTGGTCCTAAGACCTTCCGATACTTTACGGGAATCAATCTCAGCTGGGAACAGAGTCGATTCAGGGACATATAGTATTAGGTTGAAGCCTCTCGAATTGTATTTGGGCTGCTGTTCCCTCCCCAGTGATGAAGAGGTAGACCGTGGACCACGAGTTTTGGAGATTTTCCTCGACCTAGGAGACTTGATCTTCTTGGGTCGGACTGCCTCCTTGGTTGGTGTGAGGGTGTGTGTTTTTGTTTTTACAGGTGTGCTTTTTTTCGGTGTGAGCGGCGCTTGTTTTTGTGTTTGTGCTTCTTTAGGCTTGTTTAGTCGGGGGTCACGTGAGATGGCTGTGTTTGGTGTTGGCACTTTTTGGCACTTGTCTTGGATCTGAAGAGCTACGGTTATACGCATAACCTCCTCTGAAGAAGGGTTATCGGGGAACCAGATCTCCGCTAGCCCGTTCTTTACGAGCATGCGGTTGACTTCTGTAGCAAAGGTACCAGGGCGTGTAATGTTTGCAATGTGTTCATAATAAATGCAACACATTATTTTGGTGGAGTGTTCGTTTTAGATGTGTAGGTATGTCTTCTGGCTGTTAGACTCGGCGATGGCGGCTTTGTCAACTTTAGCGTAAGTTGAATTTGCTTTTATCTCCTCTGTATCACGTTTGAGTTTGCTTTGATTGCTCATCTCCTGTTTTTTGATTGGACATGCCATAGACATGGTCCGGTGCGGGCCTTTCGCAATTCAAGCATTTGGTGGTGGTATTCTTGCAGTCACGCCAAAAATCGTCGCAACCGGCGCAGATGGAGCATAGCTTAAGGTCTTTGTTTTCAGGGCAGTTGGAAGTGGTATGTTTGTTGTAACTGTAGCACCTAAAGCACATCTGCAAGTCAACAAACTCCTCACCTTCCATCTGTTCTGGGCAAACTCTCACGTTAAAAAGCAGCAACCCGTTGTCCTTAGCCTTTTGAGCCATAGCCGTGTCTTCAAAAACAACCTTAAACACGTGCGTGTAAGTTTTAAATTTGATGACCTCAGCTACCTTTGTCCATTCGTGGTTCCGTTTAATCTCCTGTTTTATTGAGTTCGATGAGTGGCTCCCAACCCAGGGGTCATGGCGCCTGCAGATCAAACTGCGGTGAGTCCTAATTTGTGGCGGTGTGGTCAGTTTCAGATTGATTGTCTTATGGCATTCAACAGCTTTTCCGGAGGTCAAGGCTTCACAATCGGCCTCTTTCGCGCAGATAGCTGAGTATCCATTATTCAAGTCAATGAGTCTAACAAGGGCAATGCTTGGGGCAATTCGGGAGGACCCAAAGAGTTATACGTAAGGTTTCCCTCCTCTCACCTGCATCATATGATGCGTTATGGTATGTATGTGTTAATGTATGTGTTCACTTAAGGTTTTTATAGAAGAAAAGTTGTGAGAGTAAAAAGGGGGCCAATGCCCAATAAAAATTTATTTTACCTTAAAAAAACTTCCTTCAGGCTAGCATTTGGGCCAGGAGGGGCTTCGGTCTCCGTTTCCACGAAGGAGTGAAGCTTCTTCCATAGCTGTAAAAATCTCCAGCCAGTGGTCCACTTTTCGAGTCCGTATCCTGCTTTATCGTTATCCCGAAATTAGTTCACAACTCAAAGCGAGTATCACAATCACTTTTGCAAAGTTTGCTTTATAATTTCCGAGGTGGTCACAGCGAGTACAAGACTTACTCAGGCGACCAGAGTCAATTATTCTGTAACGCCTATGTTTTAAATGTATGTTTGTCCTTAAAAAATTTCCTCAATTGTGATTGGCCAATTGTATATCTCTTATTTTCAAATAGAAAAACAAGCAGTGTTTATGTTTTGAACGTTAGTTTGTCCTTAAAAATTTCCTAAACTGTGATTAGTCGATTTTGTATCCCTTATTTTTAAGTAGAAAAGTATATATAGTGTAGCATTCTGTAGGTCTGTTCATTCCAGATCAGCAACCAAGCCTGACATAATTCTAACAAGTGAAGGCTTCCCATTCAACTACCATAGTGAGCCAGGCCCAACAGTTCCTAGTAATCACGTAGCGATTCTCACCACAGTATCTCTCGCACTAATCCAGCTTCCAGCCCCTCTCCGGAAAAACTACGCCCTGGCCAACTGGGATCGTTACAAGCAACGACCCAGTAAATATGCACCAGCTGACCTCAGCACGGCGTCGTTAGAGGAGATAGACAGGGAGCTGAAAAGGATTACAACGTCCATACTAAATGCAGACCGCGAGAGCATACCCATAACAGGGTATAAAACACCTCCTCAGCCCAGATGGACAAAGGAGATGAGAGATATCGCTCGCGTTCACAGAGAAGTGTACGAAGAAGTAAGACGGGACGGTCCCAAACGGGAAAGAAGCTCGCTCCTTCGACGCCTAAGCTCAGAGCTTAGAGAGGCCATCAACCTCCAACAGGACATGATATGACACAGCTTGATAGCCAAAGTCGACAGCGAACTCAGCCCGGCTAAGTTCTGGCGCCAAGTCAAGAACTTAAAGGAACTTGCACCTAGACCTAAGGCTCGGATAAAGGAGAACGGAATCTACATAGAGAACCCGGTGGCTCTCGAGGACATGTTCAGGAACTTCTAGAAATACTTTTTCAGGATTACCCCTGAGGAAAACGACGAGTTCGACCAGGAATTCGAAGGCCAACTGATTGAAGAACTAAATCAGGAAATGCATCACACGCACCGACTACATCAAGTCAACGAAGGCAGGGAGGTGGCGGGCCACGGACATCCCATAACATCAGAGGAGGTCATGGCCACTGTAAAAGCCTTTCGACAAAAGGCACCAGGCTGGACGGGTATCACCAGAAACAACTTGGTTAACGCCCTACAGCAGATCATTCAGGGAATCGTTAACATCTACAACGCTTCCCTGAACACGGGCTATTACCCGGAAGGTTTCAAGATTGCTAAGGTGATCTTTATACCCAAGGGAGGTAAACCCCCTGATCAACTGGTAAATTACAGGCCAATCGCCCTATTGGAGATCGTTGCGAAAGTCTACGAGAGACTCCTAGCTGACAGGCTTCAAGAACAACTAGCCGAGCTGGGAGCCCACAACCCTCAGCAGCACGGGTTCCGCAAGGGACGAGGAACGGAAACAGCCCTCGCCATCCTTGCGGAAAAATTTGCTTGCAGTAAAGCTGAGAGGAGGTACGTAGACGTAGTGCTGCGAGATGTAAAGAAGGCCTTCGATAAGGTTTGGCTGAGAGGATTACAGTTCAAGATCCTCAACCTCCAGCTCAACCCATTCTTGGAAATGGTCCTTTGCAACTATGTCTCCGATAGGAGAGCCCGAATTGCAATAGAGGGCTGCAAAGGACCCGAATTCAAACTCGAGGCGGGAGTTCCACAAGGCAGCTGTCTCAGCCCTCTGCTGTACCTAGTGTACACGATTGACCTGCCTGCTCCAGTGAGGTTTGATTCGATGTATCTGCAATACGCAGATGACATCACCCAAATCGTCCTGAGTCCATTCAGGAACTCTGGAAGTCAGGCGAGGGCGACAGCTGTCGAAATTGAAAATATCAACAGATATGAGAAGAAGTGGAAAATTAAAACCAACCGCCAGAAGTTCACTATCATTCCAATGAACCGCCGGAAAGTAGACGACGTCATCGTCAATAACGAAATCTATCCTTACTCCAATGAGGGTGAAGTCCTGGGCTTACAACTCTTTAAAACGGGATACAAGACGCACATCAAAACCAGAGTCTCCCTAGCCAAAAGAGAGCTGAGGAAACTTTATCGTTTCCGAGGCCTCAGCATGCCAAACATCAAAAAGCTGTATATGGCCTTGGTACGCTCAGTCCTAGTGTACCCGGCCGTGATCACACAGATGGCAAGCTGCACATCTCTCAGAATGATGCAGAAGGTGCAGAATAATGCCACTCGGCTGATCACTGGCACGCAAAGGATCGACCGTATTCGGCAATCGGTTCTACACCAAAGAATCGGTCTAAAGCCGATCAACACGGAGATCCAAAGGCTAGGGAGAAAAACTTGGGATAAGATAAACCGAGTGATACTCCCGAATATGAACCTTAACCTAAATATACGTGCAAACCGTAGACGTGCTATAGGTAGAACTGCTCTGTTCCCTAGTAGTAGAACCTGCTCGAGAGAAGTGGTACTACCTATGTACACGTAGTAGTAGTCCACTACTCCGATGTATTGTGACTTCAAAAATTCACCAATTATAAACAACAAATGAAAAGAGGCGAAGTGCCCACACTAAAGATCCCCTCCCCCCCAATATAAACATAATATAAAGTAAAAATTTAACTAACTTTAAATATAAAAGAGGCGAAGTGCTCAAACCAATTGATCGAAAAAATAATTAACATTTCAGAATAAAAAGAGGCGAAGTGCCCAATTCCCAATTCCCATTTGAAAGTAAAATCATGTCAACTAAAAATAAACGATAAAAAGAGGCGAAGTGCCCAAATAAAAGAGATAAACTAAGACTCAAAACTTGAGATTCAGCATAAGAGTAACCTTTGAAAGGCTTGAATGCTTCGACGGAAAAACACAAATAATCAAATACATATATATATATATATATATATATATATATATATATTATAATGGAGGAAACTGGCTGTCAAAGACAGTCAGCTACTTTAATGACAGTGGAATTTTTCACATTAAAAATACAAATAAGAAGAATGCTAGTGATGCCATGACACCAGGGCAAACTAGAAAACATTTTCACACCTTTATATACCTACCACAAAATTTCATCACTTTAACCTAATTTGTAATTTGTCTGATCATTATAGATAGACTCCAGAGGGTAAAACCGGATTTCCTGATCTACCTAACACAACGTTCGGCAACCAAACCGGACATAGTGTTAGCGAGCCGTAACTTCTCTTTTAACAACAGCAACGAGCCCGGACGTCTGGTACCGAGCAGTCATATCCCGATACTTACAACAATCTCGCTTGCACCAATTCCCAAGCCCGTCCGTCTTAGGAAAAGTTATGCGAAAGCTAACTAGGAGCTATATAGAGAGATACTCAGCGAATATCAACCAGCTGACCTGGAAGACGCCAATCTCGAAGAGATAGATGAGGAGATAAAGTCCATCACTAATCTCCTCATTCAAGCCGATGAGAGATGCGTCGCAAGGATCT
Source organism: Ceratothoa steindachneri (assembly GCA_963969495.1). Lineage (NCBI taxonomy): Eukaryota > Metazoa > Arthropoda > Malacostraca > Isopoda > Cymothoidae > Ceratothoa > Ceratothoa steindachneri. The sequence goes on along the minus strand of OZ018321.1, from coordinate 157,931,538 downwards.
CCTATAAAATACTCCACACAACATAGGTGGAAAAAAGAAATGAGGGAAATCGTTCGGGAACATAGGAAAATCTTCGAAGAAATAGGCAGCACAGACTTAAATCATGAAAGGACAACCAGAATGAGACAACTAAGCGAAGAACTAAAACAAACAATCACAGAGAAACAGAAGGAAAGCTGGATTGACATCATTGGTAGGCTGGACAAGGAGGACAGTCCAGTAAGTTTTTGGAGCAGCATACTAAGACTTAAGGGGACTTCCTACCAAAGCCAGAACACAAATAAAATATGGAGATGAAATCATTGAGGATCCAGAGTCTATCGAAAAAAGATTCAGGACACACTGGAAAAAGATTTTCACTATAACCCCAAAGGAGAACGACGACTTCGACCAGGAATTTGAAGACCAACTGCTCGAGGACCTCAACACAGTGATATATAGAACCCACCCCTACCCGAAAGTATCTCAGGAAAGAGAGATGGTTGGCCACAGGTGCCCAATAACCTTCGAAGAAACCATGAACACCATAAGATCCTTCAAGCAAAGGGCACCAGGCTGGTCTGGGCTCACGAAAAACAACCTCGTAAATGCCCCAAGGCAAATCATACAGGGACTGGTAAACACCATGAATGCCGCCCTGAATACAAGGCTACTTTCCTGGCAGGTACAAGATAGCTAAAATCATCTTCATCCCGAAAGTAAACAAACCACCAGACCAGGTGGCTAAGTATCGCCCGATCTCTCTTCTAGAGATGCACGGAAAGATCTTTGAAAAGATCATAGCTAATAGGCTACAAGCTCAACTGAGCAAGTTAGGAGCGCAAAACCTCCAACAACACGGGTTCTGCCTAAAAGGGGCACAAAAACAGTAGCCTATTGCCGAGCGAATGGGTACTATGTAGGCATTGTGTTGAGGGACATGCAGAGGGCCTTCGATAAAGTCTGGATGGAAGGACTTCAATACAAGATCCTGAACCTCCAGCTGGCTCCAATCGTGGAAAGGATCCTTTGTGACTTTGTCATGGACAGAAGGGCATGTCTCATGATCGAAGTATACAGAGGACGTCAATTCGAACTCAAGGCAGGCGTTCCACAGGGAAGTTTCCTGAGCCCACTGCTTTACTTGGTTTTTCCGCTCACTGAAAGCCTCCCGCAGGAAGAGGGTGCGGATATCCCCCACTCTCTACTTGATTTACACCGCTGATGTCCCAGCCCCTGTAAGTCCCACTTGCCTCAACATTTAATTCGCTGATGATTTCAGCTAGCTAATCACTTGTCCATAGAGGGATGCGCCATGGCAAGCTCATATGACAGCAGCAGAAATTGAAAATCTTAACACCTATACGAGGCCCGGTGGAAGATCCGCACCAACCATGAAAAGTTCAAAGTAGTCCCCATAGGCAGGACACTACTTTACGACGTCAGGGTTGAGGATAGACGTTATCCCTACACTAAGGAGTGCAATGTACTCGGAATGAAGATTACTTTATCCGGGTACAAAAAGCACGTCCGAGAAAGAATCACCAAGGCCACTGCTGCACTCAAAACTCTATACAGGTTCAGAAATCATCGCCAAAGCAATAAGAAAAAAGATCTACAATGTACTTGTAAGATCGATGCTGCTATACCCCGCTTCCGCCCTCTCGTGTGTCTCGAAGACACAAAAAAGGAAACTACAAGTGGTGTAAAATAAATGTATGTACCTAATTACAGGTACATACAGACATGAGAAAAGACAGACGGAAGAGTTAAACCAGGGGGTGGGGTTAGGTCCCATTAACATTGTCATAGAAGAACGGACAAGGAATATGCTGGAAATGGTCAACCGTAAATTGGACGATGATATCGTCCAAATGACTGACCAGAACAGAAGAGGAATAAGTCGCGCCCGATTTCCAAGCTCCGCCTGGGTTTTAGCTGGCAGAGCAGAAATGCCGTTCTCCACATGAGAATAGAAATGTTTTTTACCCTAAACCAAATAAAAAACCCGACTAAGAAAAGATTACCTAATTGTGAAACCTCACTGATTTCTACAAACTCACCGATAAAGACACAAATTTACCGATGAAGACCCAAATTTTCCGAAGAAGACATCCACGAAAAACACGAATTACACACACTACAAGATATACGAAAAAGACAAAGACACTAAGCACAACATTAAAGTGATTAATAAAGTAATTATTACCACAACAGCAAATTCTCATATCATACACAAGGACATTAATTGTTTTTTGAAGACCCATATTATATATATATATATATATATATATATATATATATATATATATATATATATATATATTAACTAACTCAAAGACAACAAAGCAACCACAAAACCAAAAATCCTTAAAAGCGATAGGCTTGATCACCAGGCACTAGCATCTCTTTGCACCTCACCACACTTTCTCTTTTCACCACTTGTCTATTTTCCGCTATTTGCCCACCCACCCTATTTCTATACCCTACCCACACCTACTCTTACAACAACTCAAATTCAAATTAGTTCATTATTTGTGAACATGGTAAAGCCGGGCTCATACTCGGAAGAGCTAAATAAAATGCTCACAAAAAATGGCCTAAAACCTATGTGATTCCCCGAGAACCCGCCTTCCAGCGACCTGTACAGAATCTCACTGTCAACTGAACAGGAAACAAAAGAAACGACAGAAGAACAAATAGACACCGAAACTGAAATTAATAAAGAAGACTGGTGAAACAAAAACTTGAAAAAGATAAAGAAAAAGCAAAGACAAGCAATACAGAAAAATACAACATTAAAATTTATGGAACTCACTCCTCACCACTCCCGTTAGTTAATAAACAAAAAGAAATTGTTGAAGCTCTGGTCAAAGGGAAATTTAAATGGGATTATGATTCCGAATATAATGAAACCGAGATTAATAATGCCCTTAAACAAGGACTCATAGAAATTTCGGCGAATTTATGCTTTAATCTCCCTACTGACCAGTTCAAGAAAAAACGTTCAGGATATATTAGATCACCCGCGAACTCTGAGAAGGCCAAAAACGAGAGACCCACCAAACGATAAAATGCATCCGAATGTACAATACCAAAAGAATCTAAAAATCTTAACTTCAAATGTCGACGGTTGGAGTGGTAAAAAACTCATATATTGCAACATAATTAGGCAAATTGATCCAGATGTAGTCCTCATAAACAAACACGGTATAAACTTACAAACGGAATACATCAAAATCGCAAATTTCAAAGTTTTAGCCGCAAGCTATACTCATACACGCTTTGATGCAACAGCCATAGGAATAAAAAATGGAATTTCCTAAACCGAAATTAGAGATCTGGAAGAGTCATATATAGCTATTAAGCTAAAAATGACAACGGGGGATCTGGTGGTAGCCGGAGCATATCAACTTCCCCCGCGCTCGTACCTCCCAACCCCGAACTTCATTCGGATCTTCCACCGACCATCCTCAGCTATCCTCTTAGGGGATCTCAATGCAAGATGCAACTCTGCTGGATACACGACCGCCTTCAAGGAAAATAGAAAAACCCTAGATCTACTCATGAAGTAGCAGATGGTGCAAAGAGAGGGCCCTGATTTTCCCACATTTGTAACAGACCGGTCTTCAACCACTCCAGATATAATATTGACTAACCCCAACTTCGCTTTCAACACCCACACCACTCCCAGCCCCGCAATTCCTTCTGATCACATCGAACTCATTACGAAGATTTCAACCTCGCCTATCCAAAATGAAATTATCCAAAAGAAGGCATTATCAAAGACCAACTGGACCGAGTATAAGAAGCATTTAGAAAATTAAAGTATAACTTTCCTTGCAGAAAGTCCCCTAGAAGAAATCAACACGCACCTGAACAACATTACAAACCTCATCCTAGAAGACAACAGGTTATACGTCCCAAAACCTAACTACAGAACAATCTCTGCTTCCCAATGGACCGATGAAATCAAAACTAAAATGGAAGAAATTTATAACACGTTTGAAGAAATCCGTCGACATGATAGCAGTAGAGAAAGGTAGGTACAATTAAGAGACCTCAGAAATCAATTGATAAATCTAATCAGAATAAACATCAACACTGCATGGGACAATATCATTAGTAACATGGATATTAAAAGAGATCCAAGAATGTTCTGGAACCATTACAAAAAACTTAAAGTTTCAATACCTGAAGACAAGATGTACCTGAAAGAAGGCGCAATCACAATGCATGAGAACAGAGAAATCGAAGAGAGATTTAGAGAGCATTGGTCTAGGATCTTCTCTATTACGCCGGAGGAGAACCAAAACTACGATGTGGCCCATGAACAGCGCATAACAGATGAATTACAATGTAGGGAACACGAACACTCAACCTTCCCACAGGTGGACGAATCCCAAGATCAAAGGAACGAGGGAAGGCCCTTCACCCTAGTAGAATTTAAAGCAGCCCTAGCAACGTTTAAACAGAAAACCCTAGGCATTAGCGAAATCACCAAAAAACACATTACAAACGCGTTCGCCAATATCCACCAAGCACTCCTCAAAATATTGAATGCATGCCTGAACACTGGGCATTTTCCACCAGCAATGTTATACATTTGTTGAAGTCATTTTTGCGGGAAGGCTTATTGCCATAGAATGTTTTCCTAGCTGCAGACGATTGGTTCATATCGTCTGCCCATTTTGCAGCTAGGAAAACATTCTATGGCAATAAGCCTTCCCGCAAAAATGTCTTCAACAAATGTATAACATTGCCATTTAATAATAAATTAAATAGTTTAAAGGACATATTTGGAAAAGTGGGTATTAATCTAGCCTTTAAATATAATAATTCCTTAAACCAATTGATGATGGCCAGGAAACCCAAAGAACATCATAACATACGAGTATATGCAATACCATGCAACGATTGCCATAAAGTTTATATAGGGGAAACGGGGAGGAATCTAGACAAGAGATTGTATGAACACAAAAGAGATATAGAGTGGGCAGCGAAAGCAGTGGAATATTTTGCCATGTTAGAAACTTGAATCATTTGATCGATTTCAATGGAAGTAAAATGGTATTTAAATCGCTAATTATGTTAAGAGAAGAATCGTGGAATCGAGCTTGATATCGTCAGTTCCTAATTTAAATCTATCTGAGGGTCAATTTTCTTTTAATCCTGTAATACGAAAGGAAATAAACAAAATAGCGAAATGTCAGCCCTTCAATATGTTTAGGCGTACCCCCCCCCCGCCCTGATTAGCCACAAGTAGGGGATTGGGGAAAAAAAGAGGGGATCTTTCATGACCTGACTGTGTTATGTATGTAAGCATTTTCAAATATTTTCCATCCAGTTTCAGTTGAAAAAGGGTGTGAGATACACCGAAACTGTTCTGAATTAAATTGTCTTCGGAGAATGTGGTTTAATTCCTCATCTTTTCTTGCGATATTGCATTAATTTTCATATATATATATATATATATATATATATATATATATATATATATACAGGGTATTTAAAAAAAAATTTATCATTTAAAATGTAAATATCACAGAAACTACATAGTCAAGGCAAATGAAACTAAACGGGCTTAATGTTAACAACATAAGATTCATTCCTCTTAATTTGAATGATAAATTCAAAGGTATGTGGATCCATGAACGATTACACAAATGTTGAATATGCGCACCGCCTGAGACACGACACGCGTCAAGTCCGTAGTCCCGCTTCTCCCAAAACCGCTGCAGCATGTCTTCAGTAACATTCTCAAGTGCGTTAGTGATTCTGTGTTTGAGTTCCTCTAGGTTTGTAGGAAGAGGGAGGCCATAGACCAGTCAGTCCCTTCACATAACCCCAGAGAAAAAACTCGTAAGGTGTCAGTTCAGGTGAACGTGGCGGCCATTTCAACAGCACATTGTCTTCCTCACCAGCACTCACGATCCATCTCCCTCGCAGATTGCCATTAAGATAAGCCCACACAGTGAGCTTCCAGTGAGGTCGAGCCCCCTCCTGTTGAAAAATGAAGTATTCTGTTCATTTGCAATGAGCTCATACATATCCAGTTCTGAAGCATTTGCAGATAAACATGGCCAGTCACATTTCCCTCAAATAAAAACGGGCCATGAAGATGGTTCTTGGAGATGGTGAAGAACACATTCACTTTTGGTGAGTCCCTCACGTGCTCAACTATGGCATGGGGGATTTTATTCGCGCCAAATGCGAAAATTATGCTTATTGACTTTGCCATTCGTATGAAATGTGGCATCATCACTGAAAACAAGATGTTCCTTGGACTCGTCTTCTTTAAGTTTCTCTTGCATATCAACAAAGAATTGTTTGCGTTTTCGCTTGTTATCTGCTGTTATGGCCTGAACTAGCTGCAGGTTGTAGGGTTTGATTAGCAAGCGTTTCCTCAGAACGCGCTAAACTGTCGTTGGAGGAATCTGGGGTTCCAGACTTGTTCTTCTTATAGACTTCTTGGGGCTTCGCAAATGTTTTTGGCGAACCCACTCGACCGTCTCCTCCGATCTTATTGGTCGTCCAGATTCCTTTGCCCTGCACAGACAGCCTTCCTCTTTGAAATCTTTGTGCCATGTCCAAATCTGCATTGCCTTTGGGGACAGTTTAGAGAAGAGAACTCTCTAACAAATGCACGCTGCACAGTCTTGTTCGATTTTGTTCGAGCATACTCCAACACATAAAACGCCTTTTCACTTCCAGTGAATGGAATTTCTATACCTGTAAAGATAAAAACATTAAACATTAAACATAAGATTCTGACCTGTTTATACACATGTTGTTAAAATTTGAAGTCATCTGAACGGGAACTGGCAAAGTTATTAGATTGCAAAATGATATAAAATTTTTTTAAACACCCCGGTTTCTATATATATATATATATATATATATATATATATATATATATATATATATATATATATATATATATATATATATATATATATATATATATATATATATATATATATATATATATATATATATATATATATTGTTGAAGACCATGGTGTATTTCGCCTTAATTAATTTCCTTTGCCAACTTTCTCTTATTCTAACTATCATTTTTATTCCATCTTGTAGATGGTGGATCACTTGTCCTGTATTCATCTCTCTTTTAAATGAATGGGTTTGGCAAAAAACAAACTAAATTGCTAAGCTTTCGATCTTATTCGATCATCTTCGGAGCGTTTTTATATGTTCTTGCCTCCTTTACCGAAGTAATGAATGCAGTCAGGATCTGACAGAATGTAAGAAAACGATTGAATATCATCCTAAGTGACACCACTAAATTTAAACGCATGAAAAAAGATCCAACAGAATACTTAAAAAAAAAATGGACAAATAACTAAAGCTAATGCACTCATCGGAGGACTTCACTTCCAAAAGATCATCGGTGATTACACACCAGGTTATCTGTATGGAAATGTAAAAATTCATAAGCCAAACAACCTATTGAGGCCTATCATCTCTCAAGTCACGACACCTACGTACTGTTTAGCTAAAATCCTAAATGAAGTAATAAAACCGTACATCCCTTCGAAATATAGCATAAAATCCACGGAGGAATTCATCGATATACTTCACTCTACAAGACTGGCAGGACTAGTATCATCCCTTGGCATGGGAAGCCTGTTTACGAACGTGCCTATCGCTCAGACCATCAACATCATTATAAAAAACATCTTAGGAGCATGTTACGTTCATGCACATCAAAGGCTCCGTTCAGGATACCGGACGGTAATCTATACACGCAAGTGGACGGAGTGGCTATGGGGTCACCCTTAAGGCCGACGTTCGCCAACTATTATATGGGTCAACTTGAAGAGAGATTATTGGTCATCATGGAAAATAAGCCACACATATATTGCCGATACGTAGACGACATCTACATCAACGTCCAAAACGAAGAACATCTGGTTAACATCAAGCAGCAATTTGAGGAGGACTCCGTGTTAAAATTCACTTATGAATTGAGCACGGGCAATAAACTCCCTTTCTTAGACGTAGAGGTTCAAAACATTAATGGTAGGTACATCACTAAAGTACATAGAAAAAGTATGGACATGGGAAGATGCCTCAATGCGGAGAGTGAATGCCCAGAAAGGTATAAAATAAGTGTAATCGACTCATACATCCGCCGAGCTTATAAATGCTGCTCTACGTGGGAACTAGTTCACCAAGAGATTGCACGAGTAAAACAAACACTCGTGAACAATGGTTTCTCAAACAGCATGATTGACAAACAACCCCAATCATTTTTAAATAATCATTGCAAAGATACGGATAAAACTGAAAGTAATCAGAGAGAAGTCAACAACATCAAAGTGTATTACAGAAATCAGATTTCCACGGCCTATAAAATAGATGATAAAAACATCAAGGAGATTATTAACCGTAACATCAAGGTTAAAAATCAACTCATCATATATTATAAAACAACTAAAGCCAGCAATCTCCTAATGAAAAACAACAGCTGCCTAAACTCACCGGACTGGTCCATTTCCTCTAACGTTACGCTCGCCCTAGGAGGAATAAATACCACGAAAAAAATTGTTTTCTTTTATTCATATACCTAAAAAAATTCATACCTGAAAATCTCCGCGTAAGCAATTGGCCACGAAGGCAGTGTAAACTTTTTTGTGTAAAAAATCTAGTGAAAAGGCGGACGCATATAAAAGCGGTCCGCAATAAGTGTTAATTTTTTATTCGTGCAAAAACTTTACGTACACATCCTCTTTCAAGGAACAGCTACTAGAAGAGGGGCTCCAGCATGGGGGCAGCCCCTCAGGACTGCAAAAGGATCCCCCTCCGTACCATAGGGGGGAGCACCAAAACCGGAAAAAATGGAGGTGATACAAACAATTTATAAAAAGATCCACGTGGTGCTGATCAGACTCCTCGTCACTCCCAATGGTTATGCAACCATTTGCAGCACAATGGGGGACGTCGAGAGGCTGGTCTCCGACGAAGCTCAAGCTCACCTCAAGAAGATTGGGCTTGAAGCCCAACGAACCATCATACTAACAAAACTAGACCCAATCTTCACAGAAAATTCCTGTGAAGATATTAAAAAAGAACTCGAAGCGAAACAAGAGTGAGCCTGCATCACAGCAGTGTACAAATTCGGTAAAGGAAACTGCGTGGTAAAGATAGTATTCAATGGCAAACCAAGCCAAAAACGACGGGCTGCTCGGCTTCTACCTAAAGATCAGCCCTAAGCAAATCGTAAAAGAAGAATAAATTCAAATTGACTGCTGCTTCAAATGCTATGCAGTCGAAAAACACGCCGCAAAAGATTGCACAATTGCCGACCCTGCATGCTCCAACTGCGCAGGGAAAGGGTGCAAAAATGTATAAATTGTGGGGGTGACCAACAGGGCCCTGGCCATGAGGTGCCCAATTCGTAAAGAGGCCATCCGCAAAAAAAGAGATAGGATGAGGGAAGAAATATGATGCAGACATCATCTTGATTTCAGAACACGGGATTGACACGCGTAGAACAGAAATGAAGATCTGGAACTACGATGTGTTGATCACAAATTATTCGCAGGAGCAGTACGATGGAGCCGCTATTGCATTAAAGAAAGGGATTAAATACAAACAGATACGGAAACTAGAAGAATCCTACCTCGCGATTGAGGTCGAACTCGACTTAGGAAAGTTGGTCATTGCCACCGGATATCAACCGCCAAGAAGAGATGTGTTACCAATTCACACTCTTACTGGCCTATTTGGCAAAAGAGCCCCCACTATATTAATGGGGGATCTGAACACCAGATGCCGAGAATCCGGTTACAGGACCTACAACGGTATAGGGAGAAGCCTGAACCTGTTGCTGGACAGAAATATTGCCCAACGAATAGGACCCGACTTCCCCACCTATGTCAGATCACGAGGTGCCACAAAGCCAGACATCTGTCTGGCGAATCGTCAGCTTCCGTTCAATTACTACATAAAACCAGTCCATGTACCATGTAGCGACCATATAGGGATCCTACTCACAATCAACAGGAACCCTATACAAGTTCAAGCTGTAGTCAGAAATAACTACAAAAGAGCAGACTGAACACGGCACGCGCACCTTCTCGAGGCCTACGATCCACCCAACTTGGACGAGGCAATTCTCGCGAAGATTGACGAGGCACTCGATGACCTCAATAACCATCTCATCGATGCAGATAGGGCTTGTATCCCTAAATCCGAATATAGGAACATCTCTACCTACGAGTGGACCGAATATATGAAGGAATTATACCGTGAACTGAAGTTAATGTATGAACTCAACATCGTGAATGCATCAGTTCACTCGATGCAGCGAAGTAAAGAAATCAAAGAAGAATTGAACCAGTTGATCCTCGAACAGCAGAATAGAAGATGGGAGGACGCGATCGATAGCCTCAATCACGAAACGACTCCCAAAGAATTTTGGAGAAAGATCCGAAATCTCAAAGGATCGACTGGGAAAAAGAAGCATACGATCGAGCTACAGAAAGATGATGGGAACATCGAAACAAAAGAGGAAAAGGTTGAAAAAATATTCCGAAGTTATTGGGAAAAGATCTTCAGTATAACTGAAGAGGAGAACGAAGACTATGACCTAGAGTTCAAAAGCAACATCATCGACGAGCTTAACGAACAAATGCACACGACGCAACCTCACTACCAGGTGGATAGACAGCGCAACGGAGACGCCGAGATTACAGAAGAAGAACTACTCGGCGCGCTCCGCTCATTCCAACAAAAAGCCCCAGGATAATCGGGGCTTACAAAGTTTAACTTTGAAAAGGCACCAGCCAATGTCATCGAAGGAATGAGAAGAATATATAATGCCTGTCTGAACACGGGATACTTTCCGGATGCTTATAAAACGGCTAAGATGATATTCTTGCCTAAGCACGGAAAGAACCCAACGTTGAAGGAGAGCTATCGGCCAATTTCACCTCTGGAATTTGGCGGGAAGCTCTTCGAGAAGACCCTCAACAAAAGACTGTGTCCCACCTGGAGGAGAACTCACTCTATAATAACCCACACCAATTCGGGTTTAGGGGGAAGCGAAGTACGGCGATGGCGATTAACGTCATCGCGAAAAACTAGCCCAAGCAAAACGGGAAAAGAGTTACGTGGACATTGTTTGTCGGGATGTATCAAAGGCGTTTTATAAGGTGTGGCAACGAGGAATGCATTACAAGATCTTACGACTGGGCCTAAGTGAAGACTTAGAAAGAACTCTCTGTGACTATGTCATGGAGAGAGCGGCATACATCAGTTTAGGGTACACGGACGGACCCAAGTTTCCGCTCACTCCAGGCCTCCGGCAAGGACAGGGGTGCCTTTACCCCACTCTCTACTTGATTTACATCGCGGATGTCCCAGCCCCTGTAAGCCCCACTTGCCTCAACATTCAATTCGCCGATGATTTCCCTCAGATAATCACTTGTGCATGGAGGAATGCGCCTTGGCAAGCTCGAATGACAGCAGCAGAAATTGAAAATCTTAACACCTACGAGGCCCGGTAGAAAATCCATGCCAAACAAGAAAAGTTCAAAGTAGTCCCAATAGGCAGGAGACTACTAAATGACGTCAGGGTTGGGGATAGACGATATCCATACACCACGGAGTGCAATGTATTCGGAATAAAGATTACTTCATCCGAGTACAAGAAGCACGTCCAAGAACGAATCACCAAGGCCACTGCTGAAGTCAAGACTCTATATAGGTTCAGAAATCTTGGCCAAAGCGACAGGAAAAAGATTTACAATGCCCTTGTAAGATCGACGTTGCTATACCCCGCTTCCGCCCTTTCGTGTGTCTCAAAGACACAAAAGAGGGCACTGCAAGTGGTGCAGAATAAATGTGCGTACCTAATTACAGGTACACGCAGAATAGAACGAAGAAGACAAGAAGAGCTGCATCGGGAGGCGGGGTTAAGTCTCATTAACATTGTCATAGAAGAACGGACAAGGAATATGTTGGAAAAGGTCAACGGTGAATTGGACGATGAAATCGCCCAAATGATTAACCAGAATAGAAGAGCAATAAGTCGCGCCAGATTTCCAAGCTCCGCCGGGGTTTTAGCTGGTGGAGCAGAAGTGCCATTCTACGCATGATGATAGGGACGTTTTTACTACAAACCAAGATAAAGCTAACCTAACTGTGAAACCTCACCGATTTCTACAAACTCACCGATGAAGACACAAACCTACCGATGAAGACTCAAATCTACCGATGAAGACTGAAACTCACCGAACCAGACATCCACGAAGAAACAAAATACACAAACTAGACAAATTACAAAATATACGAAAAAACAAAGACACTAAGCAAACATTAAAAGTAATTAATAATGCAATTATCAACACAACAGCAAATGCGCACATCATAACCAAAGACATTAAATGATTTGAAGACAAATGGCTTGAACGCCATATTATATATATATATATATATATATATATATATATATATATATATATATATATAAACAAACTGAAAGACAACAAAGGAACTACAAAACAAAAATTTATTAAAAGCGATAGGCCTGATCACCAGGCTCTAGCCTCACTTTGCACCCTTCCACACTTCTTTCTCTTTTCACCACTGGTCTACTTTCCGCAGTCTGTCCACACACAGTTTCTCTATCCCCTACCTACATATACTCTTAAACTATGTCTTTCTTTCATTCTGCCTGCCAGATCCTCACTCCACTTATTACATCGGTAAAGGAGGCAAGAACTTATCAAAACGCTCCGAAGATGATCGGATAAGATCGAAAGCTTAGCAACTTAGTTTGTTTTTTACCATATACATTCATTTAAAAGAGAGATGAATATAGGACAAGTGATCCACCATTTACAAGATAAAATAAAAAAGATAGAAGAAGAGAAAGTTGGCAAAGGAAATTAATTAAGGCGAAATACACCATGGTTTCAACAAAATGTGCATTCAAGAAAGACGGCTACCCAACTACACTAATATATATATATATATATATATATATATATATATATATTAGTTAGCTAGAAGAAGAGAAAGCTGCCAAAGGAAATTAATTAAGGCGAAATACATCATGGTAGCAGTCTTTCTTGAATACAAATTTTGTTGAAGACCATTGTGTATTTCGCCTTAATTAATTTCCTTTGGCAACTTTCTCTTCTTCTAACTATCTTTTTTATTCCATCTTGTAGATGGTGGATCACTTGTCCTGTATTCATCTCTTTTAAATGAATGGTCTTCAACAGTATATATATATATATATATATATATATATATATATATATATATATATATATATATATATATATATATATATATATATATATATATATATATAAATCCGTCCATGTCTTGGAGCTTCACTTGTTTGTCGTTTTAAATATGCTGAGTGCGCGTTCACTTCCGCGTCAGTTTAAAGTTTCGTAGTAATTCCCTCGTTAATGGTCATCTTTCCCTACATGGAGGAGTGTTTCTTGGGAATGTAAGCTTCCGGATAGCTTTAATGCTGTTTTGGGGGGGGAATAATATCTCGATAAGAAGCTGCTTCGCCTGCCAGAATTGTTGTACGCGTTGTTTTGCGCGAAGTTGGTATATGTTCTCTTTCCTCCTCGGTGTGCGGGCTATATTCACCTTGGGAAGCACATTCCCCCGACATATTGATGTTTAACAAGTCAACAACGAACAAATGTAGACGTGAAAAGTTTAATTTACCGTCGTTCCAGTGCATGTCATAAGGAAGTGTATTAGTTACTATAGAAGCCAATTCTATTACTCTTCTCAATCGCCAATTAGACTGTAGGAGACTGGGTTTTCAATCCGATTAAGCCACCATTTTTTATTTATACTACCATTCGGTTCATTTCTAATTCAACACTGACAAGTGTAAGTGTAGGATATTTTTTTTATATATGAAATAATAAAATAGGTCTAGATGCTATTGGTAGTAAATCTAGGGAATGAGTGAGATCAACACTAGATAATCAATATCCAATTTAAGTTGCCACGGCTAATATGTGCGCTTCATTTAATATATAGGAGCCTCGATGTCATTGCGAGTCTTGAAGTCACCAGTTTATAGGAGAGGAGTGAATATGTGATGGAGTCTTGCAGAGGGTGGCCTACCGTCGACCTACCTACCTATTAGTTTAACTTCAATAGTTGGTAAACTCATGGAAAGCATCATGTTGGACAAAATGACGTCATATTTAGAGTCAAACATCCAAATTGAGCAATTCCCAGCGCGGGTTCCGAAGGTAATAGTCATGCCTGACGAATCTTGTGGAATTTTTCCACTTCGTGTTCAGTGAGCACGATCGGGACAAGGCGGTGGATGTGGTGTACTTAGGCTTTTAAAAAGCCTTTGATAAGGTACCACACCGTCGCCTTCTCCTTAAAGTGAGTGCACTGGGCATAAAAAGAAACATAGCAGGTTGGATAGAGAACTGGTTAAGCGGCAGACGGCAACGGGTGGTGTTGAATGGACAGGCTTCTGAGTGGGTGCCCGTTATTTGCGGTGTTGCTCAAGGTTCTGTCCTGGGACCACTGCTGTTCATTATCTATGTTAACGACATGGATGGTGACATGGTTGCGAAGATTTCTAGATTTGCCGATGATACCAAGCTTGGTATGAACGTTGCAAAGGAAAGAAATACTGCCCGCCTACAAGAAGATCTTCGGAAGATTGGTGAGTGGTCGGACACGTGGCAACTGCCTTTTAACGTGAACAAATGCAAAGTGATGCATATCGGCCACCGAAGCCCCCAATCGCAGTATATCCTTAGGGGCACTGCTCTTGAATGCACTGATACTGAGAAGGACTTGGGTGTAAGTATCACTAGTGACCTCAAGTTCTCGAAACATTGTATTGAGGCAGAGAAGAAAGCCCAAAGGATGTTAGGCTAAATAAAGCGACAGTTTGGATATCGGAACAAGGAGATTATACTCTGTTTGTACAACTCCCTTGTCCGGCCGCACTTGCAGTATGCCGTACAATTTTGGACTCCTTCATTTCGAAAGGACATTACGAGATTGGAACGTGTGCAAGCCAGGGCAACCAAACTGATTCCCTCTATCAGACAAAAGAGTTATGAAGATAGGTTAAGAGGATTAGATTTGTTCTCGTTGGCGACCCGAAGGCTGCGTGGTCAGCTTATTGAAGTGTTTAAAATGCTTCGAGGCTTCGAAAATGTAGACTACAGGGATATTTTACAGCTTAGCGAGAACAGAACCAGGAACCACGGCTACAGACTTGAGCTGAATCGTTACTACCGTGATCTTTGTGGGGTGGGAAATTTTTTACATACAGCATCTGTGGTACATGGAACGCACTTCCAGTCGCGTCTAGACAAAGTCTTGAAACGTAGCCGTTTGGGCACATAACCGTTGTGCGATTGTTCTTCGAGGGCGTTAATTGACACTTTCGAGGACTGCGCCTGCTCAACTGTTACGCCAAAGGTACTCTCTTTGAATGAACCTTAAGTTCTACCAAGGTACTTATTTTCCTTTTAGCTCCTTGTAGCTCGTGTCTAAGGGGCGTGACCTTTTTCGCTTGACCTAGGCACGGGACGGAGCCAAAGATCAGGAATATGTTCGTCAGTTTCTTTGTTGGGCGGAGTTACAAGAGTTATGTGCATCTAATGAACCTACATATTTTTCCTAGTTTGGGCCTATCCAGCATCAGAGAGACCGTTTGCATTTCACAGTTCCTCGGAAATTTTAACCGGTCAAGGCACTTATTACCCTGTATTTGTTCAGCTTGTCCCTGTTATATATCATTGAGATCGTTTCCATCTGACAGATGTTTCCTAGCGTGCGTATGTTTGTGTTTGGCCGCGTGAGAACTCTGGATATCCGTTTTGCTCGATTCATACTTTCTTAATAAATATACAATTGTAATATAGTATTTCCTTCTATTTTACATTGGTTCACTATCTATTGCATAACATATTATTTTGTTAATTCGTGCGTGTACCCATTTTCAGGATTTCATAGATCCACCGGGCGCCCATTTGTGTGGGTTCATCGCTGAGCCTACCTATCCTGCAATTTGGGTGCCATTTGCCTACTTTCCTTGCAATTCGAGTGCTACAAATTCCTCGTTGTGGTCGTCGTATAAACTTGTCAGTCTTTATTCTCTCTCTTTGTCGTAAGTTTAAATGGCAGCCTGTTTTACTTTGAAAATAACAAACACATGGGGCCAACTTTATATTATTTTTTATGTGTATTATGGGATGGATGTGAGTGGATACGTAGATGTATATGGGCCTTTATGTGTTGTGTACTTCGCACATACAGGTTGAATTATATATAGGTTGTATGTCTACGGCGTTCTGCAACTGTAATTCATTTATATTCTTAGTCAGAATGGATTTTCTTATCTACCAAATAAAAGGAGAGAGAGAGAGAGAGAGAAAGAGAGAGAGAGAGAGAGAGAGAGAGAGAGAACGCTCTCTTTCTTCTCTCTCCCTCCCCTCCCCTCCCCCTCTCTTTCAACCCCCTCCTTTCTTGCAGTCTATCTCTCTTTTGCACAGACATACATAAAAAAACTCACACATATAACCACGTGCGCACACTCTCTCAATTACATAAATACACATTCAAGAATGACATATGTTTAGGCGATGCAGATTATTTTTAACTTTAAAATATGCTGATTATACGGTTGTCGTCAGAATTATCGATGGCTCGAATTCACCGCCCTACAAAGATCCTCGGATATCGTTCATCATCCCTAATCGCCCTCGTCTAACCCCTCGGGATGAAGTCAGTTCTTCTTGTCGTCTCCCAGTAATTTCTTATAACTAATTTTCATCACTGCTTTTGCTTTTATTCTTTCTTTTATTCTCCCTTCCATTATTTTGTGATTGAGGACAATGATTAGATTGGTCGCAGGCGATTTTTTATCTTAATAAATCTCGTTAAAATGAGATTTCATCTGATGCTCTGATTCCATTGTGGATTAAGCACCAACTTTGATTATTAAGAGTCATCAATTAAAAACACAAAAACTGAGGAGGACATGTACCCACTCGTGAGTTGTCTTTTAAAGAGGTTTTCGTAAAGAAATAGATGAAGTTAGTGAAGTGAATATTGGTGGAAATTACTTATCCATAAAAGCGTAAGTAGGTACGCAACTCTCCTAAACTTGATGATATTACTCGGTAAATGACAGAGGTCTCGAACCTAGTTCATTATCTACTGTCTACAGTCCGAGATTTCTTACGTCGGGCAAGGAATTCCGATCCTTCCTCAGTGGATTAGTGAACTTGTCGCCAGGAAGGACATGGTAGTTTGTGGGGAAAGGAAAAGTACTTAATGTGGAAAGGAACAGTACTTATTGGAAAAAGGAAAGTACTTAGGCGGAAAAGGAAGAATACTTAGTGGAGAGAGTAAACGTACTTAGAGGGAAAAAGAAACGTACTTTGTGGGGAAAGGAAAATACTTAGTTGGGAAAGAAAAAGTACATATTGGGGAAAGGAAAAGTACTTAATGGGCAAAGGAAAATACTTAGTGGATAAAGGAAAGTACTTAGGTTGAAAAAAAAGTACTTAGTGGGGATAGTAAACGTACTTAGAGAGAAAAGCAAAAGTACTTATGGGGAAAGGAAAAATATTTAGTCGGGAAATGATAGTACTTAGTGAGGAAAGGAAAAGAGAGGGCGATAAATTGGTGGATTGTTCCTCATACGAGGTGCAAAAGTGTTTTTTAATTAATAAATCCAAAACCAACGAGGGCATCTGCCCCTGAATGTTTGTAAGGTCAGTAAAGAGTGTGAAAGATAGCTAATCCGAGATCCTTTACGGATATTGAGGACTGGAGGGGACGAAATGCTCCTAGATGTCAGTTGTGACATGCTGGCTCATGCTACACCGGATACCCTAGTGGGGTTTAAGGTTCGTAGGCTCAGGTTCCTGTACGAATTTGTGAGTCAATTGGTTGGTGTTATGCTTTTCTCTTTACACTGGTCACTCATTGTTGCCAGTACAAAACCCTATAGAGGGTACGCACTCAGCTTAACTCCCCTCCATACAAAGCAGAACTGTCTTCTCAATTTCGCCTTCATGCGTCACCATGGTAATGTGCATTACAATGATCACTTCCAGAATCAATGAATATTCGAACATGGGGGTAAAATATTCACATACACACATTTGATTTTAAAATTAGGGGCCTCTCTACTGTTTGTATATCAATGGAAGTTGTTTTGTGAGCTTGTTACTGCACAAATACCCGTTTACAAACACTAAATTGCATACAAAATAAACGAAAACGTAATGGGTTGTTAGTAAATCACCCTTGATCTAATATCGATATGTACCTAGATATTTCAAAATATTTTCTCCTTCAAAAAAAAAGCAGAAAAATGAAGTGAATCTTGGACTTAAGAGTTTCCAACAGCCATCTCGACTTCCTATGAGATCTCGCGATTGCACCATGAAACTAACAGGAGATTTCTCCCTACAAGGTTAACGAACCCACGCTAAGGCCATAACTTTAAATCGGTTTTTTGTGAGGCGAGTACCCTCTCCCACACTTATTGATCTTTGACTGATGGCACACCTTACTCTAAGGTCCAAGGTTATTTAATTTAAGGAAGTTGCTTGGATTTGTACTGCGCCCAAGTTGAAATTCACATAAATTCTGGCGTCTTCACATTTTAGATATTTTTCGATTGCTCCTTGTGGCATTTTGTAATCACCTACTATATGTATTAAAATTTCTGGACATATGTAAAAAAAATTTCAGGTAAACATTCCAATAAAAATAACAAATAAAATGTTCTCTGCCTCGATTTCAAAGGTTGACGCATGCATTGATTGCAGAATCATAAACTTTGCCAAATTTTGACAAGTTTTTCAAAACTTGCGTCAATTTTCTTCTGAAATGAAAAGTTTCCTGGGAATTCGGAATTAATCCTTTGGGGTCTCTCTATGAGAAGGAGGCGCAAGTTGTGCATTAATAGTTTTTTGGAGTCCTACTTTCTAATTGGGGATCTGTTTAACATGGGACACTACAGGTTGCCATCGCGCTAAAGCATATGGCAGCTGAAGCAAAGTTGTCCTAAATTGGTACTCCATCTGTAGACTAATCACGCACAAGGTGGTTTTAGTTTTCTATAGCTGAAAGAACTCTTTCCACTCGGCTGCACGATGGGTTATCTGTTATCCGCATATAGTCACCTCTGCAGCAGAATCAGAGCTTTGTAAAAGCCAAAATTTGCTTTATGAAGAAACTTTCATACTAACACACTCCCCCGTATCTACGCTTAAATTTGCAAATTTTAGGCTTTTTTCGTGGGTGAGGGCAATTATTATTGTTAAAGTTGTTTGTAAATTGGCAAATTTAGGGATAAAATAGTAAAGTTAGATAAAATGTTAATTCAAAAGATATAATATAACTCGAAAATACAAATGAAGATACTACTTGGGGAATCAGAGGGTCAGAGACCCCTTGACGAGAGCAGACTTTAACGGGCAAATTTCCTACTCTTCGTTTTCCAGAGGATTCTTATCCAGAGACTGATATGGACAGTTCATCACCGTAATATTGTTGTCACATAACTACTGTATGGTGGATGCAGGCTTAAAACATGGGGCATTGTTCCGTTGGAAAATCCCACTTGGGGCTTTTCTAGAGAGGTCTCGGGCTGATGACAACATTCATTCTCCGGATAACTTGGTACTTTGCTGAATTCATGGTGCCATCACAAACGATAAAATGAAACATCTCTGAACTTGACATGTAGCCTGATACAAAGTGGGAACCGTACTTTACTGTTAGTACTATGCACTCTTGATTCTACTCTAACGTATTTTGATGTTGATATCAACTGGGACGTGGACTCATCGAACCATAAGACACTTCCCTACTGACGCATGGTCCGGTCGCATCAAGCACGTGTCCAAGCCAGTCGACGTCCCTTCAGCTGAAGGTTGACCAGCGGCTTCTGGCGGGCTCTGTATGACTTTAGACCTTGTGCAACCTGTCTGAGATGGACTATTCTCATGGTTGAATTAAGTTGGCCACCCTATATCCATTCATGTTTCAGCTGGACTGCGGGTTTCTTACGAACCCGAAGGCTCACACGACCCATGGACCCATAGTAACGTTGCATACTAACAATGGGTAGTTCAAAATGAGGTCTTTCTTGGAAGTTTCCACTTTATCGGATCCTTTTCGAATATTTTAAAGCAACAGAATATGACCTGCCGATCCTCTGATGATTTGTCGGCAGCAGAGATCCTCGTGCAACAAGCGTATCCTACTTCTTTCTTACACGGAATAGTTACGTGTTTTCTCCATTATCATATCTGTGGAGGAATGAATATAACGAGGACAAGCTGACGCTAGTTTGTTTATACAGCGTCAACCGTTACGTTCCACCTGGGGCAAGATTTACCGCCCCCCCTTTCCCCGCTGTCCAAAGACCCTTTGAAATCGCTCGCAAAGACGGATTTCGGTCAGCAGATTTCGAAATTTACGAGATTGGAGTTGTAGTCCGTTAATATAAACATAGGGGGGTGCGAGAGCCTTTAGAATGAAAAGCTTGCTGCCTAAAGCTTCGCCGGCAGAAAATCTATGAACAGGCCACTGTCCCCTCCGATTGTTTAATTCTGAGTTGTTTAATTAGATCCTCGAACGCAGCAAATGACAATAGATATATAATAATACGAAGCCTCTCTAGTTAAAGAATTAAATTAGAGCACTCTTAGAGAAAAGTAGAACGGATTTACTCATGTACGAATAAAACGTACATACGTTCTCGGCCGTAAACCACGACAATATCATAATCAGATTTTTTTCGACATGGACTATCATATTAATTAGAAAGGATGGTGTGTTATATGAAAACATTTGGGTGGTAACATACTGCATACTGATACCTGAATTTTACACATTCCAATAACATCGCCATTTTAAATAGTTAAAAAAAGTTATATGAGAATATGACGGGTTTTTTTGCTTTCCAGATGTATTGAACATATGCATGTAACTTACATCAACATATTTGTTCAAGGGTGACTGTGAAGGGGGCACGTCAGAGAATAGGGATACAGATCCCAGTGCGAGGGTTAAATAAACAAAGTCGAGTCCGGTTGGCCTAAATAACACTGGTCTGCATGATTCTTTTTATTGACTGTATGACATCCTTTTCAAAATATATATGAAAAATGGTGATTTACTTTGTTTTTTATTTATCTCTTTCCCATCACTTTGTCGAGTTATACGGAGACGTTACTTTTCTATTTTTGTATAGCATAAGTAAATATTTATATATATTATAATATATATATATATATATATATATATATATATATATATATATATATATATATATATATATATATTATAGATATATTTCTAATATATTTTATTTTTCATTATTTTCAAAATTGTGAATAATTTTTAGAGGCTGTATAAATTCAGCAGACAAATTTTGCTATGTCTGCGGGCAATTCACCCCTTCAGATTCCCGGAGCAATATTACTCCTTTGTTGAAGCATTGTTATTTAGCTTATTTTGGCTACAGATTAGGAGACAAAGACAAGCCATTTGTCCCACACAAAGCTTGCAATAGTTGCATCACTAAGCTCCAAATGTGGTCAGTTGGAAAACTTAAATGTATGCCCTTTGGAGTACTAATGGTATGGCGAGATCAGAAGAATCATCATGATGACTGCTACTTTTGTATGATTTAAGTAGCGGATTCAACAAGAAGACTAAAGATCGCATGATATACCCAAATATGCTTTTAGCAATAAGGCCTGTTCCACACTCAGTTGATACAACTGTGCCTGTACCCCCTGAGAAATGAGAAATTTCATCAGAGTCCGATACTAGTAATACTAACCAGATGGCAGTAGACTATGAACCACCAACAAAGGACGATGCCAAACTCTTCAACCAAGCTGAGCTCAACGACCTGGTTCGAGACATTAACCTTCTAAAAGAAAGTGCACAGTTACTTAGCTCTAGACTGAAGGAACACAGGCTTCTAGCATCTGGGACAACATTCGCTTGGTACCGTCATCGTGAAGCGGAAGTCATTCAGTTCTTTAAAAAAGAGGATTCTTTAGTTTTCTGTTCAAATATTTCTGGCTTTATCGAAGACATTGGGATGCCGAACAAAGCAGATGAATGGAGGCTCTTCATTGATTCTTCTCTACAATGACAACACAGTTGCAACTGTGCCAATTGACTATAGTACGAAAATTTAAAAACACTAATAACTACAATCAAGTAACATCAGCACAATTTTCTCATTTGTCGTGAATTAAAAGTTATTGCTCCCATATATTAGGTTTTTGTAGGGGAATCGATATCCCACCCTCACAACTGAGGCCCTGTTCCTTATCCAAAACGTCATGGCATTTTTTGGCGACGTAGCCCGCCCCCCATGTTCCCTCTCTCTCTCTCCCCTCGCCTTGAGGAGAACCATAAAGGCCGCCCAAAACCACATAATGCTCTAATCATCACATGTCGGCCCCAGGGAGCCTAACATTAGTTAAAACAGCAAGATTTCCATTAAGAGTGAGTATTTAATTTCACTTCATATGCGAAATTAGAGCACGACAACCAAATGCCAGAAGGTGCCGCTAGAGCGAGGGGCAAGACGCTCTGAGAAAAACCGTTAGAGGAAGAGACTTAATTCCACCGTCCTCACCCTTCCCCCTCCTTCCCCTACCCACAGTATATAATCAAATAACTGCAGAAGAACGAGGTAGATCGTGAGAGTCATCGAGACAACGAAGTCCGGCATAATTGTCCGGCAAACCAACGAAAGGGACACAGAAGAAGCTCATCCTCGAGCCAGTTCCTGGTGGTCACACCGAACTTTAAGTTAACTTGATTTGAAAAACAAGCTTAACTATCTCTCGTCAGAGAAACCCCCTATCCTGGTGTATCCCGAAACACAGAGATAGTCCTCGCTATCGAGGAATACCCGAAAGTGAACTCCCTCAAGCACTCTCCTTCGTCAAAGGATTCACTCGTTTGCTCATCGCTTGCCAGTGTGAATTATTCCCAGATTAACCCGAAGAGTGGAAGAAGCATACTTTCCCCGTCCCGTTGGTGAAATCATCTTATCAACGACAACGTGCTTAACTCCATCCGCCATACGCGCAGAATTCATCTGCGGCTTTAAAGCGTTCCTCCTTCAGACTACATCTGAAACGGCAGTCCACGTGCCTGCCTGAGAACAACATTCTTGAGGCGGCATAAAAATTGAGGCCAAGGTCAGTCTCAAACCCGATTCTCGTGGGAAGCTTGAAAGATATTTAAATCCCATTATCTGTTTCGTTGAAGGTCAATTTGAGTTCAATATTAAAGTGAGCTTTGGGTTAACCATTACTGTATATTCAAGTGTGTAATTTAGTAAGTCTCACTTAAACTTGTTTAATTCAAAACCGTATAGTTTGTTTATCAAATTTCAATTTTGGTTCATGTTGCAATTAAAGTCTATTTTTTTTGGAAGCATTTAATTCAATCATCTAAACGCTCTGCATGGCACTAGAAACCCTCAAAGATAAAAAAATAACGTAATAATATTAATCATAATCAAATATAGCACTCTTAAAAAGAAAACTTAATCAAGGAGTTTTGAGGTACGTAACCAACCTATACGTACGAACAGCATCACTCGGTCCTTGCTATACCACGATAAAAATATTTGATGTCAGATTTTATGGGTATTGGAAGAACTCAGTATAGTGGTTTATCTTGCTTTCCCTTCAGGAATAGTAAATGCGTGTCAAGCGTTCGAGGAAAGGTTAAACATAAAAAGGTCTGTGTATAAATTTGTGGTGATTAGCTTTTTAATGTTATTAATTAATTTTTTTGTGGAGTGGTATTCCAATTAGCAAAATGTTGGGATAAGGGGGAGTTAGGCAGCGCGCTACTTGTTCAAGGTTGCATAAGTACCTTTAGCATATCGCTGAGTTTTGGACGAACAGACAGAGATAAAAAGGAATCGTTCGACCGATTCCACAAACAAGCCCAAGCGTTGGGACTAAGAGGCAAGGAACTAGTTGCCTACGTCCAGCAACGAGAAAACAAACGAGAGCAAGCCGAAAGGGAAGCGGAAAGAGAAAAGAATCAAGCCGAAAGGGAAGCGGAAAGAGAAAAGAAACAAGACGAAAGGGAAGCAGAAAGAGAAAAGAAGCTAGCAGAAAGGGAAACAGAAGAAAGAAAACTAAACGGGAAGCAGAATAGAGAGAATGAGTTTGCGCTCATGAAAGGGAAATGAGCAAGGATCAGTAGGAAGCCAATTCCATAGGATCCCGAGCTGGGGCTATTCAGATAGCCGCGATGAAACTCTCAGATTATAAAGAAAACGAAGACTTGTGTTCCTACCTGACACACTTCGAGAAGAAATTCGAGTTGAATCACTAGGACATAAAGACAGAGGGGATCACCAGATTAGTGCCTCTGCTTAGTACCCGGCTTCGTGACGTATTCATCTCAGTACCTTCCGAAACTTCCGTGGACTACACCACGTGCAAGCACGAGCTACTGACCACCGTCAACCAAAACCCTGAGGAGTATCAAATCAAGTTTATGCAGCCCAGAATTCAGCCAGGCCAAATTTAAACGCAGTTGGAATTTATCCTCAGAAGGCACCTCCAATTCTGGCTAGAGTCAGAACAAGTAGGGAATGGATTCGACTCACTCGCCGATTTCATGCTGAGGGACCAATTTCTATGTACCCTCCCCACAGAGATACGCACCTTTGTCGAGGACAGGCGACCTGCTACATTCAAGGACTGCATAGAGGAAGCAGATCTGCATGCTTCCAACCATAGATTATACTCTCAAGAGGTCAGGAAGAACCAGCCCTTGTCTTTCAAGAAAGGTGGGTATCCCCAGAAACCTTTTTCTCCAAAGAAAGGGGGGTATCCCCAGAAACCCCCCTAAATAACCCTCCTAAGTTCGTCAAGAACTTCGGACACTCCCAGAAACCCCATAACCTGCTTTAATTGTGGCACCCCAGGTCATCATAGTTATAATTGCCCCCAAAATTCGAGGCTTAGGTCGCCCTAGAGTCAGCAGGTACATAACCTCACTGCAACGCTTAACCAAGAACAACCTCCTAATCCCGTGCCTCCTTTGACCACGTCGAATTTCCCTGACCAGCAGGTGAACTTTGTGTTCAACAAAAATTATCCCGAAGGAATAAAGTTCGAGACTGGGGCCGTAAATGGTCGCCGACTCTCAACCTTGTTACGCGATACGGGGTGCACCTGTACGGTAGTGTCAAATAAATTGCTCCCCCCTGTCAGCCTCCGGCACCAGAAGTTCGTGATCGTCCAGGATTTCCTGGGTAGACCAACCAAGTTCCCCGTCGTCAGGTGCCACATTCAGTCGCAGCATTTTACTGTCTGGACCGAGGTAGTGGTAGCACCTATTAGATTTTGCTCAGTATTAATAGGTCAGAGCGCGCAGCTTTCCCCAAATCCGGTGGATCAGCTCGTAGTCACTGGGATGCCCGCGAATAAGAGGTCCACGGTCCCGACCCCTTTATCTCCTCGTGAGAACCACGTAGACGAAGAGTTTAGTCCTAAAGCCTTCGATACGGCACCGGAAGTAGGTCTGACACTCTCACCCCGAGAGGGGAAGGCAGCAAAAAAGAAAAAAGAAATCGAAGAAAGGAGAATTCTGATGAACATAAAAATAGAAGAAAGAAGAATACAAATAAAAGAGAAGACGAAGAAAGAAGAATACATATGGAAAGAGAACTAGCACAAGCGGAAAGAGAAGAGAGAAGAAAGAGAAAGAAGTCTAGCACATGAAAGGGTATCGAGAATTATCCCCTACTCCCAGTAGTCTTCCCCTAGAACGAAATATACACTGAGTTACCATTAAAATCCCAAGTCGCCGTGAGCGCCACGCCCATTAACGATCCCGTAAGGAAAATTTTTCCCGACCCATTAGATTGATTCCAAACCAGATCTCCCAGTTTAGCTTGATAAAGGATCACGATGGGACTCCCGTTCCCATCACTTATGCAACCCTGCAACAGGCCTCCCTAGCCATAAGGGTGAGATTAAAGGTAGACAGTTGCCATACAAAAAGTTAGCATGAGTAGGTTGGAAGACCATTACCAGTTTGTGACATAATTGGGTAGACACCATAAACCGAACGGCCGACCCATGCGCGGTAAAGTAATGGTCATCGAGCACCCCTTTAAAATTAATTATATCAAAGGTGCCAATAAGGTGAAGCCGCTGTATAACCTGAGTCGAAACCCCATCGAGGATTATTTGAGCATCCGTTAATCTCAAAACCATTATTCATTTTTGTGTGTCCGTGCTTTTTGTATATATTTAAGATCTTAAAGTTTAGAATGTAAGGAAGTAGCTGATTAGATACCGCTCTCGAACCAGGCTCCTTTTTTTGTGTGTAATAGATGATTTATGTTTTGTTTGGTTGTATGTTAAATTGGATGTTGTGAAACATACCACAGTAGGCTCGCGAGGATTATGTCTATTCTCTGCCTTTGTACTCTCGCGTGTGTGCGCCCAATTTCAAAGAAACTTAAGTTAAGAGTATGGTTGACCCCAGCTTGCCGTGGTAATTATTATTATCGTCAAATACATGTAAGCTTGCTTCTGTCGATGATGTTTAGTTAGTTGTTTTTGTTTTTCACTGGAGTCTCCTTCCACCCCCATCAAGTTATTCGAAGGGAGGAATGTAGGGGAATCGATATCCCACCCTCACAATGAGGCCCTGTTCCTTAACCACAACGTCCTGGCATTTTTGGAAGCGTAACTCGATCCATTATCATCCCCCCTCTCTCCCCTCGCCTCGAAGAGAACCAGAAAGGCCGTCCAAACGCACATAATGCTCTAATCATCACATCTCGGCCCCGGTGAGCCTAAAATTAGTTAAAACAGCAAGATTTCCTCTAAGAGTGGGTATTTAATTTCACTTCATATGCAAAATTAGAGCACAACAACTAAATGCCAGAAGGTGCCGTTAGGACTAGGGGCAAAACGCCCTGATAAAAATCGTTAGAGGAAGAGACTTAATTACAACATCCTCATTCCCTCCCCCTCCTCCTCCTTCTCCTACCCACAGTATATAATCAAATAATTGCAGAAGAACGAGGTAGATCGTGAGAGTCATCGAGACAACGAAGTCCGGCATAAGTGTCTGGCAAACAAACGAAAGGGACACCGAAGAAGCTCATCTTCGAGCCAGTTCCTGGTGGTCACACTGAACTTTAAGTTAAATTGATTTGAGAAAAAAGCTTAACTATTTCTCGTCAGAGAAACCCCCTATCCTGGTGTATCCCAAAACACCGAAAGTGAACTCCCTCAAGCACTCTCCTTCGTCAAAGGATTCACTCGTTTGCTCATCGCTTGCCAGTGTGAATTATTCCCAGATTAACCCGAAGAGTGGAAGAAGCATACTTTCACCATCCCGTTGATGAAATCATCTTATCAACGACAACGTGCTTAACTCCATTGGCCATACGCGCAGAATTCCTCTGCGGCTTTAAAGCGTTGCCCCTTTCAGACTACATCTGGAACGACGGTCCACGTGCCTGCCCGAAAACAACATTCTTTAGGCGACATAAAAATTGAGGCCAAGGTCAGTCTCAAACCCGATTCTCGTGGGAAGCTTGAAAGATATTTAAATCCCATTATCTGTTTCGTTGAAGGTCAATTTGAGTTCAATATTAAAGTGAGCTTTGGGTTAACCATTACTGTATATTCAAGTGTGAAATTTAGTAAGCCTTACTTAAACTTGTTTAATTCAAAACTGTGTAGTTTGTTTTCAAATTTCAATTTTGGTTCATATTGCAATTAAAGTTTTTTTTCTTAGAAGCATTTAATTCAATCCTCGAAACGCTGAGCATGGCACTAGAAACCATCAAAGATAAAAAAATAACGTAATAATAATAATCATAATCAAATATAGCACTCTTAGGGAGAAAACTTAATAAAGAAGTTTTGAGGTACGTAACCAACCTATACGTACGAACACCATCCCTCGGTCCTTGCTCTACGACGACAGTCTTCAAGGGGGATATACCAAGTATCCCTGTTTTTTGTCTCTGGGATAGTAGGGCTGACAGCTAACACTATTAATAAAAAGCCTGGCCACCAAGAACCAGCTTTTTACCTGGAAATCACAACGTGAGAGCTATGCCACTAGTTGACCCCAAGAAAATTCTGCTACCACCAATCCACATCAAATTAGGGCTTATGAAAAATTTTCTGAAGGCCTTGAACAAGAATGGAGCTGCTTTCAATTACCTGGAGTCAAAGTTTCCTCGTGTAAGTGAAGGCAAACTAAAGGCAGGAATCTTTATTAGCCCTCAGATTCAGGGATTGATGAAGGACAAGCATTTTAAGGAAGCATTAGCAGGTGTAGATGTGAATGCCTGGTTTTCCTTCAAGCAGATTGTCCATAACTTCTTGGGAAACACCCGCTCCCCAGAATATGAAAAAATGACCTAAGATCTGATTTCAAGTTTCCAGCAACTAGGGTCTAGAATGAGTGTGAAGATGCATTTTTGCACTCACATCTTGAATATTTACCCACGAATTGTGTGAAATACAGTGAGGAACAAGGAGAGCGTTTCCATCAGGATATTTGCACCATGGAAACTCGATACCAGGGCAAATGGTATGTAGGCATGATGGCAGATTACTGCTGGTCATTGAAGCGTGATGGTCTCGATGCACAGCACAAGCGAAAATAACAGCGGTACGCCTTCCTTTGAATCGGTATGTAGGCTAACCATGAGAGCATGTTTTTTTTCTACATTCATTTTATTTGATGTTGATGATTTTGATTCATTTCATGAAAACCGTGATTTATTTCATGTTGATTTGGTATACATATGTTCTTAAAAGTAAAATAATGTGCTTTTCCATGATTACTTATTCATTTTAAATAAGTAACAATATATTAAAAATGCACATTTATTGTTATCATTACTGCGTATTTTATTCAAAATCCTTATGTGATGGAAATATAAATGGTTTAGATATTTAAAATCAGGAACCCAAGAATATGTAAGATCACATCCATGAATAAAAATAAAAATTCCAAAATTCCAAAATGCAGACCAGTGTAATCAATTCTTAGAAGTTCTGGCATTAGAGAAACTAATGGTAGAAAATATATAACTTTACTATATACAAAGAAAATATAATAGCACAAGTAAATAAATGACAATAAATAAAATGATACCCGAGGTACCAAAACGGAAGGGAGGGTACAAATGACTCGACGGGTACGAGAGTCCGAGAGAGGATGCACGGTAAATTGCTTCCAGAGAAAATGGCAGAGTGCAATTATCGGGAAGACTCACGTAAAGCCTAATTGACTGGAGGCTTACATACGGCGAGTAAACGAGGCGCTGCAAACTTACACCTGCAAGATTCCTTCTTCTTTAACGTCGCTGAGAAATGAGCGAAAGAGTACTTCAGTCGTTAAACGAAGTAGATAACCGAATGATAGATGCATGTCCGTATTTATCTTAGGTCGGCAGGAACTCTGACCTTGGGTACGAGCAAGGCCGGGTAGAGATGATGCTTCGCGTTCATAGCTGGAACGCTGTATGGTACGGATTTCTCAAAGCTTTTCCCGAAATATTTATGCTGCCTCAGCGGAAGCGGTTCGCCGGGGACCCACCAAAAGAGGACGGGGATCTCATTAGACTTAGCGCGCCAAGGGGGGCATAGTTTTCGGCGGCCTCACAGCTTTGCGCAAAGGTCCTTGGCGCCGTGGGTTTGGCGCCGATCAGACGGTGCGACGACGAGAAATGGAACGCCAAACGGATTACACGGTCCCGCGAAAATCTTGCGGCTCCCTTGGGGCTGTTTGGCCGTGTAAGTGTATATCCTCAGGCACCACAGGTAGACGTTGGGTTCTAGAGGGGGAAGGGGGATAAACTTTCTCTCTTTGACAATATTCATATGCATACCCAAGGGATAATAAAAATTTGAGGTATCCGAAAAGCTTAAGCTAGGGCTATATATAAATATAGCTTTTAAACGTGATAAAAACCTTCTACTTACGATACGATCTGAAAAAAATTGCTCTAAGAAACGCTACTTTGAATTGGAAGAATTTTAAGACTATATAGCAATATGAATGATCATTACGGACTGGATAACTTTCTAGTAATCGTTACCTATTTCGTTACGTTCATTAGATAATTTATTTTGCCAATTTTAAACTTGTTTTGTTATGTATTAAAGGTGACCAGTGGCTACCTTGGACATTTAAAAAGAGGCACAATATTGATGGCCAAGTTTAATGTAACTCTTGATCATCAATTGTGTAAAGCTAATTAATCTAAGAATTAATATAGTCTTGGGATGAGTAGTATTTTGGGGAATGTATATACAGCTGTTTGTCTTTCATTCCAAATTTAGTGACAAAAATACAGAAAATTATATGAAGCAGTATTCCCTTAAAGGAAATGCATCCAAAAGAGGAGCCAATTTTAACATTCTCAAATCAATTCATCCATTTTTCAGTGCAAAATTAAAATCCATTTATTTTAGTTAACACACCCAGTAGATTACTTCTTCCCCGGGCATAACATATTTTAAAAATTCAATTAAGCCTTATTAAAGAGTTTTTTCAACCAAAAGAAAGATAAAAGTTAAACTTAAAGGGCGTTAAAAGTTAAAAAATGGTCTCTAACCAAGACAACGCCTTTGGATGAGACTTAAGACCCAAAATAGTAGAATAGATTAAGGGAAATGACCTTTATGACAAAGCTAGAGTAATTTTAGAACTGTTGAGAATGAATTTTGCATGTAATTAACTGGGTTCGAACATGAATCAGACACGAATCGGATCTTCTGGATTTAAAAAAAAAATGGCTAAAGACGCCCAGTTCCTTACTCCTGCTCCCACAAAAGGAGACCCCGTTTGTACCTATGAATAATTCTGCTTTTTAATAGGAATTCACTCGATACTGTTTTCATTTGTGACATCACTGTGGCTTTAAACTTCGTAGTTGGGGAGATTTCGTTGTTGGGGGAGTGTTGTCATCTTACTCTTTACTCCTTTTTCTTTGTTCATACCTTTTAGTTATGGATGTTGTACCTTTCGTTCGTTTTTTTTTTTTGCTCTGTATTTTTCATTTATTAAGCATACGCGATCAAAAGTACTGCTTTTACTTGATCTGTGTGCCGCATTACTCTCTTGTACCTTACAAAACAGTCCCTTAAGAGGTGGAACAGTCTTGTGGAAAAGCAGTCCCATCCATAAAAACCTGTTCGAGAGGCACGAAAAAGAAGCAAATTTGTGAGCTTCTGTTGCCAGTTAACCGTGGAAAGAATTTATAAATAGTCAATTAATTGGTGGCGCTAAATACAATTTATTGTTATTTTCAGCAACATTTAAATAATAATAATAATTCGTGAATATAAAAGCAAGAAAATGTGCAGGTGTGGGCGTGTATTGAATTTTAGTCCCTGTGTGTTTTGAGGAATGTATACTTGTCAATTAATTGTATATAGAAATGCTTTAATAATTTTAAAAATAGGAGAATAAGGGGCAGGGGGGAAGGAGAGGGCCAGGGCAGAGAGAGGGAGAGGGAGAGGGAGGGAAGGAGAGAGAGAGAGAGAGAGAGAGAGAGAGAGAGAGAGAGATGGAGAGAGAGAGAGAGAGAGGGGGGGAGAATGGGAGGAGAAAGCATTTATTTTTCTACAGACGCCTCCTGAAATGAGCTATTTAAATTAGATGCCAAGAGTCGCCACAGTGATTCATTGATCATCGTTGGTTATCTTTACCAACAGCTCAACATAACGGAGGTGTTTCACTACGTTTAGGGCCACCATATTAAACATGGCATACCCATTGCCCATACCCTTGCCAATCTCAAAGACGTTGGCATACATCTTATTTCTTTTGTAAGTATTTCTTGAGCTAAAATGTCGGTTATTTGCATTGTATATATAATTGAGCGCTGTTCTCAATCTTGGCTTGGTAAATGAGCCTATGTTTGGCTGCTCTACTTTCACAGTTCAGCCAATTCCAATTAGAAACTCTAGGCTGCATCGACATTAATATTCATTAGGCGGAATATCAAACTAAATATACTTTAATCGTGTCCTTATAATTTTATGGTTAGCTTAACTTTACAAGCAATTTTCTCATCGATTTCTAAATTATAATGTCGAGAAAAATACTATTGAACATTCAATTTAAACACGTCAAAATATTTATATATATATATATATATATATATATATATATAAATATAAAGACCATAGTATATTTAGTCTTAATTAATTTTCTTTGAAAACTTTCTATTTGCCTTATTAAGGAAAATAGAAAGTTCGCAAAGAAAATTAATTAAGGTTAAATATATTATGCTCTTCAACAAAATATGCATTAAAAAAGACTGCTACCAATTCGTACTCATATATATATATATATATATATATATATATATATATATATATATATATATATATATATATATATATATATATAATATATATATATATATATATATATATATATATATATATTTATATATATATATATATATATATATATATATATATATATATATATATATATATATATATATATATATGTAGTTGGGTAGCAGTCTTTCTTGAATGCAAATTTTTAGAAGACCATTGTGTATTTTGCCTTAATTAAATTCCTTTGGCAACTTTCTCTTCTTCTAACTATATTTTTATTCCATCTTGTAGATGGTGGATTACTTGTCCTGTATTCATCTCTCTTTTAAATGAATGTGTTTGGTAAAAAACAAACTAAATTACTGAGCTTTCGATCTTATTCGATCATCTTCGGAGCGTTTTGAAATGTTCTTGCCTCCTTTACCGATGTAAGGAGTGGAGTGAAGATCTGGCAGAAAGTAAAGTGAAAGAAGCATAAGAGCATAAGATGAATAAAGTTAGAATGTGTAGAGAGAGTGAGATAGGATAGATAGAAATTAAAGTGTGCTGTGTGTGTTAATGTGTGTAGGATGATAAGTGAAGATGTTAGAGATTTGTACCAGGTTAACCTGGCTAACGCTTTCGTTATTCTTTTATAATTTTGTTTCTTTTTTTAGATACATTATTATTTTAAGCATTGGAGCCTTTGTTTTCTTTTGCTCAATAGAGCGTTTGTATAATTTTTTTTAGTATTATTTATTTATGTTTTTTCTCTATTTTTTATTATTATTATTAATGTTATTATATAAATATATTTATGTATATATTTATATATATATATATATATATATATATATATATATATATATATATATATATATATATATATATATATATATACCGTCTGTATAGTTGGTAGTCGCAATCGGTTGTCCTTTTTAGATGTTGCATTCCTGGTAGTTACCTGTATGTACTATAGTTTATTACCTATAGATTGGATTGACGTTTATTAACGTTTTTCTCAGGCTACCGCTGAAGCGTTGTTTATATTGCGTAAGATGGATTTGGTCTTCTTGTACGATGGTTTGGTCTATTATATTCTGGTGTATTGTATTTTTAGTTTTTTCCCACAGCTTTCTTGCTCTTTTTTGTATGACTGTGTTTATGGGTTCTATCATAGATCTGGGGTAGAGTTCTTTTGCTGGTATGTAATCGAGTCTTCCTGTGTTTGTTATGAATCTAGTGGCTTGATTTTGGACTCTTTGGATCTTCTTGATTTGGAAGTTACTTAGTGTATTCAATGGTACTATTGGGTATAGGAGCTTAGGTTGTACTAGGGTCAGGTATAGTTTTCTTATATTTTTGGTTGAAAGGTGTCTGAATCTGAATAGTGCTGACAAGGTTGATTTTGCTTCTATGATTTTTTTGTGTTAGGTGACTACTTGTATAGCCTGTCGATGTTAATTTTAGTCCGAGGCCCCTCCTTCTGTTGAGAAAGGATATGCCTCTCCATCTACGCGTACAGTGGCTTTTTTCCTTTTGTTCATGGGTATTAGTTTGAACTTATCCTTGTTAGTTTTTATTTTATTCCTTTTCTCGTAATCATTTAGGTTTTTAATTTTTATTCCTGTTCTTAGGGCGATTTCCTTGGGGTTTTTCCTATTGCTGGTCAATATCTGAGTGATATCGTCCGCCAATTGTATGTACATCGAACGTTTATCGGTTGGATATGGAAGGTCCCTGGTATACACTGTGTACAGCGTTGGTGTGAGGCAGCCTCCCTGTGGGACACCCGTTTTCAGATTGATTGCATCGCCCGTTTTGCCGTTTATCTGCAATATCGCTTTCCTCTCGTTTAGATAGCTGCAGAGTGTTTTGCAGAGGTTTATTTCTAGGTTAAGGTCGCAGATTTTGGCTTTTAGGCCGGGCAGCCACATTTTGTCAAAGGCTTTGGCAACATCACGAAGTACAATGTCAACTTTGTTGCCTCGCGCTGTATCAGTAGCAATTTTTTTCGGTAATGATTGCTAGCGCGATGTCCGTCCCTCGCTTGCTCCGGACCTGTGCTGTTGTGGGTTGTATAGGTTGTTTATGTTTAGATGGTTGATCAACCTTTCGTTAAGGAGCTTTTCTAGGACTTTGCCTGGAAATTGAAGGAGCAAGATAGGACGGAAGCTTCCGACTTGATGTTTCGGTTTGCCCGGCTTTGGCAGGAAGATCATCTTTTCCGTTTTAAATGCTTGGGGGAAGTATCCCATATTTAGGCAGGCATTGAATATCTTCACTACTGATTTGTGCACATTATCTGGGGCATTAATTAGGTGAGTTTTGGATATCCCACTTTGTCCTGGAGCCTTTTGTTTAAGGTATTTTAAGGCTGTCAGGTATTCATTCATTTTAAATGGCCCTCCTTCCCCCAAGGGATTGTCTCTTTGTTCGTTGACGTTTCTAAACCGTATAATATGTTCACGTTGTGTTGCCAGGCTACGTATGATTTCTTCCTCGTAGTTTAGGTCAAAATCTTCATTTTCTTCCGGTGAAATAGAAAAAGATTTCATCCACTTGCTTTTGTAGTTCATCATTTTGCTCTACTTTCTTGTTCTGTATTTTCAGGCTTATTTCTTCTTTTGGCTGTGATCCGCGTAATTGCCTGAATTGTCTCCAGAATTTCCTTGGATCCTTTTCTATCTCCATTTTACCTATTATGTTATCCCAGAGCCTGCCTGAATTTTCCTTGATGACGGTGTCTATCCTCCTTCTAATTATGATAATGCTTCTGTACCTTTCCGTCGTATTTCCCGATACCCTGATTTCATTTATTACATTTTGAAATGCATCCATTTCATCTTGGATCTCTTGGGTCCATCTAAGTGCAGGTATGGTTCTGTATTCTATTGTAGTGGTGTGTAAACTGTCCACCTCTCTGATTTTACTGTGAATTAACTCTAGTTGGTCATCTATTTCCTTTTTACTTTGGTTGTTAAGGGATCCGGTTTCTATTGTGTTTAAGTATTGTTTGTATCCATCCCAGTTTGTTTTGCTGGTTGATTTTCTGCGAGATATTTTTATTTGGATGGGCGAAGTTGAGATGGTGGTAATTATGCTTAAATGATCGGAGGGAGTTACGGGGCCTGGCTGTGTGTGGTGATTTAGATTGAAGTTTTGATTAGTTAAAATAATATCTGGGGTAGTAGAGGCACGGGCTGTGAAATACGTAGGGAAGTCAGGTCCTTCTCTGTTTAGTAGGCCTCTTTGCATTAGGAGTTGTAGGTTTTTTCCCGTTCTGTTTGTATGGGATGTGTACCCTACTGCCCTGCACCTTGTGTTAAGATCTCCGGCTAGAAAGGTTGATGCTTCTCTACGGAATAGCTTGATGAAATTGGGTATCGGTAGGTACGAGCGTCTAGGAGGGTGGTAGGCCCCGGCTATGACCAGGTTTCTAGTAGTCATTTTTATTTTCACAGCTAAAAATTATTCCTCTAGCTCTTTTATTTCTGTAAAGTGTATATATACCTTTTTTAATGCCTAGTGCAACTTTATCATATCTTGACTGTGATTGGTTGGTTGTTATGAATTTATAGTTGGGGATTTTTATTGTTTCTGTCTCTGTGGATATGCCATGTTCTGTTAGGATGATTAGGTCTGGATCTTCCTTTCTCACTATGTTCGAGTAGATAAAGCGTTTTTCCTTCCAGCCGTTAACATTTGAGATGAATATTTGAAGCTTACGTTTATACGTGTCCATTACTCTTTATATTTGCTTGTGTTCTCTACCTGACTTTGTTTTTTCTGGTCGGCCTGGAGAGCGAGTGCGTCCGTTTTTCTTTTTAAATCCACCGCACGAGATGTTGCTGCATAATTCTGGGGCGATGTATAACATGCCCTGTTTCAGTGTATTGTGAACTTCCGTTTCGTCTGCGTCTGCTTCGTATTCCCATCTAAATTTTTCCTTGACTAGGCCATCGACAATTTCCTTCTGCTTATATTGCTTTGGAATTTGGGTAAGCATGGGATCCGAAAATTTTGATGTTGAAGTGTTGGGTGGTCATTTTTGATTTTTGTTTTTCTGAGGTCGCTTTTGTGCTTTCTTCTTCTGATTCAGTTTCCATTTCACTTTTGTCTTCTTCTTATATAAATCCCTTGTGCGGCCACTTCTCGAATACGCTGTTCAATTTTGGGCTCCATATTTAATGAAAGATATTGCGCAATTAGAAAGAGTG
This sequence comes from Ceratothoa steindachneri, assembly GCA_963969495.1. NCBI lineage: Eukaryota > Metazoa > Arthropoda > Malacostraca > Isopoda > Cymothoidae > Ceratothoa > Ceratothoa steindachneri. The sequence goes on along the minus strand of OZ018321.1, from coordinate 157,894,946 downwards.
CAGCGTAGGGCTACGAAATTAATTCCAGAGCTGAGGAATAGATCATACGAGGAAAGGCTCAGGGCTTTAGATTTGCCATCGCTAGAAAGCAGAAGATTACGTGGCCAGCTAATAGAAGTATTTAAAATACTAAAGGGTTTCTCAAACGTGGACTTTCGCAATCTGTTCGAACTGGATCATAGGGGAAATACTCGTCAGCACGGGTTAAAATTAGTGAACAAGCGTTTTAACACTAGTATAGCCCAAAACTATTTTACATTTAAAGTTACTCAAAATTGGAATCGGCTGCCCACCCACGTAGTAGATAGCACTTCGGTTAATATGTTCAAAAATCGTCTCGACGTGCATTTGAATAGTTTAAATATAACGTAGTTGAGCACTGTGAATTTGGACGTCCTTGCAGAGAGAGAGAGTTTGGAGCGGAGGTTTAAGGATATGAAATTATGATGACTAAAAATGATGCCGGCGATTCTCTGCATGTGTAGCTTAGATGTCCCATTTCTTTTCCGCCTATCCTATAAGTAGTCTCTATCCCTAAATTAGTTTTTCACCACTAGCAGTCGAGTGGCTGCGGAAGATGAGAAGAAAAACTTTCTATCTCCCCCGACCCCTAGTTTGATTAGTTAAAATTGCACGATAATGTACACATGTAGATAAGTGTGTACAGTAGATAGTATTAAAAAAAAAAAAAAAATAGCATGTTAGAGATACACTCGTAGATAAGGGTGTATCGTAGTTTTTGATTTAGTGTAGCGGACTAGCCTCGAGCGGACCTTAGGGTCTTTGCTGGTCCTAGATTCTGTAGTTCTGTAGTTCTGTAGTTCTTCTACTTGGCTACTAATGTCCTATGGAGTCATATTCATTTTGTACAACTCATTCGAGGGTGGGTTCTCCGGGAACCACATTTTTTTGTCCGTTTTTATCAAGCATAGTGTTGAGTTCAGTTGCATATGAACCTTGGCTCGCCATGTTGAGAAAGTGTGCATGCATTATGCACGGAATTAAGTCGGGCCTCATGGTGCCCTCGATAGTGACCGTTGTGGTCTGTGCGGTGGGTGCAGAGATGCTTCCGTTAACTGTTGCTGCAGCGTAGGTAGTACTTTTTCTTCTTTCTTTCTCTGTGTCGATTTCGGCTTTCTTCTTCCAAATTAGTTGTTTTTTTTCCTGGGCATGACATGGCTAGAGTTCTATGTCCATTTCCGCAGTTTAAGTATTTTTTTCCTGTGCCTCTGCACTCACCCCACCTGTGTTCCTGGCGTGAGCATTTAGAGCAAGCCTTACCTTTGAAGGTACATTCCTTAGTTGAGTGCTTGTCTAGCGCGTAGCATGTGAAGCACACTTGCATTGACACGAATATTTCCCTTTCTATCTGGTCGGGGAAGATTTTCTTGTAAAATGCTATGAGTCCTTGCTCGGTAACTTTTTTTGCGATTCCTGTCGATCGGGAGATCACTTTGAAGACGTAGCTATGATTCTCTCCATTTTGTTTCTTGAATTTTATTACGTCTTCGACCTTTGCCCATTCTTGCTCTCTTTCTAGTTCTTCTTTTATCTCTCGGGCTGTATGTTTACCTACCCATGGATCAAGACGCCGGCATATTACTGATCTTTTTGTTTGGACGTCAGGCGGCGTCCTGGGTGTTAATCCTATTTTGCCGAGTTTCTTGGCTGCGCCCTCACTCAAAAGGAGATCGAGGTCTTTCTCCGTGTCACAAAGCGCCATGTAACCATTGTATTGGTCTTTAAGTCGTAGGAGGACAACTCCTATATCCGCATATATGCTCTTCAGTGTCTGTTCCCAGGATGGTTTCTCCTGGCCGAGGAGGATGCGAAGGGAAACCCTCTTCGATCCTTATCGGTCGTCCATTGCGACTGGGTTGCAGTCTCCTTCAAGTGAGTTTTAGATGTTCGTCGCTGTATTTCCCTTACTGTAGGGGTCCGATTCTTCTTTTTGGAAGGGTTTTGAGAGTTGCCCCCTCCTCTTTGCAAGCAAGTTTCCATGAACATGAACTGCCGGATGCAATGGGTGAATGATGATGGGTGAACCCGGAGACTTAATGATGGGTGGTAATAGAGTCAACTACCGCCACCCGGGGGTGCCGTTCCGTCTGGGGTTTGGTTATCGATGCTGCTTCCAACTTACACAGGGACGGTTACATGTCCTCCTGTGGTCCTGGCCGGAAACTACTCTTAGAGATTGGAGCGAACTCTTCCCTAAAGCTTTCAGCATCGCCTCGTAACCGGGTGGTCTCTTCCATAGAGTTCCACAGTGGGCTAATCCTCAAACCTGCTTTCCTTTACGTCCCCAATTATGTATATCAAAGTAGACCGACATAGTTGGAGCGAGACTAGATGAATGGCAGTGCAGTTCATTTCCGCTCCCTTGCTCCAAAAAGGGGGTCGCAGGAGGGATTAGCCAGACATGGGTCGGCTATGTGTGGCTCCGTAAATTATCATCGATTTTTGGAATCCCTGTGGGGAAAAAGTGTGGCAAGTTCAGTATTTGGATTGACTCACTCTTACCTTTCCCGCCTTTGCCGGTGATAAACTTCTTCGGAGAGCTTGAAAAGAGATCCGTGTCATACGATAAGTCTACCTGTACTGAAAAGTGAAAGAAAACGATTTTATGGGGTATTTATTCCGCCTTGGTTAAACGCAACGTTAGAAGAAAAAAGCCACTCCTGTGCGTGGAATTTTTTTAAATAGTTTTAATGTGCGATTCCAGCTTGTCGCTTGACTCTTGATGGCCGGTTTATTTTCATTTATTAATATGGCTTCTAAGATGTTAAGCCTCGCTTTATTAACCTATTTTCTTTTAATAATGGTGTTATCAACGAGCATATCTCTCGTTAGGTTAATATTATGTACACCTCTCCATATGGTTCTTCGGGCCTCCATATGGATAGTGTACATAATATTAACCTAACGAGAGATACGCTCGTTGATAACATCATTATTAAAATAAAATAGGTTAATAAAGCGAGGCTTAACATCTTAGAAGCCATATTAATAAATGAAGATAAGCCGGCCCTCAAGAGTCAAGCGACAAGCTGGAATCGCACATTAAAACTATTTAAAAAAATTCCAAGCACAGGAGTGGCTTATTTCCTCTAACGTTACGTTTAACCAAGGCGGAATAAATACCCCTTAAAAATCATTTTCTTGCACTTGACTGATCGGGACTGCTATGGTTGCCTTAGCTCGTCTGATTATCTATACTTTTGTGAAGATTGTGCTACTGCCTAATTTTATATCACACCGAGTTTTGAGCGTTGTACCGCGCGTTTGGCTAAATCCTTACGTTGGAGTTTTTTTAGCAGTGATATTGAGTAAATTCTCATTACGATTTTTGTTAATTAAAACTTTAAAAATTTTTCCTCGCTTTCGTGCGCCCGTGGCGAGGAGTGAACTTGCTTCCCACCTCCACCTCCGAATTCTTCATTGAGTTTCCTTGTTTGGACAACAACCTGCAGGCATTTGAAAAGCACCTACATGGAAGGTAAAGTGCTATTTGTAGATTATATATTTTGGACTGGGACACTTCCCTCAAACTCTCTTGTTATTCTCTCTTAAAAGTGGTGATAAGTCTCTTTCAAAAACTTCACACACTCACACTTCCAAACAATCACAAACACTCCGCGGGGTATTTTTTTCCGATTAAGTTTATTCTTTCAATCCTTGTACAACAACATGCAAATTCCACAGGACACAAACTCGATCACACACACACACACACACACACACACACACACACACGGGGAGATAATGAGGCTACGGTGACTGAGAATGCGAGACCTGAGGGGGAGGGGGGCACGTTCGCCTCGCTCACGGAAAAACTAACAGCCTCAGAGACAGCCGAGACGGTCCTCTTCTGGTAAGAGGGAATCTAGGCACGCTTACCATTCAAGAAAAATTAACTTGAAGGTATTCGCTGCTGAAAGGTCCCCTTTTCCTAAGGAGATTGATGTCCTTGGTGTGTCGGAAGGAGTAATATCCGGAAGATACAAATGGGAATTCACCTCGAACGACTACAGCGAGAAACAAGTCAAGGAGGCTCTACTCCAAGGATGAATCAAACTGGCACCCGAAACCTTTATCACTCTAACGGACGACGAATACAGAAAAAAACGAACAGGAAAAACCATCACGCCACTAAAAACTCCACAAGGACCTAAGCTCGTAAGAGAATAACTCCAAAAACAACATGACCACACACAGGAATCTTTAGTGAACTAGACAATGGATACATTAAAAATATTACTTTTTAACTCTGACGGCTGGACGAACAAAAAAACACTATACGGTAACGTAATAAGACAATGCGACCCAGACGTTATATTTATCTCAGAACATGGGATGAATGACACAGACAGGCTAAAACTTTCCCCTACGAAGTCTAAACCAAAAATCACAGCGGAGAACGTTTCAACGGATGTGCGATAGTTGTGAAAAGAGGTCTTAACTTCAAATCAATAAGTGTACTCGATGAGTCATACCTCGCTGTTGAGGTCCGTACGGCAGTGGGCCCCCTGGTCCTGGTAACATGGTACTTGCCCCTGCACAACTTCCTGCAGCTTTGTCGTCACGGCAGAGCCGTTGTTTTTGCCAGTGACCTCAATACGAGGAGTGCTGCCTCAGATTACATGTCGACCAACCCAGCAGGCAGGAGTCTTAAGACACTTATTGAAAGACAAATCATGACAAGAATTGGACCAAACTTCCCCACATACATCACATACAGATCAGCCACAAAACCAGACATAGTGCTCACTAGCACTATGTTTCCTTGCAATTACTTCATTTAATCGGGTCCTCCTATCCCCAGTGACCACTAGGCTATCCTTATTAAAATCTCAACCTTCCCTATTCAAGTCCCTATCCCAGAACGCAAGAGCTACGCTCGAGCCAACTAGGATAACTATAAACCACTCCTCGAAAATTACAACCATGACCCCTTAATTAATGCCACTCTAGAAGAAATTGATGAGGAGTTGGATGAAATTAATGATAATTTATTAAGAGCCGATAAGGAAGCCATTTCCCGAGTTAAATATAAAACTCTTCCTTCCCCTTCCTGGACCCCTAGAATGAAATCCCTCGCAAGGGAATAAGAACGGATCAATGAAGTGAACCTCACTGGCCCCAACATCATTCCACACAGACGAACACGACACATACGCGACAAATTAATGACTCATATTAGGGACCAACATAATGTACTTTGGAACAATTTTATAGACAGACTAAACATAGAAAATGACTCACGTACATTCTGCCAGACAGTAAAAAGACTAAGAGGTGGACAGCCACAAAAGACCATAAATCCTAGACGTGACAATACCGAAATTACTGACGTGGAAAAAATCAAAGAGGAATTCAGTCCCTTTTGGGCATCTATATTTAAGATATCCCAAGAAAAGAATAATGACTTTGATTTAGACTTAGAAGACGGAATTATGAACGACTTGGACGACCAGATACACAGAACACATCCCCAATATTGTGTAACGCAGGAAAGGGAAATGGAGGGACTTGGCGGTAGAATTACTGCCGAAGAACTCTCAAAAACCTTAAAATCCAGGGCGTATAGGACCGACAAGGGAGAATTTTATTCGAACCATGCCTAACATCTTATTGGGGCTCATGAATAGCATGAATGCATGCCTGAATTTGGGTTACTTCCCTGACCACTGGAAGGTAGCAAAAATGATATTCATTCCCAAAGCCGGTAAACCACCGGACAGTCCAGTTAACTTCAGGCCGATATCTCTCTTAGAATTTGCAGGAAAAGTCTTGGAGAAGATATTGGCCAACAGGGTGAATTCGTTCCTCCAGGATAATAATTCTCATAATAACCAACAACATGGCTTCCAAAGGAAGCGAGGAACGGACACGGTGCTAGCCGTGATCACCGAGAAGTTGGCAAAAGTAAAAGCTGAAAGACGCCACTCAAATCTGGTACTCGGCTACGTCAAAAAGGCCTTTGACAAAGTATGGAGGAGAGGCCTGCAATATAAAATCCTACAACTAGGCCTCAATCCCATATTTGGAAGGATTCTATGCGACTACGTAATGGAGAGGAGGGCGTTTCTGGACATCAAGGATTTCAATGGCCCCGAGTTCGAGCTCGAGGCGGGAATGTCTCAAGGTGGGTGCATCAGTCCCCTGCTCTATAATATATACATCATCGACTTCCCCCGAACTCTGACTGAAGGTTCGTTGTACGTCCAATTTGCGGACGAGATAACAATGATATGTACGACACCTTATCGGAATGCGAATTGCATAGCACAGAGTACGGCGGTGGAAATCGAAAACATCAACTCTTTCGAGAGAAGATGGAAGATATGCACCAATGCCCAAAAGTTCCGTCTAATTCCATTTCCCGACGGCCACTGGCAGACATCTGTGTGGGGGATGCACGCATCACATACCGCACGGAGGGCACGGTTCTGGGACTCCGTATTACGACTCGTGGATATGGGAGTCATGTAGCTAAAACTAAATCGAATGCACTGAGGCACTTGGTGGAACTTTTTAAGTTCATAAACCTGAGTACCTCCAACAAACTAAAGATCTATAATGTATGCATTCGACCAAAACTCATGTATCCGCCGGTCCCTATAAACGCGATTCCCAAGACCCAAATCTTTAAACTGCAAAAGGTCCAAAATAAGGCGGTATATATCATAACAGGAACCCGAAAGAGAGAGCGGAGAAGGCAGAGTGAGCTCCATGGTGAACTGGGGATAACCCCCATAAACGTGGAGCTTCACCTGAGAGCAATTAAGATCTGGGACAAAGTACACCGGCACCTCCCTCCCGAGTTTGTGCTCGAGCATATGAACTTTGATGACATAGGACTCGCAATACCCTTTAAAAGCAGCAGACTACTCATTGACGATGACGTAGACCCATTGTTCACTTAGATTTTTTTTCACAATACCAAACAGAAACAAAGCCATACAATATTATTTCACTAAATTAGCAAAGTGGTAATTTTCTAAACTTCCCCCCAAATTTTAGCGCTATAAACTCGCCAAAAATTAAAAAAAAGCAATAAAAACAACAAAAGTACAAAATAAAAAAAATAATAAGCAACTCAAAATCTGGGTGTAAACTACCCAGATAAGAAGATGCAAGTCTTCACAAAACCAGTAGAGAGTAAATAAACCCGCTGCTACAAAGGCTTGAATGCCTCCTACATATATATAATAAAACTCAGGTAATTTGGCCCAAAAAGAAAAAAAACACCAGAAGACTCCGACAACTCAGAGAGGAGCTCAAAGACCAGATCAACGCACAACAACGGGCCATATGGGACGGAATAATAGAGAGACTCGACACAGAGCAGAACTCCAAAAAAATCTAGAAAGAGTTAAAAAAGCTAAGAGGTATGCCCCCGAAGGAGAAAATAAGGCTTGAAGAAAATGGAGAAGTCATTGAAGATCCGGAGAGACTCAAAAGAAGGTTCAGAAGGTACTGGCGAAATGTATTCTCCATCCCCATTGAAAAGAACGATGATTTTGACCTGGAATTCGAGCACCAGGTAATTGAAGAACTTAATACCAGAATCCATCGTACGGATCCCCACCCGCAAGTTTCCGAAGAGAAAAGAATAATGGGCCACTGTCGACCGATCATTGCTGAGGAGTTCCTGAGCACGCTCAAATCCTTCAAGTAGAGAGCTTCTGGCTGGACAGGGATTACCAAAAACCATCTGGTAAATGCTCTCCCGCGCCTGCTACAAGGCATTACGAATGTAATAAACGCAGCACTGAACACTGGCTACTTTTCTGATGGATACAAGGTGGCAAAAGTCATCTTTATACCAAAAGGGAAAAAGGTCCAAGAACAGCCAATGGACTCCAGGCCCATCTTCCTCTTGGAAATCATCGACAAGATTCTTCAAAAGATCCTAGCCAACAGGCTTCAGAAACAACTCGATGAGAAGGGGACCCACAACCCACAACAACATGGGTTCCAGAAGAAACGTGGAACAGACACCGCACTCGCGCTCCTAACCAAGAAAATCGCCAAGTGCCGAGCGGAGGGAAAGTACACTGACATCGTACTCAGGGACATGCAAAAGGTCTTCGACAAGATCTGACTAAGGGGCCTTCAATATAAGATACTGAACCTTCAGCTAGACCCGATCCTGCAGCTCATTATCTACGACTTTGTCATGGAACGGCGCCCCAGAATCATAATTGAGAGTCACCAAGGACCAGAGTTTCTCCTCGAGGCCGGAGTCCCGCAGGGCAGTTGTCTGAGCCCCCTCCTTTATCTAATCTACACAATAGATTTACCAACTCCGATAAAGGAGGACTCATTATATCTCCAGTTCGCGGACGATATAACCCAGGTGATCCCTGGTACATACAGGAATCTCAGGGCTCAGGCTCTAGAGACTGCAAATGAAATCAGAAATGTAAATGAGTACGAGAGAAAGTGGAAGATCCGCGCGAATAGCAGAAAGTTTAAGATCCTCGCTTTCGGCCGCAGAAAAACAGCGGACGCGACAATAGGGGAGCTAATAATTTCCCTATCACCAAGAAGGGAGTGTTTTGGGGCTCAACATCACCCCCACCGGGTACAGCCGTCACTTCAGAACGCGGGAAATTCATGCGAAGTTAGAACTCGTCAAACTTCACAGATTTAAGAATATGATCTCTAATAACATCAGAAAGTTATATCTTATGCATATTCGACCAACACTCATACATCCCGCGGTGATGGCCTAAACTCTAAGTAGGAGTCGCTTGAAGCGCCTACAAAGAGTCCAGAACAAAGCATCTCCCCACATAAATAAATACAGAAGGCGAGACAATATTCCCCAAAGACAACTCCACGGAAGAGCTGCCTCGAAACCTATCAATCTGGCGACCCAAAGTTTGGCCAAAGTAACTTGGGAGAGGATCTTGAATCAAACGGCAGCGGAACTGGCGGAGGGTCTAAGAAAGAGGCAATTCCCAAGCTCGAGACAATGCTCAGAGGAGCAGTTGGCACCGTGGTTCACAGATAAGACCACAGTAAACAAACAAATACACACACAATATATTAACAAATACACTCACAAACATGAATGAATGTGTTGAATGCAAGCTATATAAATGTATATATTTCATTATAAGCAGTATATATATATATATATATATATATATATATATATATATATATATATATATATATATATATATATATATATATGGTAGAATTAGATTCTTGAACAACTACATTTTTAGTATTACTTCTAAAAAAAAATTATATATATATATAAGAATGTGTAGATTAATTAAATAAATTAATAGAATAATTTTAATAATAATAAACACAAATGTATTGCAAATCTTAGAATATATATATATATATATATATATATATATATATATATATATATATATGAAAGTGTTAATAATTAAACAAATAAAATAACTTTTTAAATTTTAAACAAACAATATGTTTCAAAACTTAGGAAAAAAAAGTTGCAAAATAAATATAAAAGAAAAGGTTGAATGCGTTAAAACACAAATTAAGATTCACACAAAAATACAAATTATGGGATTGAAGGTCATGGACAAAAAGCAAAAGAAATCTAAATAAATGAAACGCGTAGCCCTCACTACCAGGGCAAACCCTACAAACTCTCTTCACGCACTATCTATCATCTTATCTTCCACACCAATCTTCTTTTCCTAACTATTATTCATCAATCAATCAATCAATCTTTCACTTAGTACACAGTACTGAGTACGCTGACACAGTATGCTGACACAGTACGCTCACATCACACATCGTACACATAGTACGATACGGATCTCTTCTCAAGTTATCCGAAGAGGTTTATCACCGGCAAAGGAGGGAAAGGAAAGGAAAAGACACATAAAAAATGTGAACTTGCCAAACTTTTTTTCCCCCCCATGGGGATACCAAAAATCGAAGATAATTTACCTAGCCACACATAGCCGACCCATGTCTAGCTAATCCTCCCCGCGGCCCCCTCACAGGGGCAAGGGAGTGGAAATGAACTGAACTGCCATTCATCTAGTATCGCTCCAACTATGTCGCTCCACTTTGATAGACGTAATTGGAGACGTAAAGGAAAGCAAGTTTGAGGATTAGCCCACTGTGGAACCCTACGGAAGAGACCACCCGGTTATGAGGCGATGCTGAAAGCTTTGGGAAAGAGTTCGCTCTAATCTCTAAGGGTAGTTTCCAGCCAGGACCACAGGAGGATATGTAACCGTCCCTGTGTAAGTTGGAAGCAGCATCGATAACCAAACCCCAGACGAGGCGGCACCCCCGGTGGTGGTAGTTGACTCTATCACCACCCATTATTAAGTCCGCCACTTTTCACCCGTCTGAGGGGCCTCCCTGGGTTCACCCACCATCATTCATCCATTTTATTCGGCAGTTCATGTTCATGGAAGCTTGCTTGCAACGAGGGGGGGACGGCTCTCAAAGCATTCTACCAAAAAGAAGAATTGGCCCCTACAGTAAGGGAAATACAGCGACGAACATCCAAAACTCACTTGAAGGAGACTGCAACCCAGTCGCAATGGACGACCGATAAGGAGCGAAGAGGGTCCTCCTTCGCATCCTCCCTGGCCGGGAGAAACCCTCCCGGGAACAGACGTTGAAGAGTATATATGCAGATATAGGAGTGGTCCTCCTACGACTTAAAGACTAATACAATGGATATGTGGCCCTTTGAGACACTGAAAAAGACCTTGATCTCCTTCTGAGTGAGGGCGCAGCCAAGAAACTCGGGAAAATTAGACTTGTACCACAGACGCCGCCTGACGTGCAAACAAAAAGATACGTAATATGCGGGTGCCTTGACCCATGGATAGGAAAACATACGGCCAAAGAAATAAAAGAGGAATTCAAAAGAGAGCAAGAATGGGCAAAGGTTGAGGACGTGATCAAATTTAAGGACCAGAATGGAGAAGACCATAGTCACGCCTTCAAAGTGATCTTCAGATCTACGGAAATCTAAAAGAAAGCCACCGAACAAGGACTCTTTGCATTCTACACGAAAATCTCCCCCAATCAAATCGAAAGAGAAACATTCGTCTCAGTGCAAGTGTGCTTCACATGCTACGCGCTAGACAAGCACCCAACCAAGGAATGAACCTTCAAAGGAAAAGAATGCTATGAATGCTCAAGCCAAGATCACAGGTGGGATGAGTGCAGAAACACAGAGAATAAATGCTTAAACTTCGGAAATGGGCATAGAACTCTAGCCATGTCATGCCCAGTCAAAAAACAACTAATTAGGAAGAATAAAGCTGAAATTAAAACAGAGAAGGAAAAAAGGAAAAACACCCCCTACGCCACAGCAACAGCTAACGGAAGCGTCTCTACACCCTCCGCACAGACCAAAACAGTCAATATCGAGGGTAGCATGAGGCCCAACTTAATTCCGTGCATAATGCATGCACACTTTGTCAACATGGCGAGCCCAGGATCATATGAAACTGATCTGAACACTATGGTTGAAAAAAATGGGCTAAAGAAAATGCGGTTCCCGGAGAACTCACCCTCGAGCGAGTTGTATAAAATAAATATGACTCCAAAGGACACTACTAACCAAGTAGAAGAAGAAGAAGAAGAAGACAAAAGTGAAATGGAAACCGAATCTGAAGAAGAAAACAAGAACGAACTCAGAAAAACAAAAATCAAAAATGACCACCCAACACTTCAACATCAAAATTTACGGATCCCATGCTTACCCCATTCCAAAGCAATATGAGAAGAAGGAAATAGTCGATGGACTAGTCATGGGAATACGAAGCAGACGCAGACGAAACGGAAGTTCACAATACACTGAAACAGGGCATGTTATACATCGCCCCAGAATTATGCAGCAACATCTCGTGCGGTGAATTTAAAAAGAAAAGAAACGGACGCACTCGATCCGCAGGCCGACCAGAAAAAACAAAGTCAGGTAGAGAACACAAGCAAATATAAAGAGTAATGGACACGTATCAACATAGAATTAAAATATTCACCTTGAACGTTAACGGCTGGAAGGAGAAACGCATAACCTACTCGAACATAATAAGAAAGAAAGACCTAGACTTAATAATCCTAACAGAACATGGCATGACCACAGATACGGAAACAATAAGAATTCCCAATTATAAATTCATAACAACCAACCAATCACAGTCAAGATATGACGGAGTTGCAATAGGTATTAAAAATGAATACACTTCACAGAAATAAAAGACCTAGAAGAGTCATTTAAGCAGTGAAAATAAAGATGACCACAAGTAATCTGGTCATAGGCGGGGCCTACCAACCCTCAAGACGCTCGTTCCCTACCGATACCCAATTCCATTAAGCTCTTCCGTAGCCAGGCCTCAACCTTTCTAGCCGGAGACCTTAACGCAATTTGCAGGGGAGCAGGGTACACAACCCATACAGATGGAACGGAAAAAAACCTACAACTCCTAATGCAAAGAGGCCTACTAAACAACAGAGAAGGACTAGACTTCCCTACTTATCTCACGCCAGAGCCTCGACTACCTCAGATATTATTTTAACCAATCAAAACGTCCATCAAAATCACCACACACAGCCAGGACCGGCAACCCCCTCCGATCATTTAGGCATAATTACCACCATCTCAACTTCGCCCATTCAAATAAAAATAACACGCAGAAAAGCAACCAGCAAAACAAACTGGGATGGATACAGACAGTACTTAAATAAAATAGAAACTGGATCCCTTAATAACCAAGCTAAAAAGGAAATAGATGGCCAACTAGAATTCATTACCAGAAAAATCAGAGAGGCGGACAGTATACACACCCCAACAATAGATGAAATGAAAGAATTCAAAACATAATAAATCAAATAAGGGTATCGGGAAATACGATGGAAAGGTACAGAAGTATTATCACAATTAGAAGGAGGATAGACACCCTCATCAAGGAAAATTCTGACAGTCTCTGGGACAATATAATAAGCAAAATGGAAATAGAAAGGGATCCGAGGAAATTCTGGAGACAATACAGGAAATTACGCGAATCACAGCCAAAAGAGGAAATAAGCCTGAAAATACAGAACAAGAAAGTAGAACAAAATGAGGAACTTCAAGAACATTTCCGAAAACATTAGAAGAAAATTTTTATATTTCACCGGAAGAAAACCAAGAATTTTACCAAAAATACGAAGAAGAAATCTTACATAGCCTGGAAACACAACGTAAACGTACTATACTGTTCAGAAACGTTGACGAACAAAGACACAATCTCATGGGGGAAGGAAAACCTTTTACAATGGATGAATACCTAACAGCCTTAAAATCCTTTAAACAAAAGGCTCCAGGACAAAGTGGGATATCTAAAGCTCACCTAATCAATGCCCCAGAAAATGTGCACGAATCGGTTGTGAATATCTTGAATGCCTACCTAAATATGGGATACTTCCCCCAAGCATTTAAAACGGCAAAGATGGTCTTCCTGCCGAAGCCGGGCAAACCGAAACATCAAGTCGGAAGCTTCCGACCTATCTCGCTCTTGGAATTTCTAGGCAAAGTCCTATAAAAGATCCTTAACGAAAGGTTGATCAACCATCTCAACATAAACAACCTATACAACCCACAACAGCACAGGTTCCGGAGCAAACGAGTGACGGACATCGCGCTAGCAATCATTACCGAAAAAATTGCTACTGAAACAGCGCGAGGCAACAGAATTGACATTGTACTTCGTGATGTTGCCAAAGCCTTTGAAAAAGTGTGGTTGCCCGGCCTAAAAGCCAAAATATGTCACCTTAACCTGGAAATAAACCTCTGCAAAACACTCTGCAGCTATCTAAACGAGAGGAAAGCGATATTGCAGATAAACGGCAAAACGGGCAATGCAATCAATCTTAAAACGGGTGTCCCACAGCGAGGCTGCCTCACACCGACGCTGTACACAGTGTATACCAGGGACCTTCCATATCCAACCGATAAACGTTCGATGTACATACAATTAGCGGACGATATCACTCAGATATTGACCAGCAATAGGAAAAACCCCAAGGAAATCGCCCTAAGAACAGGAATAAAAATTAAAAACCTAAATGATTACGAGAAAAGGAATAAAATAAAAACTAACAAGGATAAGTTCAAACTAATACCCATGAACAGAAGGAAAAAAGCCACTGTACGCGTAGATGGAGAGGCATATCCTTTCTCAACCGAAGGAGGGGCCTCGGACTAAAATTAACATCGACAGGCTATACAAGTAGTCACCTAACACAAAAAAATCATAGAAGCAAAATCAACCTTGTCAGCACTATTCAGATTCAGACACCTTTCAACCAAAAATATAAGAAAACTATACCTGACCCTAGTACAACCTAAGCTCCTATACCCAATAGTACCATTGAATACACTAAGTAACTTCCAAATCAAGAAGATCCAAAGAGTCCAAAATCAAGCCACTAGATTCATAACAAACACAGGAAGACTAGATTACATACCAGCAAAAGAACTCCACCCCAGATCTATGATAGAACCCATAAACACAGTCATACAAAAAAGAGCAAGAAAGCTGTGGGAAAAAACTAAAAATACAATACCCCAGAATATAATAGACCAAACCATCGTACAAGAAGACCAAATCCATCGTATGAACTATAAACACCGCTTCAACGGTAGCCTGAGAAAAACGTTAATGAACCTCAATCCAATCTATAGGTAATAAACTATAGTACAAAAAGGAAATACCAGAAACGTAACAACTAAAAAAGAACAACCGATTATGACTACCAACTATACAACTCAAATGAGAATCCCGATGAGGAACCAAAAGTAATTACTGACCCAAAAAAGAATATATATATATATATATATATATATATATATATATATATATATATATATATATATATATATATATATATATATATATATACATATATATATATATATATATATATATATATATATATATATATATATATATATATATAGAGAGAGAGAGAGAGAGAGAGAGAGAGAGAGATATATATAATAGTATTAATAATAAAATAAATCAATAAAAAACAAAAACAATAAAAAGGAAAGAAGCACAAAAAAAATTATACAATCCCTCTATTGAGCAAAAGAAAACAAAGGCTCCAATGCTTAAAATAATAATGTATCTAAAAAAAGAAACAAAATTATAAAAGAATAACGAAAGCGTTAGCCAGGTAGGTTAACCTGGTACAAATCTCTAACATCTTCACTTATCATCCTACACACATTAACACACACAGCACACTTTAATTTCTATCTATCCTATCTCACTCTCTCTACACATTCTAACTTTATTCATCTTATGCTCTTATGCTTCTTTCACTTTACTTTCTGCCAGATCTTCACTCCACTCCTTACATCGGTAAAGGAGGCAAGAACATTTCAAAACGCTCCGAAGATGATCGAATAAGATCGAAAGCTCAGTAATTTAGTTTGTTTTTTACCAAACACATTCATTTAAAAGAGAGATGAATACAGGACAAGTAATCCACCATCTACAAGATGGAATAAAAATATAGTTAGAAGAAGAGAAAGTTGCCAAAGGAATTTAATTAAGGCAAAATACACAATGATCTTCAACAAAATTTGCATATATATATATATATATATATATATATATATATATATATATATATATATATATATATATATATATATATATATATATATTTATATATATATATAATTATAGTATTCTTTTTGCCCTATAACACGAGTGCCGCCATCTGGCACTCAAATTTCAGGTACTGTGATGTTTAAGCATTCACCAGAACTTTTCACTACGGTGTAAAAATTTGGGACAGATCCCTACTTGAAGCATGCCTAATTCAAAACTATGCCCATTTCCTTCTAAATGTCTCTAAAAGGGACACAAACTGGAAGTGATTAATCCAACCTTTTAGACACACACAAAACAACATTCTTTGGAAGCGTTAATATAAACATGTTCCCGTATCGTGACTTCACTTAGCCCAACCATTCAATTCATTGGAGTAATTATAACCGCGCCACCTGGTTTTGATAGTCACTCATTGGACATTGGACATTGGACATAATAAGTGAGAAATATAGTAGTAGAGGGTTTTAGTAGGAGAAATAGTGGGGAAAATAGGGAAAACTATAATAGGAAAGTGAAAACGAAAGGTAGAATGAAAGACAGATCCCTGGTGAAAGGGTATCACTGGCTTTCTTTGCGTTTTGGTTTTGTTTTTTTGATAGCATATTACTATACTATCTGATGAATGCGGTGGGCATTCGAGCCTTTGTATTAATACATTGTATCTTTACGTGGCTTTTGGAAGATTTTCATCTTCAATCCTGGGTGTTTTACACCTAGATTTGGATTTTTGATGTTGTTTGTGTGTTTTTGGCGATATTTTCGCGCAAAAAATTGGGGAAGTGTTATTTAAAACCAAATTAAACAAGTGTTAATTCGGTGGCTAAACTCGTTTGGCTTTGTTCATGTTTTTGTGTTATGACTGGGGGTTATTTAGTATTTAAGTGAACTTAGGGTCGACGTTAAAGTCATTCGGTAGTCTACTGCTTTTGAAACTAATTGGTCGTCTTAAGTTAGGTAAAATGTCGAAGTCGATGTGCTCCAGTACAAACTCGGGGGGGAGGTGCCGGTGCACCTTGTCCCAGATTTTGTTTGCTCTTAGGTGAAGCTCCACGTTTATGGGGGTCATCCCCAGTTCACCATGGAGTTCACTCTGCCTTCTCCCTTCTCTCCTTCGGGCTCCCGTGATGACATATACTGCCTTATTCTGGACTCTTTGCAGTTTAAGGACTTGGGTCTTGGAAACTACGTTTATAGGGATCGGGGGGTACAGGAGTTTTGAGCGAATGCACGCATTGTAGATCTTAAGTTTGTTGGAGGTACTCAGGTTTACGAATTTGAAAAATTCGCCCAAGTCCCTCCGTGCATTCTGTGTAGTTCTCGCTACATGGCTCCTATACCCACCGGTCGTAATTTGTAGTCCCAGAACCGTGCCCTCCGTGCGGTATGGGATGCGTGCACCCCCCACACGGATGTCTGCCAGAGTCCTTCGGAATAATGGAATTACACGGAACTTTTGGGCATTGGTGGATATCTTCCATCTTCTCTCGAAGGAGTTGATGTTTTCGATTTCCACTGCCGTACTTCGTGCCATGAAATTCGCATTCCGATAAGGCCCCGTACATATCATCGTTATATCATCCGCAAATTGGACGTATAAGGAACCCTCAGTCAAGGGTTGGGGAAGGTCTATAGTGTAGATGTTATAGAGCAGGGGAGAGATGCACCCGCCTTGGGGCACCCCCGCCTCGAGTTCGAACTCAGGGCCGCTGTAGTCTTTAATACTTAAAAACGCTCTCCTCTCCATCACATAGTCACAAAGAATCCTTTCAAGTATGGGATTGAGGCCTAGTTGAAGGATCTTATATTGTAGGCCTCTCCTCCATACCTTGTCAAAGGCCTTTTTGACATCGCGTAGCACCAGATTTGCATGGCGTTTCTCTGATTTTACTTTTGCCAACTTCTCGGTAATTACGGCTAGCGCCGTGTCTGTTCCTCGCTTCGCACGGAAGCCATGTTGTTGGATGTTATGAGAGTTATTTCTCTCGAGGAACATGTTTACCCTGTTGGCCAATATCTTCTCCAAGACTTTCCCTGAAAATTCTAGGAGAGATATGGGCCTGAAGTTAGCTGGACTGTCCGGTGGTTTACCGGCTTTTGGAATGAATATCATTTTCGCAACCTTCCAGTGGTCAGGGAAGTATCCCACGTTTAGGTATGCGTTCATGATATTCATGAGCCCCAGTAAGATATTGGGCGGGGCTCGAATAAAATTCTCCTTTGTCAGTCCTGTACGCCCCGGTGCTCGCTGTCGGAAGGATTTTAAGGTCATAGAGAGTTCCTCGGCAGTAATTCTACCGCCGAGTCCCTCCATTTCCCTGTTCTGTGATACGCAATGATGAGGATGCGTTCTATGTATTTGGTCATTCAGGTCGTTAATAATTTCGTTTTCGAAGTCCAAATCGAAGTCATCATTCTCTTCCGGGGAAATCTTAAAGATAGATGCCCAAAAGAGTCTGAATTCCTCTTCGATTCTTTCTACGTCAGAAATTTCAGTGTCGTCACGTATAAGTTTAACGGTCCTTGGTGGTTGTCCGCCTTTAAGTCGTTTTACCGTCTGCCAGAATGTACGTGAGTCAGTTTCTACATTCAGTCCGTCAATTAAATTATTCCAGAGTACACTCTGTTGGTCCCTTATAAGAGTCATTAGTTCGTCGCGTATGAGTCGTGTTTGTCGGTGTGTGTTAATGTTGGGGCCAGTGAGGTTTACTTCATCGATCCGTTCCTTATATTCCCTCGCGAGGG
The DNA here is from genome assembly GCA_963969495.1 of Ceratothoa steindachneri. Taxonomy (NCBI): domain Eukaryota; kingdom Metazoa; phylum Arthropoda; class Malacostraca; order Isopoda; family Cymothoidae; genus Ceratothoa; species Ceratothoa steindachneri. The sequence continues at coordinate 157,876,566 of OZ018321.1, read as the reverse complement.
TTTTCATTCTAGGGGTCCATGAGGGGGCAGGGAGAGTTTTATACTTAACTCGGGGGATGGCTTCCTTGTCGGCTTTTAATAGTTTTCCATTTAATTTATCCAACTCCTCGTCAATTTCTTCAAGGGAGGCATCATTTAAGGGTTCTGGGTTATAATTTTCGAGGAGTTGATTATACTTATCCCAGTCGGCTCGAGCATAGCTCTTTCGCTCTGGGATAGGGATTTGAATGGGGGAGGTTGAGACTTTAATAAGGATAGCCTGGTGATCGCTGGGAATAGGGGGGCCCGGCTCAATGAAGTAATTATAAGGGAATATATTGCTGGTTAGCACAATATCAGGTTTTGTTGCTGACCTGTGAGTAATATATGTGGGGAAGTCTGGTCCAATTCTAGTCATAATGTTTCTATCAATAAGTGTCTCGAGATTCCTGCCTGCTGGGTTGGTCGACGTATAACCGGAGGCAGCGCTTCTTGCATTGAGGTCACCGGCAAAGAGAACGGTTCTGCCGTGACCACATAACTGCAAGAAGTTTGGGAGGGGCAAATACCCTCTCCTTGGGGGTTGGTACCCCGTTGCCAGGACCAGGGGTCCCACTGCCGTACGGACCTCCACAGCAAGGTAAGATTCGTCGAGTCCACTTATTGATCTGAAGTCAAGACCTCTTTTCACAGCTATGGCGCATCCGTCAAAACGTTCTCCGCTGTGATTTTTGGTCAAGACTTCGTAGGGAAAGATTTTTAACTGATTAGCGTCGTTTATTCCATGTTCAGAAATAAAGATAACGTCTGGGTCACTTTGTCTTAATACGTTTCCGTATAATATTTTTTTGTTTGTCCATCCGTCAGAGTTCAAATGTAAAATTTTTAGAGTCGTCATTTTGTAGTTCACTTAAGGGTTTTCGAGTGTAGTATGGTGTTTCAGGACTTTATTCTCTTACGAGTTTAGGTCCTTGTGGAGTGTTTGGGGGCGTTATGGTTTTTCCTGTGCGTTTTTTTCCTGTATTCGCCGTCAGTTAGGGTGATAAAAGAGTCCGGAGTCAGTTTTATCAGGCCTTGGAGTAAAGCCTCCTCGACCTGTTTTTCACTGAGTTCGTCCGAGGTGAACTCCCATTTGTATACTCCGGCTATTACGCCTTCGGATACGTCAAGGGCATCCATCTCCTTAGGAAAAGGGGACCTTTCGGCAGCGAATACCTTCAAGTTAATTTTTCTTGAATGGTATGCGTGCCTGGATTCCCTCTTACAAGAAGAGGACGATCTCGGGCGTCTCTGGGGCTGCGAGGTTTTCCGTGAGCGGGGCGAACGTGCCCCTCCCTCGGCTCTCGCAACTCCAGTCTCCGTACTCTCGTTATTCACTTTTTTTGTGGGTGTGGTTGCGTGGGTATTTTTGTTTTTTGCGGTTTCTTTGGGTTGTTTATGATCCGTGCGTGCTTTTGCAGCCTGGATCCTGGGGTCTCTGGAGGAAGCTGAGGTTGTGGCATTGCTGGGGGTTGGGAGATTCTGACAATTAGTCTCGCACTGGGGTTTGAGACTAATTTTCAGGATCTCTTCTGACCGCGGGTTCGAGGGGAGCCACATACTCTCCATTCCATTATTGGTTAGCATCTTATTAAGCTCATCTGCAAAGCACCCCGGGGAGGAGAGATTCGCAATATGAGCATAATATATGCAACACATAATTTTAGTCGAGTTTTCGTTCTCGACGTGGAGATATGTGGGGTTCGCTTTAGACTCCGCTACCGCAGCTTTTGCGACCTTTGCATAAGTAGTATTAGCTTTCCTTTCTTCGTCGGTTCGTTTTTGAGCGGCTTTATTCTTTAGGATCTGTTTTTTGATGGGGCAGGCCATGGAGAGTGTCTTATGTTCCCCCGCGCAGTTCAGACACTTCATGGTGGTGCTTTTACAGCTCCTCCAGAAGTGGTTGTCCGAGGCGCAAATGGAACATAAGGTAGCATTCCCTTTGGGGCAGTTGGCTGTGGTGTGCTCCTCATACTTATAGCATTTGAAGCACATCTGGAGGTCGATAAACTCCTCACGTTCGATCTGCTCGGGGCAGATTCGAACGTTAAAGAGGAGCATACCGCACTCCGTAGCCTTAACCGCCATTGCCGAATCAGTGAACACTATCTTAAAGACATGCGTGTAATCCTTAAATTTAAGGATTTCCGCAATTTTAGCCCAGGGGTGGTTTTTTTCAACCTCAGCATGAATTTCTTCAATGCTGTGGCTGCCTACCCAAGGATCGAGGCGTCTAAGAATTATGCTGCGATGTGTTTTTATCTGTGGAGGCGTGTGGGGTCTTAGGTTAATCTTCTTCAACGACTCTGCCGCTTTTTGAGAGGTGAGGACCTCGCAGTCACTCTCCTTTTGGCAGATAGCCGAGTAGCCATTGTAAGTATCGATGAGGCGTACTAAGGTTACCCCTAGCTCCCCATGGGTTATCGCGAAGACTTCTCCCCGATCTGGCTTGGGGCCATCGGAGAGAGTCCTCAGCGGTATCCGCCGAGTCTCCCTCATTTAAATCTCCATTTCCGCATGGGAGCTGAAGAAATTAAAGGAGTTACGAAGACTCGGGGTGCGTGGCTGTGTTTGTGTGTGTGAGTACGTGATATTTAACACCGGTGAGAAAGAATAGATAAAGGAAGTAATCCTTGTCCAAAACACAAAAAAAGAAAAACCCGATCAAATATGGCACTTTACCTTTGGTGCAGGCGCTTTTCGAGGGCCTGCAGGTCTCCGGTCCACCACAAAGGGAGTCCGGGGTGGAAAAAGGAGGGGGAGGGCGGAAACAAGTTCACCCTCGCTACCGACGCACGAAGCGAGCGAAATTTCACTTTTTACGTATAGGAACGCAATGACAAATTCGTACGTACGCCGATTCAAAACTCCTGGGTGAGCAATCACTAAACTGCGCGAAAACACTATTCACAAAACGTAAGCGAAAACAAACTTAAGGTTGGCTTTTTCAAAAGTCACGAGTGAGAAGGGGCACGACTAACTCAGGCGAGCAAAGCAGTCACTCATTACCTCGGTTTCTCCAGATTTTCTATTCAGGACTTAAGAACAACCTCCATCTAGAGTTCATTCATCATCGTGCCCTGATTGGAACAAAGATTCAGAAATTGTTGCAATCGTCAAGTCGATACTGTTTAATTATTTATAAAGTGGTCATATTGTTATTTGTTATTAAAAAGTTGTTGAAAGGATTTAATTTATCTCGACTTATATGAAAAAGGTGAAGATCAATTGATTTAATAGCAGACATCTGGAAAAAGTGTTACTCTCACAAAAGCTATACATATCCAGCTCATTGCTGAAAAGCAGTAGCTCCCTTCAACTGCAAAGTGTGATCCCAGAGACCCCACTTGGGCAATTCGCTACGGCTTCCTCATAAGCTTTCCACCCCAGTCCTCATATAAGGGTGATGTCGAGGAATAGACCGAGGGGTGGTTGGAGTTTTCCCCGACTCCTATATATATATATATATATATATATATATATATATATATATATATATATATATATATATATATATATATATATACATATATATGTATATATATATATATATATATATATATATATATATATATATATATATATATATATATATATATTTATATATATTTACGAGGAGCGGTCAATAAGTTTTGCAATTCGGATATAAGGAAACGAGATATGAGGAAAAGGGTTTTATTATTTTTCAATATAACTACCCTCGACTTCAATGCACTTACGCCACTTGTCCCTGAGGCTTCGAATTCCCGACAACCAGAAATCTCCAGACTGCAGTTCAATTCACTCCTGGACGGCGAGCTGGACATCTTCATCGTCCCCAAACCGGCGTCCACGCAGTGGAGCCTTGAACTGGCAGAATAAAAAGTAGTAGCTAAGGGTCAGATCTGGACTGTAGGGGGAGATAGTTGAGCTCCTTGAAACCGCACTCGCGCAGGGCAGCTTGTGCAACTCTGGCTTTGTGGACTTTGAACACGTCGAAGTCGATCATAGGACGTGAGGTTTCGTGAGGTTTCTAGGGACCCAACGGGCAGAGACCTTGGGCATGGCCAAATTGTCGTGGATGATGTTGATAACACTTCCATGTGACATTCCAAGTTCTCACTCGATTTCTTCGACCTTCACCCGTTGATTTTCGAGGATCATCCTCTCTACACGGGCCACATTGTCCATGTTGGTTACGTCTGACGGGGGTCAACTTCAAGGGACTCATGACCATGGCGGAACTCCCTATTCCAGCGAGCAATGGTTGCATAGGAAGGGGCGGTGTCGGTGTACACTGCAAACATGCGTTCATAGATCTCTTTTGCATTCTTGCCTTCCTTGGTCAAAACTTTTGATCACTGCGCGGTGCTCAACCTTCTCCATTGTTGAAAAATTTGTGACTGACGATCTGCGATCAGCTACTGCTTCTTAAATAAACGAGGCAGGAGCGTGCGACTGCAGGTCCTGACTTGTCATAACTTGTCCTAACACCCCCACAAACAAACAGCCATCCCCCTTCCTCTGTTTTGCCCTACCGATTCGCAAAACTTATTGACCGCCCCTTGTATATATATATATATATATATATATATATATATATATATATATATATATATATATCTCCTATTATCACGAATGCGGAGGGGTCATCGTACTACTCCTTATACTTCGTTCGGCCCGTGCCCTGAATGGGTTTATTGACTCAGAGTGCTTAGAGGTTGGCTACGGAGAGATTGGAATTAACTTTGCCAGCAAGCGACCCTAAGGAAGTTAGATATACAAACAATATGAAAATAAAGTTTTAATTAACACTAAACAAGAAAATTTTATATATCAAATAAGGTTGTTTGAGAGATAAATTAATAAGTGAAGCTCGGATATCTCACTTGGCTTGTAAGTAACTGTTCACTATGTAAATCCATATACACTTTTAATATTGGTAAGCTTCGCTGTGAAGTTGGGGAATGTGAAAGGGGAGGGCTACCTTGGAACCTGATGTTCGGGTGGCGCTGGTGAGTGAAGGTAGGGACGGGAGCTTCTTGTTAAAGAGGGCCCCACGCTCGTGAACTCTGAGGAATCTTGAGTGCCTCTATGAGGGGGGGGGGCGAAGTGACGTATCGCCCCCGAGTTCCAGGGCGGAATTCGGTGGTTAGCTGAAATGGTCGACGGGAAGGCGGGGGGGAGGGGAAGGGGACCAGACATCGGGCCGGAAGGGGAAGGTTTGATAACGCCGCCCGCCCGAAAGGGAGGTGGGGGAAAACTTGGGGGCATTATGCTATTCTCCTACAGGTGAGTTCCATTCTAAAGACTTAAGATTCATGAATTGTTGCAGAGCTTTTCCTCTTAAGTAACCTTGCATGTGTTCTATTCATTTTTTAAGGGGCCTGGGAATATCTTTAAGCGCTCGTTATTATTTTTTCAGTTTTGTATAATTATCTGTAGTACTGCATTGCTTGCACAGATCTAACCAACTTAGGGAACACAAAAAAGCCCGGTCATTTGTCCACTGTCCTTTCGGACTTTTCTCAAAAGAGAGGTACGGGAACAGTGTTCTTAGAGAAGTTATTCATTCGGATTCCCTTACTTCAAATGTTATTTCGGTTCAAAGTGAACACATTATATGATTTCATAAAACTTCAAAGTGCTCATTTTTGAGGTGTCTTTGAGTATCTTATTCAATCCTACCATATGATCACTACATATTAAGTGGGCTTTTTTCAACCAGAAAAGAGGATTACAAATACCTTCTGACCATAATTTCCACTTTTCCAAGTGGTTGGTGAAACCCACTTAAGGACATAGCATCAAAATATGTGGTTGAAGGATTTTTCTCAACTACATATCGCGCATTTGTGCTACTGTTAATATAATTTAAGATAATGGATTGCAATTTGATTTGCAGCTGTTTCAGGAGTCGATAAAACTCACTGCCACTGAACACATTTTTACATCTACGGTGATTATGACCGGAATTGTCTTCGAAAGACAACAAAAAACCATACTGTCTTGATTTCCGGCCGAGTACCGATGTACGTTTGATTCGTACATAAGTTAATCCGTTCCACTTTTCTCTAAGAGTGCTCTAATTTAATTCTTTAATCAGAGAGGCTTCGTATTATGATATATCTATTGCCATTTGCTTCATTCGAGGATCTAATTAAACAACTCCCACAAAATATACTTTTAATTACATAGAAGAATGAAAAATTAAATCTTTAAATACACTAATTCTATAGTAAGAGGGTCTAATAAAAATGAACACTACAAATAAATAATACGCGATGGTTGACGCAATAAGCACTTCTAATACACGAGGTTTAAGCTCAATTAATGCGAGTTCTTAAGACATTTGAAATTGAAATAGTTTGGTTAGGACTACCAGATTGAAATGGTTTTGTTACGAATACACTTTCACACGGAATGGGAAATAACAAAATGAATTTTTTTTCTATTCGTTTTACCTTTAACTCGGAGTGTGTTGACAGTTGGTCGATCTTGAAAGTGGGCTGCCTCGATGAGTTGGTCTGGGTGAGTTTGACTGCAGACGTCCTCGCTGAGGCGAGGTGGGTCGAGAAAACAGCTGATGCTTCTCACGGGGTGGTTGAGGCGAGTGACAAGCGTGGTGGGATGAGTCGGGAAAACATCTGATGCTTCTCCCGGGGTGGTGGAGGCAAGTGAGGGTGCTTCTCTCGACTTAAAGATGTAAGTGAGGTGATTTTGGATGAATGGAAATTATCACGATCCCTGTGTTACCAATTCTGGCTTCTCGATGATGAGACAACCAAGAGGTGAATCTCTTCTCGAATGGGAATACACTTTTGTCTTCCTCAATGGTGAGGGGTATCTCTATGCTTTTTCAGAAAACTGAGATACGTGATTTTCTCTGGACGAGAAGGGTAGGAGAGTTGGTCTTGGTACCGCTGGTTTGCTCTTCTAAGCAACCAAAGGAACAGCCTCGGGAGGGTAAGTCCCGCTTGGTTCCAAATATCTTCTTTATACCCTTTTGACTCAGGGACTCGTTCTCTTCTCTCGATGGCTACTCGAATTCTCTTCCAAATTTCTCAAGATCGAAATATATACGTCGATTATCCACTGAGAGAGGAGGGGGGGAGGAGACGAGGGAGTTTAGAAGGGTGAACCCTCAATAGCCAATTGTATGTCCCTCTCCTACTCTCCTAGGGCATAAATTTAAAAGCTGTGACACTTCGCCCCTTCATGTTTACGCACGAGAAAGGTGAGATTTTGTCTATTTGGCGAAAAATAGACATAAACAATCGGAGGGGACAGTGAGCCTGTTCATAGATTTTTTGCTGCCAATGTAAGAGGCTCCAGTACAACAAAGTTGGTTGTTGTTAAAGGATAATACTTGAAAATTATCAATACTTTTAAAAGAAAAACCCTATTCATTTTTAAAAGATATTTTCCCCAAATCAACCCCCAAATAGTTTTTATAAATAAATTATCGATAGGTTTTTTTTTAGCAGTAAATATCCTATTTCTTTGGAGTTCCGCAGTGATAATGTTTATTTATTTAAATGTCCAAGTTGTACTGGAGCCTCTTACATTGGCAGCACTGTCAAGTCTCTTGGAGCTAGGTTCTCTGCTCATATGGGGATTAGTTGGCGCACAAACAAAATCTTAAATATAAAGGAAAAGTCTTCTATTGTTAATTTTCAAGTATTAGCCTTTAACAACAACCAACATTTCCTAAGAACGCTCGAATCTGTATATATTAAACACTACAAACGTATACTTAATTAACTAATTTTAACTACAGTTTGTTAGTTGTTTTTTTTTAACTACTGTTTAGTTAGTTGATGTTCCTCTCTGTCAAGCGTCACTGTAACCTATAAATACCAGCCCCTTGTTAAACCCACCATTCACTCTCTAGAATGGATCCACTTTAGTAAGTACCAAAATTAACCGTTTTATATTAAATGTTTTTAACTCTTACAGTGTTGACAAAATTAAAAATAGAGTTCAAATTTATTATCTTTAACTATTGCCAGGTCAATTTCTCTTATAGTTTTGAATTAATTTCTGAAATAAACTTTAAATTTATTTACTAATTTTTTGAGTAAGTTTTAAAGTAAATTTAACTATTGCAAAGTAATATTTAAAATTTTAACTTATAGTACATTTTATTGATATTTTATAATTGGTTACCTTTTAAAATAATTAAATGTCTTGTTGGCCTTTTCATGGTTTCTTCAAATCATTAACTTTATTAAACTTATTCTAGCCTGAAGATGAAAACTTGTAGTTTTCGAAACGTTGTGAGAAATTAAAAAATGCTGCATCCGTTTCTGGTGGCTCTGGGATTTATCCTCAATATTAAATGCAGGCTTCACGGCCGAGGTCCATATATATATATATATATATATATATATATATATATATATATATATATATATATATATATATATATATATATATATAATGTTCCGGCTAAATTTGACGATTTTAATGTCGCTTTTTTTTAGGAATCGATTGACTTATCGGCGAACAGTCAACTGCGTTGGAGAGGAAACAAAGTAAAGTTTTAGTTAAGAAAAAGTTAGCTGTTATGAAGGAATGGAAGCCATCTGAATAGTGGAGAAGAGTTACTTGCATCATGATGATTCGCGCCGAGTTTCAAAATGCTGACCTTAATGCTGCTGCTCAATGATCTATTAACATTGTAAAGGCTGAAAAACGTGACATGGACAGCTGCACCGGCAACTACGAAGCCGTGGCCATCAGAAAGGAACACAACAGGCTTTCTGACAGCGTCCGCTGGCCGAAATTTATTCAGCATTTGCAGGAGAAGTTAATGGAAGACCCGAGAGAGGGAATCCAAGCTTTAGTGAGATAGATGTCTGTTGTAACCACCACCATAAAGCTGACCTTAAATGAGGACCTACGTTACCACTCGTAAAAAAAGGTGCAAGGGAGAAGTTCTGAGAGCCAAGGCCAAGGAGAACCGCTTGACGAGGTCAAAGCAGCTCCTGAAGAAGCTCAAGCATTCTGCTGAGTAGGGAACAATAAGGTTCTTCTCGACGAAAAGAACTTCTCTCAAGACCAATTGCACAACATACAGATAAACAGCTGCTTTGCCTATAATCTATGCGATGTTTCATGAATCCTAATGATCAAGTTCGCCTGAACTATGATGGTCTTTGGGTGTGTTTCCAGTCAGGGTGACGTCATGTTGCCCCACATCTTTGAGCAGGGTTTTAGGCACAATTTAGACTCCTATGTGGATCTGCTGGAGAATGTGTTCAAAGTTTGGCTGGAGAGGTTTTCTGCTGGAAAGCCATAACTCTGAAAAGAGCCAGAGGTGGTTTTCTAAGAATTTCTACTTCACCAGCCCCACTCTCTGGCCTCTAATTCCCCGGATTTTAATCCCATGATTTACTCTGTGCAGGGCGCGGTTGAGAATCAGACTAACCGATGGTGGCCAAGATCAAACAGGTGTTTGAAGATCTTTCTAGGGCTACAATGAGGAACGTAGGCGATAAGATTTGGCGTTTTGCTTGAGGCTCTGGTGGAAGCTAAGGGCGAATACTTTGAGTAAAATGTTATTTCAAATGCATTTATTTTTAGCTGAGATATTTGCGGGTTTGTTTTGTGTTATGCGAACCTTGAAATTTAACCCATATTTATATATATATATATATATATATATATATATATATATATATATACATATAATAGAGAAAAATAGAGCTAGGGTATGAGTTAATCGTTTGTATAGCTCAAGTGCATTGCTATATCCCTTCAAAGGACAATAAATTATGAATATATATACAACATTACAAATGATATAGTTGAATTAAACACCTACAAGCAGACACATTCCCAAATCTGGTTTGTATCGTATTTTGCATTACGAGAAAAAAAACATGGTGAAATTTCAACCGAGTAAATTGATACACCCGGGTAGGAGAGAAGGACGAGCAAAACCGCGTAAAGCAAAACGATGAGGAAAGCTAGTAAAATTGGATACCAAACCATATTTAGTGTGCGTCAGATACCATTGCTGGAAACGAAACTGTCTTTTACTATTATTTATGTTTCAAGTTTGTTTGAGTTTCGCATTTAAATCAACTCACAAAATCACGTGCGGCATCTCGTTCTCCTTCGACATCTTGTGAATAATTGTGCTTTTTAGTAAGAATTGATGCTCTCGATAGCCTAGATGGTACACTGTTGGATTACTGAGGTCGAAGTGCTTCGTTCGATCCCAGTGAGAGCGGGTTTAGAAGTTCACCGTATTTGAGAGACATCTATTGTGTTGTTCGGTGACAAGAAATGCGGTTGTACTGCAGGTTACAGAGGTTAGATTTTGCTAACTCGATTTATTCACTTTATTATTATTATCAATTTATTCATAAAAGTTGAGTTCCAACATCAGAGTAGAAAGTTTGTGAAAATAAGTTTTTAAAGTGGTGAGTTTGGGAGAACGAGGGCCTGGCAATGAAATGAACATAAAGATCAGAATGTGAGCGCTATGGCAACAGGGGCCCGATTTGTTTCCTGAATTTGTTTCTGTATCTCTAAACCAATTCATCCATTAATAAAATCCGGCAATTGATTTTCACCCCCCCCCCACCCCCACCCCAACCGCAAAGAACGACACAGATCATTCCGGAGCTCCAAAACAAACCCTAGGAAGACAAGCTTAAAGAATGGGAAATGGCTCTCACTTGAAGATAACACCTTTACGGGCAATTGATAGAAGTCTTCAAAAAGCTGAATGGTTGTGATTATGTAAACTTGTAAACTTCGATTCACATATTTGAACGCGCTGAAAGCAATGCAAGAACAAAAAGTTATCACTTAAAATTAACGTGTTATCAGACGAATATCGTTTCAACTTGGAACGCTCTTCGAGCTAATGGAGTTCAAAACATGTGAATCATGTTTAAAAATAATATTTCACTCACAAGCCATACTACAAAACTAAGGGTCTTTGCTACTCTTGATTCTATAATTTTTTTATGAACACTTTGCGCGTATTTGGTTATTTCTTATGAATGACCGCCTGAAAATTGCTTTCCTCCTCTCTATTTCTCTTCATAATTATCAGTGTCTTATGAAGTACAACAATAAAGCTGTTTCTGCTTCTAGATATTTATTTTTTGTATGATTTTATTTGAATACTTTTTCTGTATTTTGTTTTAATGAATTATTAATAAACATATTTTACATTAATTTCATATCCTTCTTTGGATTTTTATTGGTCTATTAGTCCTTGAAGATGACCTCTCTTGAAGAGCGAAACGTCCTACAAATATAATGCTTCGAACGGTGGCGTAGATATATATATATATATATATATATATATATATATATATATATATATATATATATATATATGTGTGTGTGTGTGTGTATGTATGTGTGTGTGTGTTCGTGTCTTAATAAAACGCTGTTGGCAGTTTTAAGTTTAAGGGTAAAGATAAAAATAAATATGTCCAATTTGTGGGAATGAATAAGATCTTGACACACTGCAGGTTTATCTGGTGATCTGTGACATATAAATAGATTATCGAACTGAAGTGAATTGTGTAAGAAATACTAATAAGCAAATGGAACAAATAGAAACTTTCGATGATACACGACTAACTTTAAAAAACTAATTGTCTTATAATTGCAATCGTCAAAAGGAAGAAAAGACTAATTGTTTGCCACTCTATATGTTGCCACCTATCACAATTTAGCCATTTTTGTACTCTAGTGTATGGTAGGGTTGGCCAACATACAAGCTGGAGGGTTTGATGTGGCCGGCGGGGCATTATTATTTTCTTAAGAAGCGAAAATCAATGAGGGCATCGGCGGCCTAAAGGATGTGATCTACATAAAGAGGATCGTGAAATAAAATGTATGGAAGTGTTTATATAGCCCGAGGACACTAGAATAGAGAGCATATGAGACCGTGTGGATCGGGAGGTCGCGCAACTCTCCCTAAACTGCATATCCCTCACAATTAAGGCCAATTTCCTGTGTGTGCGTGTGTTGGGGCCGGTGAGGTACGTCACTCTCAGCATGATTGTTTTCCCACGGTGGATCTGATGTTCCAATGCGGTTAGTCCCCAAATAATTTTTTTCCTGTGCAAATTTTTATTCTCTATTTTTCTTTTTTCTTTCTATTTTGTATCTTTTATACCCCAATCGCAGATTTCATGTGTGTGTTTGTGTGCATGTTGAGGCCGGTGGGGCGCGTCCCCCTCGTCATGATTTTTTGTCCACGGTAGATCTGATGTTCCAATGCGGTTCGTTCTTAAATAAATTTTTTTTCTGCTTATTTTGTCGTCTCTCATTTTCTTTATCTTTTGCATCTCTTATACTCCAATACATTCCAATATTTTCTTCTAAACATGGTTCTTATAATATATAGTTCGCCTAATTTAACAGAGTCGGTCTACTGCTTCCCATATTTAAGACAACTTTGAATAAGAAAAAAACTCTGAAGCGGATAAATTACTAGCCCACGTAATAACTGTTTACGCTCTCAAGATTAATAGGCCAATGAGAGATTAATAAAGAAGATTGATAAGAAAATTATTGGGATAAATATGCGTGGTGGAATTATATAAAGAATACTTTAAATAGGTATTGCCTATATACAGGGAAATAGGAATACACGCATATACTCCAAACAGATTGATACAGATACAAAGGGTTTTTAATAGATATTGTGCAATCACAAGAAAATAGGAATACACACATATACTCCAAACAGATTGATACAGACACAAAGGGTTTTTAATAGATATTGTGCAATCACAAGAAAATAGGAATACACACATATACTCCAAACAGATTGATACAGACACAAAGGGTTTTTAATAGATATTGTGCAATCACAAGAAAATAGGAATACACTCATATACTGAAAACAGATTGATACAGACATAAAGGGTTTTTAATAGGTATTGATTGTGCAATCACAAGAAAATAGGAATACACACATATACTGAAAACAGATAGATACAACCACAAAGGGTTTTAATAGGTATTGCGCACATAGATAAAAATAGGAATACACAAATCTAGTGAAAACAGATTGATATACACAAACTGAGGCTTATAAAAAGGTATTGCGAACACAGAACAAAATTGAATACACACATATACTGAAAATAGATTGATACAGACAAAAATGTTTTAATATGTATTGCGCGCACACACAATAAAATAGGAGTACACACATATACTGAAAACAGATTGATACACACAGAAAGGGTTTTAATAGGTATGGCACACTCAGGAAAATAGGAATACACACGTACTGAAAACAGATTGATACAGACAAACAAAGGTTTAAAATAGGTTTGCGTACACACAGGAAAATAGGAATATACTCATGTTGAAAACAGATTTATACAGAAACAGAGGTTGATAGATATGCATATGTATAGTCCTCGAAAATCTACACAGATGAACAGAAATATACATGTAAATGCTTGAAATAATCATACATGTACATATGATGGGGGTTGGATATTTCAAGTTTCTTAAAGCCGTTCTTACTCACGAGTGTCTATTCCCATTGCTACGAACTTGCCTAGGGGGAGGGGGGTCTTAGAGTGCACCGTTCCTTTACCTAAAACTAAAAAAGTGAAAACTAACAAGGGCGTATTCATCAAATAGGGATGCGTCAAGAAAGTGAAGATGAAGTTAACTCTGTGTAAGAATTAGGGCCGGGAGGGGACGCAAATTAGGGTGTTAGGATGGGAGAGATCTTTAATAAAAGAATTGAAGATGGAGAAAGTGAAAATGTATAGAAGACGAACAGAGATCAACCTGGGGCAGGAAGGGCACACATCACCCTTTAGAACACTGGATTTAATTAAGGTAGGGTTTTACGCCACATTTTTTCATTTTTTATTTTGTTAACCATTTATTTCGTTCGGAGGGGGACAAACTTCTTCCTATATTTTCCTCTCCGTTAAATGCCTTCATTGGATTACACTAAATCTCTTATTTCTTAAAGCATTATTATCATCTTTTACTCCCCCCCATCCTTCATCCAGAGACAGTGGCTCCAAATCCAAATTACCGGAACACTGCGTGACTGCTTCTGGGGCCCTTATAACAGTGGCGTTGGTTTGAATCCAAGAAGAGTTTCGCTGGCACCTCTTTATCGGTCACATCCCACTTAGTAGTCTCCTCTTTGACTTCCCTTAACTTCACCATCTTAGAGCTTTTCAGAAACTTGCCGGCAAAGATGCTCTTGTTTGTTTTACTGAGCCGATCTTAAGTATAATAATTCCGTGATTATTTCGGGGGATGTTCCGGCTCTGAGGTGCCTGGTGTAATCTATTCTAGCCCTTCTCCAAATTCTATCTTCCATCAGGTACTCTCCTATACTATTGCGAAGTTAAAATGAAAAATGAAATTCCAAGAGTTTTCATCTTATATATCAAGAAATCGCTTAGATAAAGAGCTTGGACGGGTAGTTTTCTTTTTCCCGGCGGGTAATATTCATTCTTGTTCTTGTGGGACTTTTATGTGATCCCGGAGTATGGTCAAGACTGGTTGAGGAGATAGTTAAGATAAGGAGAACGAAGAAACATTTGTATGTCAGGTGTTAACTACAAATCTTCCTCTTAAAATGTGTCTTCAAGGATAAAAAAAGTATTAAATAATAAAACTATTAATGTCCATCTTGGATGCTGACGTCACGGCTGCCGCGCTCAGGCACATCAAAGGCTTAGTTTATAAGAGGAGGGCGACGAGAGTTAAAAAAACTACAGAACATTTTAAGAATAAGCAAATCGATTCCTTTGGAGTGGGAATTCTTGAAACGGTCCCCAAATATTCGCTATTCGATAAGGTTGGTCTAGATGGGAAGGATCAACTAAACTTGTCCCCTTCATCTCAGCGCCCAGGTGACCATGGCGCCGAGATTATAAATATAATTATTAAAGTTAGAGCAAAAACGAGGGAAATTCCCGCAAAAAGCTTCAAACGAGATATCTGTAAAGAAAATGTGAAGATAAGGAATGTGAAACTATGTGGAAGATATTGAATGAGCCTGTAGGCATTGGAGTCGGGAATGGACATACTCCTCTAGATGTGAGCCGGGTACACAGTGAGGCTTGGAGGGCGTGGTCTTCGTCTAGGTTTTAGGTGTAGTAGAGGTAAAACGCCTGTTACACTACCTACCCCCTTAAGGGAATAGCCCCAAGGTTGATGTTGTATAACAGGGAGGGGTAAATTGCTTCAAGGTAATTTATGCAAAGAGATTCAATCGTGTACACCCTGCTGTGCAGATTATTTCTTCGCTTTAACTATGTAAGGGAGATTTAATCATCAGATTACATTCAGGTTATATTCACTCAGCCAATATAAGCAAATGTCTTCCTCTGTGCCGTTCCAGAATTTGCCAAGCCCTTTACGTAACCCTCAGTAGGCGTCGAAGCGTTACGAGTCACAACGCAACGAATAGGGAGTTGGTTTATTTTGGTAAACAAACCCTAATATTCATGCGGTATTTATCTTGTACTCTTATCAGTCACTGATTTATCATTCTATGATCTCTATCCTTAGTTTCTTTCAACATCCACGTCGAACAGCGTTCATAGGATAAGACCTTTCTTTCCTCTTTCCAAAATTTAATGTTTTGCTTTGGTGGAGGGAAATATTGGCTGTTTAGAAGACTGTTGTTTGCAGTAATTCGGTGTGGTATAATATACTCCGTGTCATAGAGTAAATAATGCAAACAAGTAGGCCTTGGAAAAATTAGAGCAAAGGCATTGGCCTTCAGTCCTTTGTTTTCAACTGGAAAACATAACATAACATAAATAATTTCATGGATGACAAAAGCCACAAGGGCCCATTAAAGGTCATCCGAATCTGTCAAAACCCACCCACAAAATGCATCCATAGGATTGTGTCAGATCATGCATCTACAATATACAATTTAACAATCCATAAGATTGTGTCAGGTCATGCATCTACAATATACAATTTAAACAATCCATAGGATTGTGTCAGATCATGCATCTACAATATACAATTAGAACCATCCACAGGAATGTGTTAAAGACAAAAAGCATCATCACTAGGACTCATCAAAATCAAAATCAATCATAATATACAATAATATAAACTGCATCCACAGGAATGAGTTCAGAATACCCCCTCCCCCAAGTTAACCCTCCCTCTCCATATAATCATCTAATCTGCGTTTGTAAACATTCAAGTTTGAACTGTCTACTGTATCAGGTGGCAAACTATTCCAGTAATCTACCACTCTATTGGTGAAAAAATATTTTCTAACATCCAACCTCTGCACCTCTGTTTTTTTGCTTTGACTAGCAACTGATGTAGTTCTATGTAGCTCTCGTATTCTCTCCGATTTCTTTTTGTTTAACTACTACTTAGTCTTCCATCAGCTAAGTTGACTTATTTAGTTCATATTTTTCATTGTTGTGTTCTAATGTTATATTGTTTAGGTTAATTATGGTGTTAATGTGCTAATTATTAGGTGTTAGCTTTTTGTGTTTTTCTTGTAGTTTTGTCGCCGCCATTGTCTGTTTACATATTTAGGTGCCGCTGTTTTTTATCACGTCACTGATTCTTTTGTTATTTGAGTTAATTAGATTGTCTTATATTGAGTGTTAGCTTTGTTTTCATTACGTATGCGTTCATTTTTAGTTTCATTATGGTTGGTCTCGGAGCCAAGGGCAGCGGTGGGACTTATCCTATTCGTGAAAGGGGTAGCCTTGATGGTACTCTGCTGCCTCATATCATTGTGCCACCTGTGGTGGAGGTGACAGTATACAATGTGGCCTGTGCGATGCATGGTATACTCACCACAAAAAAACCTATACTTACATAAAACATTTCACATTTTCCATACACACTCAGAGACTGATCACACAACATCACATCACTTACGTGCCCGCATCATACAGTGCGTGCAGCTAGATAGGAACCAGGAGTGACGAGAAGTCGTCCGCATCGCGGACGATACCCGTTACACTAACCCCTCCTTGTTCTGGCGGAACGTAAAAAGGATGATAGGCACTGACCCACGCAAACCCATCACCCTCCAAGTAAACAACCAAACACTCACAGACACTAACGTCATCCTCGACGTATTTAGGTCCCACTGGGACACAGTACATAAACACAACCCACCCAAACCACACGCGCGGGAGCACTTCCAGGAAGTCCAGGAGTGGTGTCGGGCCCACGCTCACGAGTAAAGGCCCGCCCCCCTGATACGAATGGAGCTGCTCGACTACACATCCACATTGACCACTACTATCACCGTCAAGGAAACAAAACACTACATAAAAACGACCCTAAAACGTGCCCCCGGCCCCTCCGGGCTACCAGCTACACTAATACACAACTTCCCCCCAAACATATACCCCACACTTACACACCTATTCAACGCCTCACTAGCTTCAGGCCACTTCCCTAAAATATTTAAAGTCTCTCACAACATACTTCTACACAAAACGAACAAAGACCCCAAACACCCAAACAACTACAGGCCTATCGCTCTATTAGAGCACCTAGGCAAAATACTCGAACGCATGATCAACTGCCGCCTACGGGAATACCTGGAAGAGAGGGACTGGTTCTCCCCCCACCAATAGGGATTTAAGAGAGGCCGGTCCACCCAGGCGGCCGTGACTATCGTTCACTCTAGAATACAGAAAAAACGCCAGGTACATCAGAAGACTCTCTCCATCAGTAAGACGTGGAGAAGGCCTTCGATAAAGTGTGGCACAAGGGACTCCGTTGGAAACTCGCCAACAACACGGAGTTACCTCTCTGCACCAGGAGGCTCCTCTTGCACTACCTCACTAAACGGAGATGCCACATAAAATACAATAATACCCTCTCACAACCCTTCACAGCACGCTCCGGCGTTCCTCAAGGAAGCGTACTGGCACCCACACTATACATCATGTTTACAAACGACACCCCACACCCACCCGAAAACCATTCTCGTCAGCGGCCGTGGTCCAGAAGAAATCGCGCTCCACGCAAAAAACAATACTAGACGATAAGACAGATTACGATGATAAATGGCTGATGCCACGAATCCTCAGAAGAGACAGATGACACTCTATGGCGTTAGAGATCACTTCATGCACAACCTACAAATCTTCTCACACACACCAGGCATGAACCACCTAAACCCCAAAAGGCTCGAATATACACAATGTACAAAAATCCTTGGGGTAACTTTCGACAAGACCCTCAGGTTCAATATACACCAGAACATAACACAATCAAGGGCCTCACGTACAAACACATCACTGAGCAGGTGCTACCCTGAGGGCAAAAAACTACCGTTACACCTTTACAAAACACTCGTGCGACCTATTCTCACGTACGCCCCACTGTCACTCGTAGCCGCGAGTGACATGTGGAAGTGGAAGGCTCAGCACATTCAGAACTCTGCTCTGAAGTGCGCTTGCAGCTCTCCTTTGTACTTGAGAATAGCCACACTACACGACAACAACAAATTAACACCCCTCAACACATATGCTCACACCATACTCACAAAACAACTCGGGGAAACTCGCCAGAGACCCATTATACACCGCACTACATGTAAGAAGGTATGCGATAGCACCGCGTTACCCCGCAGCCCATGACCACCCGCAACCCATACCGTTCTTCGCATAAACCAAAGGCATCATGAATAACGCGTTAACGGCTAAGCAGACACGCTCTCCTTCCTGACCAACCTCCAACCATCGTCCAGTCACAAAAAACTTCGAAACCAACGAAACCACACCAACACCACTCATCGGTGTGTAGCCACCGACTTATCAACTCTTCCTATCTTTTCTCAAGTGATTTCCGCAATCTTTTCTCCATGACTGTCTGTTCGCCTGTGTTACACAGTGATCCCTCTCTGGCCTTTCTATACACAAAATGAAAAAAAAATGAATGTATGGTATCATGGAGCTGAAGCCTGCTTGGCCATTTCTGCTCCTTTTTTCAACATGATCATCAGCAATAAGGCAGGGGTGTTAAATTCGCATGCCCTCCATGTGATGAATCTGGTAGTAACCGCCCTCATACAGACTCCTCTTTCTCCTGCGCCTCCATTGTCAATACCCTAAGTGAGTCTGTATCCAAACAATTCGAGACCGGGTCTCGCCTTACTACCCAGATGGCAGCAATGAACACTGAGCTTTGGGAGCTTCGGGCTTCCCTGACAGCTGGGGTATCCTCCTCTGTCACGGACGGGGATTGAGTTATTGAACAGAGTATAAATTAGATTAGTATTAATTATTATTGAAGAAAAATAAGAAAAATATAACTGGAAAGTTGTCGATTATATATCTATCTCTCTCTCTCTCTCTCTCTTTCTATATATATATATATATATATATATATATATATATGAATATTGATAATTTTGGCCTTTGAATAATCTATTTGGTAGTTTGTGTATTTTTAACCACATTAGCAATTACAACCACCAAATATATTATTCAATGGCCCAAATTATATATGATTGTAAAAATTTCCGTAAAATAAAAATGGTAGAATCGCTACTAGTAGGAGAAATTCCCAATTTTAATCTTTTGGATGGTCAATTTAAATGTAGCTCCTATTCCCGGAACACGATCGTAAACAGTTTAGTTAATGATCTAAGAACCACACCACCTGATTAATGACCCTCCTTCTCCGTTTTTCTTCTTTTGTTCGGATTTTGATGTGTTTAATAACTTGTGTGTTCATTCCATTATCAGTATACGAAGAAGAGCATATGGTAAACTTCATACTGAAACTAGTCTCGTAAAAAAATTATATGTTCTTATACAGTGGTTTAACTGCATGTACCATCACTCGCTATTGAGTTATTTCTCTTATATATATATATATATATATATATATATATATATATATATATATATATATATATATATATATATATATATATAATGAAGGGTCTTTAAAAAGTTCGTAGAAAAATGGAACGAAATTAAAATAAAACGAGAAATAAATTTTTCTTTTCAACCTAAGCTCGATTGAGGTAAAAACACTTTTGCAAGCGATGTTTCCATCCACTTAAACTATTTCCATAAAACTGAGGACTAAGAATGAAACCAAGGGAAAACAGCTCTTCCAACATCATCAACAGAAATAAAACGAGTGCCCTTCAATTTTTTTTTTTTAAGGTTTGGAAAAAATTGTCGGATGGGGCTAGGTCAGGACTGTACAGGGTGTGTGAGATTATCTCCCAACGAAATTCTGGCAAAGTTGACTTCGTCAAACAAGCGGAATAAGCTGGCGCGTCATCGTGACGAAAGGGGACTCTTTTGGGAAGTTTTCCCAGGCGTTTCTCAGCTAGACCCTTGTGTAGTTTTCTCTCAACACTTTTGTAATAGGCAGGGATTGGTGGTTCTTCGCTCTTGAGAAAGTCAACAAGTATCAGTCCTTCAGTATCCCCCCAAACAGTGGCCATTATTGTTCAGACTTTGCTGTAAGGGATTTTCTTCCTCCTCTTTGCAACAATTAGTTAGACTGCTCTTTGTCTTCTGGATCATATTGGTAAATCCAAGTCTCCTCCTCAGATACATTTTTTTGCGCCCCCCCCCCCTCCCTAAAAAAATCCTCGTGATCTTCATCGCATGTGTTCAAAATTTGCAGGGAAAGAGTAACTCTCTTCTCCAGCTGATCTACGCGCAACAATTTTGGGACCCATCGAGTAGAACGCTTACTAAGAATCAATACGTCGTTCAAAATGGAATAAACTGAACGTGCCGAGTTGTTTGAATGTACTTGCTATCTATTTCAATATCAATCGACGGTCCTCTTCAAATAGTGCCCGTGCACAATTGATATTTTCTTCCCTTACTTATGTGGACGGTCTACCACAGCGAATGTCGTCTTCATCTTCCTGTCTTTCAGTCGCAAAGCGATTTATCCATTTAAAAACAGTAGGCTTTCGAGTGGGGAGGGACAGTGTCTACATAAACTTTTATTTATGTATCAATAATCTCACACTCTTCCGGTAACCAAACACTTACCCGAAATTTGATGTTTGTTTTTGCTTTAACTTTGATAGACTCCATGGTATCACAGCGGGCTCTCAAATTTAAGTGATGCCATGAAATTCAACAGAAAGCAAAGGGACTTATGTGTACGTGACTAATAACACATTGGTCAAAGTTTAAATCAGTGAAACTAGAATTTTTGGTGGCTATTCCATTTCTTTGTAACATTCGTTTTCTACGGGCTTTTTAAAGACCTCTCGTATATATATATATATATATATATATATATATATATATATATATGCAGGAAAGAAACCACAGTGTTAGGATCGATTTATTGCGAAACCAAGTTTCGACGGATGTCTACGCCGAAACCTGGTTTCGCAATAAATCGATACTAACACTGTGATTTATTTCCTTCATTTACCTGTACGTTACTGTATATATATATATAATTTTTTTTTTAATACCCCAAGGAAAGGAAAAGTGGTATCACAACCCGGTAAATCGCTGAGGAATATATTACGTGACCCTTAAAAGCTTAAGAAAGAAAATGGAAGATTTAGAAATTTCGAAACGGCGAGAATAGGGAAAATTATTTTAACTGCCATAAGGAGGTGAATAAAGGCGTTGGATTCGAACCTGTGTCATCAAACGCTCATCGATATCAGAACCATGGCACATCATATAAATACAATAGATATAGTTAATATCCCAAAGAAAGGAAAACTGGTATCACAACCCGGTAAAACTCTTAACAATATATTACGTGAACCACTAAAACCAAAGAAAGAAAATAGAATTTTTTAGAAACGGAGAAAATAGGGAAACTATTTTAACTGCTATATGAAGGTGGTCATGTCTTATTCGGGTAATTTTTCGTTAATTCATGGGGTTATTTGCTTTATGTTTGATGTGGTTGGCATAGTTGTTTAGGTTTATTTTTTTCTTTTGAATGCATAAAATGGCACAACTTCTCTTTCCAGGCTTTTGGCACAGTTTCGGAATCTTGCATTGGAGCGGTACTGTTAGTTGTCGTCTATGTGTGCTATTATTTCTTCATTTAGGTTTAGCATTATTTTACCCCCATTACCGTCGCTGTTTTTTTATGTTCAGGGCTTGATCTTCACCGCCAACATCAGGTCTTATTTTTCGCTTCTCTCTCTGTTTCCCATGCGTGTTTCGGTGATGATATACACGTATTTATATCTTTTTGTGTGTTTCAGACATGCTGAAGAGAGTTGCAGCTGGGTATATGAGAGTTGTTCTAATTGGCGCCATTATATCTTCTTTTTGTTCTTTATGTCGAAGTTTCTGAATGTAGACTCTTCTGAATGCCAAGTTTGCCCTCTGGATCCATTCTAAGCCGTGCGTCCTGTACCCCGTACAGGTAATCTTTATAGCGAGTACATTGCTCTCATTCATCTGTTGTTATTTATAATCCCCACTCTCACATCTTATATTTGCGTTCTTCTTGCGTTTTTGCTTTTCTATTTTGCTTCATATTCATTTAATTTTCTTATTTCTTCGGCTGTTATGCGAACTTACATCGGTGAACTTATGTGTGGACATTAGATAAACTGACATAGGGTTGCTGCTTTACTCTGCTTTCCTCTAGATACCGGGAGAGAAAGATTTATCTTCGGCATAAGCATTTCCCCGGGTTGGGTGAAGGGGGTAGGAAATTGCTCCCAGTCGACCATTCATCGTTCTCACTCGCCTTTCCAAAGGACTTTGTCAACGGCTTTCCTTACATCTCTTAGGACCAGGTAAATATATTGTACTAATTCTCTGCTTTTGCCTTGGCTATTTTTGTCTGTTATTATGGCAAGTGACATCGTGCTCTCGCTTCCTGTCCAAAATCCGAACTAGTAATCATTATATAGATTATTTTCTTCGAGATATTCTTTAAGCCTTCGATTGAGGATTTTTTTCGAATATTATGCCCATGAAATTCAATAGAGATATATACGTGTAATTGTTTACCTGGTTCAGGAAGAAAAACATTCTGTTCACCTTGTATACATCTTGGAACTATCCGGTGTTTAGGCACGGGTTCTATATGTTCTTCATTGTCTCCTCGCTGTTGTCTGGTGCCTTGATGTTTATTTTAGTTATTTATATGGGGCATGGCGCTTTTTGCTTGAGCGAACTAATTGCGATTTTTATTTCTTCCGTTGTTGTAATGGTCCATGGACACAAAAAATATTTCCTTTCTAGTGTTACATACTGTTGGTGTTGGGGCTTTTTTTATATATATTATTTTATAAGTGAGTGTAAACCATTTCGTCTAAATCTGGATTTAAGTCTTCCTTCTCTATTTCTTATGGAGAACAAAGACTTCTAGTGGGCGCTAAATGTTCTTCTGTTGTCCTACCTTCCTGAATTCCCTCCACCAGTTTGTTATTTATTTTTATCTTCCTTATCGTGCGTCTGCCCCTTGATTTTGTTTATTAATCCTTTCCATGATTTTTCTCCATTGGGACCCTGATATGGAGAAAGTCATATGTGGTCCCTTGCAGTTTATACGATTTTATGTAGTTACTTTGCAATCTCTCAATTCATGTTCCTTTGGTTCGCATTCCGAATATATTATTTAGTTTTTGGTAAATTGTCTGGAAAGGTGGTTCCCAATTTCATAATATGCGAAGCATATTTGGATGCTAGTAAGCTTCTAATGTTCCGTGTGTTCGATGGGATAAGTGTGGTGTGTTAGTAAGTGAGATCCTTATTAATTCCTTAGTAGCCTGGCGCTTTCTGTTTGAATGGGGGAAAAAGCGTTCTTTAGTTCTTCCGATTTAATTGTGGATCTTGGTTCCAGTTTCTCTTCCATTTGCAGTTCGACGACAGGCGCTGGAGGGGATATTTTCTGTGTTATTTCGAGGGTTGTCATGAACCATCTCTTCCATTTCTTGGTTGAAGTTTGCGCTTTCTTCAGGTATTATCGAAAATAATGTCTTAAAGTGTCGTCTGATTTTTTCTTCAATGGTTCTATTTTCTTCTATTTTTGACCCTTGCTCATTATTTAGTATTATTTTGCTCCATGTAGGTGTGCTTTTCACTTTATCGATTATCCATCCGTTTTCTTTCGGATTTTTCTTCATTTATTTCTTCGATAATGCTATTACATGTTTCCTTGTTGTTCTTCCACAGCCGTGGCCAAAAGTTTTCGGATACCTGGAATTTTTATTATTCCTTAGATATGTCGAGGAAGATGTTATAGGACTGCGTACATATTTTTAATAGATCTGGAAAGCAAAATAAAAGTACGAGCTTTATAGAAATTTTTTAAATATCTAAACTGCCGATGCTATTGAAATGTATGAAACCTTGGTATTAGAATGCGGCATGTTACAGTCAGAATGTCTTCATACAATATCATATTTTTTGATTAATATGATATTCTGTGTTGACAAGATCTGATAACGCTATGATCATTGCAAAAACACGTAACTACACCCTGAGGGGAAGAAGTCTGATACAAACGCTGCACCAGGAGGGTCTCAGCTGCAGCTAAGTCTCCCAGAGGGTCGTCGGTTCATATTCCAGTATTGCGTAAGTGCTGAAAAGGACCCAAGAAAGTGGCAACATCCAAGACCGACCGCGTTTTCTGTGACCTAAGGTTAGTACGCAACTGACGACAGGTCTCTGCACCGCAGGAGTCTTCTGGATCTTAAGAAAACCTCAGTCAAGCTGCAACATGAATGGACACAGAACGGCTAGGTTAACGCATTCGTCAGAACACTTAGTCGCAAACTGCTTGTAACTACAAGGCCAGAAATAATGTAAGGTCCGCCAAAAGCCGCTAATCAAACTTCGGCAGAAGCGACGGCGACTGTCTTTGGCACCTTGTCACCGGAACTGGATCATATGTCAGTGGAGACGTGTCTTATCTTCTGACGATTCCACGTTCCAGTTGGTCTCAATCCTAGGAAAGTTTAGAGTCCGCTGGAGGTCAGGGGAGCAGTGGCATTAAGAGTGCATAGTGACAACAGTAAGGCATGGTGACCGCTCTGTAATGGATGGGGCGAGATGTCAAGTTGAAAGGTGGGTCGTCTCACCCTTTTTGATAACACAATGAATTCAGAAAGTGCTAAGCTATCCTGGGAGATTACGTGCTGCTATTAGCCCGAGAACTGTCCCAAAAAGCCAGGAAGGTGAAATTAACATTTTAAAAGCACAAAAAGGTCTAAGCAGAACGAAACTGCAATATCCAATATGATTAAAGCTGAATCCTAGTGGGAGAGCGTTATTAGGATCATTGTTTCGACATTGTACTACATACAGAAGATGAAGTCTACTTTGGAAAATCAGTTAAAACTAATCTAGATTGAGAATAGCATGTAATAATAAATAGCGAGTATATTTTTTCATCCTCGTCTGCAACTGGTACAAATCCGGTCTTTCGTCAAGATTACACTTACGATTGCTGGTTCATAGAAAGTTTCAGCGACGTTTCTCTCATTGTACGCTAACATTAATGAAAATAGATGCCATCTCCTCACTTTGGTGCCATTCAATTCAGTTGTCAAGTTTAAATTCATTTATTTGTGTATCGTACAGAAAGCCTCAATTTACTTTCTTTAAGATATATTTATTCAGAGATAGAAATTTAACAAGTTAATGTTTATTTTCCTCAAACACATTGTACAAGTGAAAAAAATATCATTTAAATATTGCATAGAATTAATTCAATGCCATCATTTGACTCCTGGCAGTAACATTTTGAGATGTATTAAAAAACGTTCCCTCTCTGAAACGTAAAAAAATATTGGAACCAGAATTCGTTGGATATTTTATCTTTTAGTACTTTTATAGTACATTTATATTTAAAAAAAATGTTGCTCTAATGAAAACCGAGGTATTTCCATTAGCTAAAGTCAAATAGTTAAAAAACTAATAATAAATCTGGGAGCATTTCCTCCAAATTCACGATCATAATCACCCACTAACCGAGGCACGAGCGCTAAGTGGTGGGTTCGAAACCTCAAGAAGAAAATTACATTCGTACTTTTAAGGTGTTATGTTCGTTTTAGTGACATAATTTTGGCGACGCTCCAATATTCCTTGCCATTCGCACTACATTCTTCTCTTACCTGTCCTCTCCCCCGGAGTGAACCATCCAATTCCCACATTCCTTCAGTATGTGTTCTCCTTTTACGAACTTGTTTGGAGTAATTTTAATATATCACATTTGTTCTAGTATTTAAGGGCGTCGTGTTGTGCTACTTCATGATTTGTCATCCATTAATCTTTATTATTATTCCGATTCTTTATCTTTATTCCTCAATGTATCCGTCCCTACCTTCATTTTTATTCACAGTCTAAAAATTATAACCTCATTGTTCATACATTTAAGTCCTTCCTAAAGTCAGGAAAAAGTCTCAGTTTGTAATTCAAGATCCCTTCGTTCGTATGTATAAATATACTGTCGGAGACTAGATATTTATTAGTACTATTATTTACTATTTGCAATAGCAATAGTAACTATATTCAGGGTAGTAACTTGCTTCGATCTTATTCTTTAAGGGGTTAAAAAGTATTTTCAGATGTATTTTATAGAGCAAAGCTTTCGATGTTCTTGAAAGAAACATCTTAACTGGCGAAACCAACATTTTCATCTGCTTCTCGTCAGCAGCAATTATCGGGTAAATAACATTTATCATCCTAATAAACATTTATTTATAGAGCGCCTTTCAGGAGAAGACTAGCAAAGTGTTTTGCTTGTTGTGTATTTATGTGCGTATATATAATATATAAGGCGGCAATAAGTGATCCATGGCCATGATTAGACGCTAGTTTCATTTCTTACTCCATGAATAAATGGCAGGAAGAGGAAAGTGTGATATGGGAATGGAGTTAGGGCATGATTGATGTGCAGTGGTTCTGAGTGGTATTATTTGGTGGTAGTACATTACTGAGAAATAAAACAAACACTAGGGATAGAATTTGTCAGAGTCAACCGGATGGAAATGAACCAGTTGAGTTCGAACAACTTACTAGGGTCCCTCTTTTACCAATCGAATCGTTTTGAACTATTCACTCCTGTTTAGTGCCAACACGTGTTCGATATGCCATGTCAGTAAGTACTACTACGGATTAAACCTAGTTACCTAAATGGGATTCCTACCTAGTACTCAAAAAAGGGGTTATTTACAAACGGTTCCAGACTAGGTATAAGAAGAAGATAAAACCAACGGGATTTTCTCCACTCGGGAAGTTTTTGAGAAGAAAATTTTAACGAAACTCGTGAAATTTAGATAAAAATGTACGAAAAGTGCATAGGACGAACACCAAAACTGAATTGTCTTGGTATGACATTATATTATATCAATACCATATTATATCTATGGGGGAGGGACCAATAACTTAAAGGCGAACCGACAAGGGGTACGGAACGCCACGAGTTTCGTCGGACGGAATAACGAGAAAGAGTGCAACGAGGTCAGGTAAAATTTGGGCAATGGCAAAGCTCAAGGCTATTTAAAGAGGCATGTACAAAAATATAATTTTATTTACATAAAAAGGAGAGAATTGATGGGCAAAATTACATCAGAGAATTAATGGGCAAAATTACATCGGTAACCGAGGAGGGGAATTGTAGTTATGCGTCAGAGACTGAAGTTAAAAAATAATGTATTACAGAAGGAGACTATTCAAATGGGGAGGAGTAACTCAATTGGGTTGCTTGAAGGGAGAAGAGGGGTTGGCTTACGGAGGATTCCGGGTGAGACGTCAGGGTAAGGTTTCACGGATGTGTTCTGCAGGCAATAAACGTAGGGGCGAGGGCGCTCGGATCTTCTGGGCGGGAAGTTAACGTGGTGAAGGTTTTCCAAAAGAATGGGGGGGGGGCGGTAACGTCCGGTCCAGGGAAGACTATTTAGGCCACCCGAAAACGAGGGGCAAACGAGGAGGGCTTCGACAGGAGTTGATGAGTGGAGTCAGAAAAATCGCTCGGTGGCGATCGTCAAATGGAATTACCACACTGGCTGGGTTAATTCCAAGACACAAAAGTTCAGCCGTCACTTTGCTTTGACGTTAGCACCTGACTTGGAACTAGGGGAAACTCATTGGGTCCGGGTGAGACTCCTCAACTCTGTGTCTGCCTCATGGGAGACAAGCACTATATATGTCCGAGGCTCTCCCCGCGGGGGTGAGTGGGAAACAGCTCTACTCTCGAATTGCCTCAAATCTTCTTGCCGAGGCGATTCTAATCCGTGTAAAGGTGGACCGTGGTGGAGGCGGTTCAAGGCTACCACTTGTGGAAGGAGGGGGGGGGGGGGGGTAGGCTTACCAATTCAAGCCTAACAGAACCTTCTCCAGCGCATGGAACTTCCGTGCTGGAAAAGAAATTCCACGTGGAATTCCCCCACATGGATATTGCTCTAATTCTAAGAAAGATTATGAAAAAGAGATACCGACCTTTAAATTCGGGATTCATTTTTGAGAATATTCGGTGAGAAAAGAAGCTAATAAAAAAGTTTGCGAGTTCGACCTAAACGGAAGGTTTAGGGGCGACTAAACCTTTGAAGGAAGAATTCTCAAAATAAAAATCTCTAATTTGTTAAAAGAAAGGTTTAGGCGGAATTTCAAATGAACACTTCCCCAATTAAAAAATCTCGAAATTGCTACGACCCATGACACCCCTATTTTTGGATATCACACACATAATGTGAGATAATGGATAGATGAAACGCATAAAGATGGACGAGCAAAAAAATGCTCGAGAATCACAACTTAATCTGTCCACAGATTGCCCCGCCTTCATGAGGATCGAACGTATGTATGTTAATTGAATCGTCACCCAACTACTCTACTAGTAAATCGTGTAAAGATCTTGACCATAGTTGCAGGGTCGAGGGTTTGGATTTAATTGGTGTTGCATGATGAATGGCATGGACTGGATAATGTTCTGAATGTAGGAGACAATGTTCAGCCACACTTGGATCAAAGAATTGTGCCATCCGGCCAGATTGTGTGGATGCCGTCCCTGACATTTGACGTGCTGTTCGAGGTAGTCTCATAGATTTTCGATGGAGTTCAGCTCCGGAGATTTCTGAAACTTCACCATACAATTCAGTCACAGTTTTAGCCCGGTGAATGTGGTTGCTGTCATCCTGGAACACAAGGATCGGAATGTAGACCCGTATGGCCTCACTTGTAGATTAACCAGCAAATTCCCCTACACCCTTCACTGGATATCCTTTGACGAGCCCAAGCTCAATCACTCCTGTTTGTAACTCAGTAACATCTGCTTTGCGCCCCATTTTTCACACAGCGTACGACAGTCTTTCAATCCCTTCACACACTTCCCGGGTAGTAACCTCCACAATCGCCTCATCCAATGCTAACTAGAGGTCCTTACAGTTTAGAGTAGTTTAAACACGCCACGTGACTAAACTTTTGTCTGGTTAGCTTAGTTATACCATGGTACGTTTGTCAACTGCTGCGTTGGATTTGCCAAAGATTCCATGCAAATTTCTAGGGTGCCTCGGTTGAGAACCGCGAGGCGAAATACTAACTAGTCTTTTTATATCACGAAGTTATTCCATTAAGTATAACTCTTGCCTCCGACGTAAGTAGAACTTAGGTGAATAAAATGAGTGTTTGCGGGATTGAAAGATCTGTTAAGATCTAAAAGAGAAAATGAGAGAGAAGTTTCAAAGGATTTCTTTTTCTTTATATTATATATATTATTAATATCCTATGGAATAAATCTTATATTAATATTATATTTAATTGTACACTCCGCAACACCTTGCATTTTATCGGTCATTGGAATTAAATGTAATTATTTAATAAATGGATATATATTTAGTAAAATATTATTATATTCACTTGAAATAATTAAATAATAAATATTACTTATGAATTAATGACTAATTGTGGCCAATATTTATTATTTTATGTTGAGCGTAAATAATTCCAATTATATAAATTAAGATTTAATGGATAATTTTTAACTTTTAATTAAAAGGATATTTTTTAAGGTAATTAAAAAAAAATGAGAAAAATAAGGAATTTCAATTCATATTAAAAATAGTGCGATCAAATAAAATGGAGCGGATTAAGTTTTCTTACATCTTATATTCACTGATTTTCAGATTTATTCTCAAATACCAAAGCCCCAAACTAACTCGAGGGAACTAATACAAAGCTTCTATCTCCTTATATAAGTGACCTACACGTATGGTTCTGCCATCATTGTACAGGGCGTCCATAATGTCTGGAGACAAGAAATATCACACTGGTCTGTTTCCTCGTTCACCAAACCTTACTAAAGGAAAAGTTGTACTCAATGATATGTGATCACTGAGGGAAGATCACATCATAAATAAATGTGCTCAAATTGACGGAAATTTGGAGCTATTTTTGCATCGGGTTCATCGGGTGAATCTCGCAAAGCGCTTCAAACTTTGCATCAGAAATAGTGAAAATATTCAATTACATAAAATGGAGTTCAAATTAAATGAAATGTAGTTAAATATTTTTTATTGAAAATATGCATTTTGCCTGTGTAGCCTGTACTTTGAGTTCTGATTGCCGTATCCTTTGAACAAGATAATCTACAACAGTATTTCTAACATCATTGTAATTTATATTAAAATCTCAGCTCGAATGGTATTAGGTAGTAATCCAAATATAAACAAGAGTTAATCAAATTTCTCTGTCTACTAACCGAATAATAGACCCCAGGTTATTCTTTTAGGTTCAGGTGTCACCCATTTGAGAATCCACCCCTGACTGTCGCCATGCCATTAAATAAAAACAAAAAATATATATTTTGTACTAAGAACTTATTGTCAACATACGGTAAACACTCATGTTCGATTAAATTTAACGATACTGACATTCCACCATATCACAAAGATGGCCACGGATTCGTCTTACAACCTTACAAAATTTACCAAAATCTGGACTTGGTCATGGATAATTTAAAGCAGAGACGGCCGCATTGACTAAAACACGACACTGTACAACCAATTTATCCATAAAAAAACAGATAACACGATCACATTTAGTCCATTTTATTTAATTGGGCTGGAAACAACATCGAAGAGTTCAATATAATAAAAAAACACTTTCGTTTCCTGCCAGTGATAAGATTTATTTGTTAAAACTTGCAGTCTGTGGAGGTATTAATTGATTATAGATTCAGGAAAAAATTGAGCAGTTTGATGAGACGATTCATTTAGATTTTATTTTGAGTCCATTTCTACATATTTTGTAGTTCCTCAACAACACTCAAAATATGTAGTCTAAGTTTAAGTTCCAAAGCCGCTGTGCTCTTGGTGCAAGTTTCTTCCTGGAGTCGTCCATTGTGCCCTCCCCGCCCCAGCATTTATGTATTTTGTTCATTTTGTTTTTCCTGTCTGTTCTTAATCCCACCTAATTACATGGCTTGATAGGCTCAACTATGAAGTGAAAGAGGGCGTTAAAACATTTGTCTTAGTGTATGTGTGGGGGCAAGTAAGAGTTCATATTTTACAGAATTAGAGACTTACAGACTGGCAAACACCTTAGGATTCACTTGAAGTTAGGCCAAGAAATGAATGAGAGAAGAGAACAGCAGTGGACGGAAAATAATATTTATCATTTCTTTTCTTAAATATTGACTGAGTTTTTTTGAAACAATGTTTAACACCCTCTTTCAACCTTCATTGAGTCTATACCGGCATGGAAATGATAGTGGAAAATTTGAAAGAAGCGCAAAAGACAACTCGAGGGAGAGCACCAATTTCTGTTGGAGCACTGGGGTCCTCGTTTGTGAGGGAGGGGGAAGGAAAATCAGTGGTACTGCGTTCTCTTCGCCCACCGATGCAGTGCCACCCGTTTCACGTCATGGGTGTGCGGACACGCGATCCCTTCTCCAGTTTCTATGAGTGAAGAGTGATGTGTCGCGTGTGCGAAGTTAGGAGGGAGGAAGAGACAGCGATGCTGTAATTAACTATGTGTGTGATGACGTGTGTGGATTGGAGCAGCCTGCCTCCACGCATTAGACTTATCCCACCAACCTCCCTACGTACGCTGAAATTTCTTTGCATCCGCTCTATGGCATGGAATTGAACCCGGAAATCCAACGCCATATCGACTAGGAGTGCGACAACTCCACCCTTCTCCATTAGGCGATCGAGAGTTCGAGCCGCTCAGGATTTTAATGAGTTCCATGAATTTGACCGCTCCTGTTCATGGACGCTTTGGGGATTCTCTCTGGTTCTGACCCTAAAGACAAGAAAATGGGAAATAAGATTAAGAAAAAAAGAGCAAATAAAAGGGTGAAGCACCAAGCAGAGAAGACCCCCCCCCTCGCAAAAAAAACACGAGCCTACAAAAAGAGGAGTATTAATAGAACAAATATACCGAATGAGATACAAGCATAAGTAAAAGACAATAAAAAACTAGTATAAATGCGCGAGTTCTGCCTTCTTTGTAGAATGGGGCTATATTTAGGACCCCCTTTCCCTATTCCAGTCCCTACCACATCAATTACTTTCTCCTTTTGGCTATTCGGTTTATGCCCCATTCCTACATCTTCAATATCGATTAGCATGACAACTTTTAGCCACCACCTAGAAACTGTATCGTGCATGGACGACAGGTCGTGCCTCATCCTTGCCAAGAAGGTTGACTAACAAGCTTCCTTTAACCCAACTTAAAGACTTTCACAACTAATTTAAAAAAAAAAACCTTTCCTCTAAAGATTTGTTCGTTGATTTCCATCTATTTAATAAATAAAAAAATCCTCTGACGTAACAAAATACACAAACTTGGATTAACGGAGAGGGGAAATTTATCAAATTTTTCTTCCGTTCTTCCACTCATTATTCTCTTCCCACGCAGCTAAGCGTCACATATTCCCTTAAAAAAAATCCCTCTTTAATCTAAATTAATCCTAGTTAAATCTAGGCAACTTTGAAAATTCAAACCAATGCTTCGAGGTATTGGTAATGTTTATCTATTTATCTATTTTATGACCATTTTTTGCGTATTTGACTAGGTTTGCTTCGATTGTACGTTTCTTTCTCGATGTTTGGTTTGAGTATTTCTACTCATGTGCGTAAGACATTTTGAGCGTGTGTGTGTGTGTGTATGTTTGAACATAACTCATTAATTTCTGGCGGCTTTTCCTCCTAACTATATGAGTTAAAAGTTGTGTATTCGTTAACGCTGGTAATTAATTACTGCACTTCACACCTATATGATTTCTTAACAGACCGCACCAATAACTGTATAATGGATCACCGGACCTCCATAAATAAACAAACCAAAATGAATTTGTAAAATATGTACATAAGTACAAAAATAAAATGTATTTCTCCGCTCATAGGCACCACCAACACAACTACGCTATGTCACCATCCGGGGCACCTGTGGACATTTATTCCGACCTGTCAGTTCTTTGCAGATGTCTTCAGTCCAAAAGGGGTGAAGGAATGTTTTCTCGTCCCAACTATTTTTCTCATTTTCTTCTATGTAAGGAAAGGTGGGTTGAAACTCTCTTATGGGCGTGGCCTAACCCTCCTACAGCCGGCTTCAGTTTGATATAATTAATTAGTTATCTATTAACAAGCGTGCTGATTTGCACGAATCTTTTAAAGTTTGATTTACTCGGCGGCGTAGACATTTTGATTACCCGCGCGAGACGCTGATTCGAGATATTTTGGCATAAAGTTGTAGGAGATTTAATGAGGTGGTGGTTGGTTCCCATTAACATACATATGAGAACGGGATGGGGGGGGGCGGTAGTTGGAAAGAATAAAAATGAAAATGAAGGGGAAGGAATTGAATATTCGAAATAAATGAAGGTTAGAATGAGAGTGCCACGCGGATGATTCCTCGAGCGATTTTTATTTTTTTGATACTGTTAATTAGTTGTCATTTTATTTAAATTATTAATAATATCGAGGTGATCGGAAAATAAATGCCTTTTCAAAAAGTCGCCTAAAACAAAAGACAGTGAAGTTTAATTAATCTTTTTCTACCCTCCACAAAGCCTTTTTTTTCATTGCTTCTGTAGCAGGACTAACTCTCGAAACTCGTAAAAAAAGCAAATGGCAAATATGTTGCTCATTAAAGTCCATATCTTCCATAGGGAGATAAGACCTTTGAATAATAACGACACTGCCCCATAAAAGAGATAATAAAACAGATGTTGACGTTGTTTTCCACCATTTAGACATGGTCATTCTCAAGCTGGTTGTCTTATATTCCATAGAGGTCAAATACGCAATTACTTTCCAAGCACACTGATAAAAAGAAAATGCTTACTCCAACCTGAGTTCGCGATCATTGGGTAGCGGATAGGTAGGTTCGGAAGCAGAGTGTTCTGGAAATTCCTACTTGTACGTACAGTTTACGTACACTCAAATATCTAATAACCTCCACGAACAAGAATAACAACTTAATGGACAGAACGAAAAATCATTGGTCTTATTAAATAGAAGAAGAGGGAAAATACAATTATAAAATGGCCAAATATTCTCTCATATAATAAGAAATCTCAAAAACGCCAGTGATGGAGGATTATTTTGACTGATATAGTGGTAAATAAGATAATATCAAGTTATACTCCTACAACATCCCATTCAGTTCAACACCCTTCTATTCCCTATTTCGCATACAGATTTTCTCTCTCCATAACGTCACCACTCTCCTTCCAAACCACTCTTCCATAACTTTGCGATGGATATGACCTCGTTGGTTTTGTTTACTTTATTCAAAAATAACAACCACGAAAAGAAACCATCTTTTCAAAGCAAACATGAAGTACGTCATTGTAAAAAATGAAGAACCAAGAAGTGGCAGCCAATCAGAAGGAAGACTTATTGGGGATGATGGAATGGACGTGAACACATATTAGTTGAATTTTCTATTTTATGAAAAATAACAGAAGCTGCGCATTAATTTGGTCGAATAGAGCAACGAATAAAATTGATTACTTTAATCCTCAAAGATTAAATTGATCTATTACAAGAGAAAGCCAAATCCAATGATACTAAGAACAAAAAAAAGAGGAGCTTGACCAGGAAACAAAATAAATGCCTTCTACATCACAAGAACAAATCAATGGGCGCATTTAAGAAAAGTAAAAAAAAATATTTGTTAGGATCCTCTTATTAAAAAGTTTGTGTAAAAATAAATAGACGAATTAAGACTGCACAACACAGGTAAATTCCAAATGTCATTTATCATGAGCAAAGCGTACGGCCTTGGACAAAATCTTTCGCACAAGTGGAATTTTTCTTATTCTTTGAGGATGTGTATGAATACGTTAGTGTAGGTATGCATGTATGTACCCAATACATCTAGAAATCAAAATACAAGTTTAAGCTTCATTACAACTTTTTTAAAATATGTAAAATGGGGATGTTATTGAAATTTATGAAATCCTGAGATCAGTATGCGGCGGATCACATTCCGGTGTTGAAGTAAATTCAAGAAAGTGCTAACATTCAAGATCAACTTCGCTCTGTACTACTTAGGGTCAGTACTCAACCTGACGACAGGTTTATGCGTCGCATGAGCCTTCAAGATCGTAAGAATATCGCGATCCAGTGGCAATATGAATGGATATAGGGCGGCGAGGTTAATGCATCCGCAAGAACAGTCTGCCAAAGACTACTTGTACAAAACCTAAATTTATGTAAAGCCCTCCAGAAGCCCTGAACAACCTTCAGCACAAGCGACGTCGACTGACTTTGGCACGTGCTGATCGGAACTGGACCATACCTTAGTGGGGACGTGTTTTATGGTGCGGCTAGTCCACGTTTCAGTTGTTCTTCATCCCAGACAACTTTAGAGTTCGAAGGAGATCATGTGAGCAGTGGAATTGAGAATGCATAGTGATAACAGTAAAGCATGGTGGCAGCTCTGTAATTTTATGTGCCGACATGTCAAGTTCAGGGGTGGGTCGTCTCACCGTTTTTGATGACACCATGGATTCATAAAGTGCCAATCTGGCCCGAGAGATTACATGCTACCATCCGCTCGAAACTTCTCCAGAAGCGCCTCCAGGATGATCTTTTCCAGCAGGAGCCCCATGTCGCAAGACTGCCTCCATCATACATTGGTTCAGGACAACAATATCCCGGTGATGAATTGGCCACCTCAGTCTCCGGATATGAATTCACTGGCAAACATCTCCTATGGCCTAAAATAGGCTTTAAGACCACTCCAGTGAGCAGCTGAAGTCAGTTATCATTGAGGAGTGGGTGGGCCAGCATCACGCACTCGTGGAGAGCCTACATTGAACAATAAATGCTCTCATCACTATCAAGGGACTCTCGAGACGCTACTGAGCTTCCTGTATCAGTTTTTTGTTGCTGTAATTTTCACAGAGCTTCATTTGCTTATCTGTAATATTTTGCTGATGTTACATGTTTTTGTTAATTCTTGTTGTTTTCATTTTGGGCATAGATAACTTATTGCTATTTATATATACATATTTCACTGTTATATTCATTTTGCTATTAAATAAAAGCTTTACGGCCTTGCATTTATCTAATTTACTGAAATTCCCGTGTGTCCGAAAACTTTTGGCCCTATGTGTACTTTGTAAAAGACATTTATAAAAGATGAAAACAATAAATCGAGAAGATGCAACGGTAGGAATTGTAGAAAAAAATGGTACCTATATTCGATAAGTTATTAAGAAACGACGGAGCGAACTTTCAGAATTATCCGTAATGAATATTTATTTAAAAGTAAAAGAGTGTCTAATAAAAGAGTTTCTCTCCTTCTAAGATTTTGGAAAGAGGTTTGCAAGAGAAAGTGTTGGTTAGGTTAAATAAAAATGTGTTGAAAGTTAAAGTTCTAGTGAAAATCAATTGAAAAACAACAAATCATTAATACAGATGAAACTTCTTCTCGACTTTTCCCTACTTGGGGTCGCCGTTCTTGATGAGTCTCTGCCAAGGTTTTGACAGAGACTTTACAGACGGATGCCCTTTCGGGCTGCAACCCTCGCTATTTATCCGGGCTTTGGACCGACACTGAGTTGGGCTTTCCCCCATCCCCTAGTGGCTAGGCTAGGTAGCTCTAATGCTTTAACGTGATTCATCAATAAATCACCAGTAGTGGTTTATTGATGCTCAATTTAAGAACATCAAAGAGGCCTCTGATATCATTGCAAAAGCAAAGATTGTTTACCATTGAGTAGAATTTAGAATCTTTATCCATTAGATTCCATTCTCTCAGACAATAGGAAAGAGGCTACTGATTTTCCATTTGGATTTATTCCTGCTTTAGCAGCACTGCTCAATTCTAGAGGATTTCTCTTTAGACCCAATCGGCTGGATTTAGTACCTAGCGCTATTGATATCAAACCAGACAAACAGAGAAATAATATAAAACACCGGACATGAAAGACGATATATTTGTTAATAGATGAGAATTCCTATTCTGTAAAGAAATGAAAGTTTTACATGTACTTACGAGAATGAAAAATGGCAAGCCCTACAGATGATGTAATAATAGACTCAAAAGGCTGACACAACTTCTTGGCATTTAGTTTGACTAATGTCGAAAGAAAAAAAACTACCAGTGGCATTAGTTATACTTTTCAAAGGTACCACAAGACAAAAATTAAGGAACTCCACGCTAATCTGTCTATTAATTATCAGCAAAATGCAAAGTACAGAAGCCACAACTAATAAGATAGGCTAAGCGTTAGATTGAAATTAATCATTAGAACTAGCAGATTTCAGAATTATTTATATTACATACGGGCATCTGCCGGTTGTTAAAAAATTATTGATCCAAATAATTAATAAGAAATGCCTCCATGCATGGCATTCGTGGATGACGAATGTCTTTGAGTCACGCCATTTTAATTCACTAATATGTCACTAAGGAAATAAGGTGTTAGTATGACCTATATTCACATACTCATTTATACAATAATGCAACATCGTCTTTGAAGCTCTACTCAGTCTGAAGAGTAATTAGAATCAAATAGGAGCTGTATCAATGTGACCCCATACCCTAAAAGCTTTTCACGGCAGTGATTTTAAGAAATTTATGACCCTGGATATAGATACAAAAGAGATTTAGAATTAATGGCATATATTTATGTGCCGTTTAATCAGTTTATCATATGTGCTTCAAATCCTCTTGAATTACTTTATGATATTTAATTATCACAAGTTACCTTCAGTAATCAACTGAATGAACATTTAAGGACGAAAATTAAGGACAAGAAATTTTGCTGAAGATGGCAGACATAGTATTACTAATCAAATATTTGAGTAGATCGAATAATACATTCACTTGAATTGCTTGTACAGGGTGTCTCTAAAGTCTGGATACAGGAAATATCCTAATGGTATCCTCGTTCACCAGACCTTACCCTTCTTGACTTCTTTTTCTCGGGTATTATAAGGGAGAAGGTGGACTCAAAGAAATGACGTTTCGAGACATCTGAGTGTAGTTTCAAAACAAAATGACTAAGTTTAAAGCGAAAAATATCCTCAAAATAGTACATAAAGAAACTTTAATACGAATAAAAAAAAATGAAAGAATTAAACATTTAAATATTGAAAGAATTAAAGAAATTGTTAATTAGCTTACTCAGGTGTGGATCGGGTGTCTTTCGTCATCATTTACCTGCAATGATTCGTAGGAAATTATAATTGTTCCTCCTACCTCTGATACTCACCCTCAACTTTCACCTGTCACTCCAAGTAGTTGTTACCTAACAACAACGGCCACATCTCGGGCAACCATCTCAGCTGATGGGCTCAGCCCGTTGAGGGGGCACCACAACTCCAAACTGTGGTGTTGGGCAATGGTAGATCTACTAAGTGGAGTCTGGAGCAGTGTAAATGTGACACCAAAGTGGGTGACACATCTTAGGGCGAGCCAGGCATCAAAGGTGGTTATCGGCCAGTCACTGCAGAAGAGGAGTGGAGCCCTCACTACGTACCAATCCTAGTTTAACCATGGACTTGTCAAGAATTATGGAAGTCCTTGGTTGCCGGCGTCTTGGAAGATATGGCAAAGCGGTAACGGTAGATAGTGGTAATTGTTGTTGGTATTCTTTTCTTCACTAGCGAAACTATGATCCTCTATTGTTTAAATGTCTTAATTTCGTTTCTCTGGAATTTGTTATTGTGTTTGTTTATGTTCCTCCGGGAGCAGATGGCGTCTCTGCTCCCTCCGAGCACTTGGGAGATTGAGGGAGATCCTACATCCTGTGTTGTAGGCCCTGTCGACATTACTACAATTAAGTGGGGCTGCGCTTTCTGTGAAGTTGTCATGAGGGGACCAGGTTAGAGTGGAGGGAGGCTGTTGCATTTTTAGGGACTTTTATAGTACCATGCAACAACCAGGAAGTGGAAATTCAATTCTGACTTAACATCACTTGGAATACATCCAAATATGGTGGTTTCACTTCAGGATTGCATCCAGGTGGGGTTGTCGTACCATATCCACAGGAGAATGACCGATCACTCTACAACCACCCTCTCTTGACCTACGGGGTGGCTAGGTTTAAAAAAAAACCCAAGCCTTTCTTGATGGGTATACTGTCTACGAAAATCAGTACAGCCTTATGCCCCGGAGAACGGCGGCAGGGAGGTGGTCAACCCATTGCACGTAGGGAAGAGGATATTTAGGCAAACTTATCTTCCGAGCAATCGAGCTCCGAGGCCCAGGACCCCTCAAGTACTGGTCTCTTTTAAACTATAGGCACCAGAGGGCGTTGTGTATACAGGCTCCAAAGTCGCTCATCTGATACGGCATGAAGAAGATGGTCAGGGGACTAAATCAACTAGAGCTATTGCCATAGCAACCAAGTTCATGCGAATTAATTCTTCCGGTAAATTAATCAAATTATCTTATCTATAAGATATTGCTCGATATCTGCAACCATTATGGCTCAGTACCAGGAATTAGTGCGATGATTTATGGCTCAATGCCGTGAATCACTGCGATGTTTTATGGCTCAGTGCCGCGAATCATTGCGATGGTTTATGGATCAATGCCATGAATACTGCGATGTCTTATGGCTCACTACGACGAATGGCTGCGATGTTTTATGACTCAGTGCCGGGAATCACGGCGATGTTTTATGACTCAGTGCCGGGAATCACGGCGATGTTTTATGGCCCATTGTCGCGAATCAATGCGATGATTTATGGATCAATACCGAAAATCATTGCGATGTTTTACGTATCAGTGCCGCAAATTATTGCGATGGCTTATGGCTCAGTACGGCGAATCACTCCGAAATTTAATATCTCAGTGCCCAGAATCACTGCGATGTTTTATGGCTCATTGCCTCGAATCACTAGGATGGTTTAAGGCTCAGTGTTGCAAACCACTGCGATCATTTATGACTCAGTGCTGTAGATCACTCCGAGGTTTTATTGCTCAGTTCAGCGAATCACTGCGATGGTTTATGCCTCAACACCGGGAATACCGCGAATCACTACAATGGTTTATGGTTCAGTAGCGCGAATAACTGTGATGGTTTAAAGCTCACTACTGCGAATCATTGCGATGTTTTATGGTTCAGTGCCGCGAATCATTGCCACGCTTTGTGTCTCAGTACCGCGAATCACTGCAATGATTTATGGATGAGTGCCAGGAATTAATGACAGTGTTTATGGCCCGGTAATGCGAATCAATGCAATATTTTATGGCTCAGTGCCGTGAATTACTGCAATATTTTATGGCTCAGTGCCGCGAATTAGTGTAATGGTTCAGGGCTCAGTGCCCGAATTACTGTGATGTTTTATGACTCAGTGCGGTGAATACTACGATAGTTTATAACTCAATACCGCTAATCACTGTAATGTTTTATGTCTCAGTGCCGCGAATCACTGAAATGGTTTATGGCTCAGTACCGCGAATCGCTTCAATGTTTTATGT
Organism: Ceratothoa steindachneri; assembly: GCA_963969495.1. Taxonomy (NCBI): domain Eukaryota; kingdom Metazoa; phylum Arthropoda; class Malacostraca; order Isopoda; family Cymothoidae; genus Ceratothoa; species Ceratothoa steindachneri. The sequence goes on along the minus strand of OZ018321.1, from coordinate 157,835,722 downwards.
CTCATTGCCGCGAATAACTGCAGCAGTTTATGGCCCAGTGCCCGAATTACTGTGAAGTCTTATGTCTCAGTGAGGCAAATCACTGCGAGGGTTTATGGCTCTATACCGTGAATGACTGCGATGTTTTATGGGGAATAACGCGAATCATTACATTTGTCATCGCTCAGTGCGGCGAGTTACTGCGATGGCTCATGGGGCTATACCGAGAATCGCTACAATGGTTTATGGATCAGTCTCGGGAATTACGGCGATGGTATATGGATCGGTGCCGAGAAATACTGCGATTGTTTATGGGGTCAATAATGCGAATCACTACAATGGTTTATGGCTCCATGCCGTGAGTTCCTGCGATGTTTTATGGATCAGTGACGGAAATCACTGCGATGGTTTATTGCTCAATGCCGTAAATCACTGCGATGTCTTACGGTTCAGTGCTGCAAATAGTTACAATGGTTTATGGATTAGTTTCGCGAATTACTGCGATGGTATATGGATCAGTTTCGCGAATTACTGCGATGGTATATGACTCAGTGCTGGAAATTATTGCAATGATTTATGGGGCAATAATGTGAATCACTTCAATGGTTTATGGTTCAGTGCCGCGAATAATAGCGATGTTTTATGGCTCAGTGCTCGAATCACTGCGATGGGTTAGTGCTCTGTGCCGAGAATCACTGCGTCGGTTCAAGGCTCTGTGCCGCGAATTACTGCGATGGTAAACATGACTCAGTACCGTGAATCATTGTGATAGTTTAAGGCTCAGTGCCGCGAATTACTGCGATGGTTTCTGACTCAGTAACGCCAATCAATTCAATGTTTTATGGATCAGTTCTGCGAATCACTGCAATGTTGTATGACTCAGTGCAGCGAATTACTACAATGGTCTATGGCTCAGGGCTGTGATCTTTGCGATATTTTATGGCTCCTTGCCGCGAATTACTGCGATGGCTTATGGTTCACTACCACAAATTACTGCGATGGTTTATGGCCTAGTGCCGATAATCACCACGATGTTTTATGGCGCAGTAACTTAAATCACTACATTGGTTTATCGCTCAGTACCGTGAATCACTGTAAAGTTTTATGCCTCAGTGCCGCTAAACACTGCGATGGTTTATAGCTCATTGCTTCGAATTACTGCGATGGTCTATGGCTCAGTACCTGAATCTCTACGATGTTTTATGACTCAGTGTAACGAATACTGCGATAGTTTATGGCTTATTACCGCGAATCACTGCAATCTTTTATGTCTCGGTGCCGCGAATCAATAAAATGGTTTATGGCTCAGTACCGCGAATTACTGTGATGGTTTATGTATGGGGAAATACCGAGAATCCCTATAATGATTTATGGATCGGTGTCGCGAATTACGGCGATGGTTTATTGTTCAGTGCCGAGAAATACTGCAATTGTTTATGGGACAATACTGAGAATCATTACAATGGTTTATGGATGAGTGTGGCGAATTACGGCGATGGTTTATTGCTCAGTGTCGAGAAATACTGCGATTGTTTATGGGGAAAAACCGCGAATCACTATAATGATGTATGGCTCAGTGCCGCGAGTCCCTGCGATGTTTTATGGATCAGTGATGCAAATCACTGCAATGATTTATCGTTCATTGCCGAAAATCACTGCAATGTTTTATGGTTTAGTGCCGCGAATTGCTACAATGGTTTATGACTCAATGTTGCGAATAACTGCGATAGTTTATGGCTCAGTGCCGGGAATTATTGCAATGGTTTATGGGGATTTACTGCGAATCACTTCAATGGTTTATGGCTCAGTGCCGAGAATAACGGCAATGTTTTATGGCTTAGTGCCTCGAATCACTGCGATGGTTTTGGGCTCAGTGACGCCAATCACTTCGATGTTTTATAGATCAGTGCTGCTAATCACTGCGATGGTTTATGGCTCTATGCCGCGAAACACGGCGATGGTTTATGGCTCAGTGCCGCGAATTACTGCAATGGTTTATGGCTCAGTGCCACGAATTAATGCAATGGTTTATGGCTCAATACCGCGAATTAGAGCATAGTTTATGGCTTAGTGCCTTAAAATTACTGCGATGATTTATGGCTCAGTGCAGCGAATACTGCAATGGTTTAGGTTTCACTGCCCGAATCATAGCGATGTTTTATGGCTCAAGGCGGCAAATCACTGCGATGATTTATTACTCAGGGCCACCAATAACTGCGATGGTGTATTGATCAATGCGGTGAATCACTGTGATGGTTTATGGCTCACTGCCTCGAATCACTGCGATGTTTTAAGGCTCACTGCCGTGAATCACATAAATGGTTTATAGCTCAGTGCTCGAATCACTTCGATGTTTTATAACTGAGCTTGGCGAATCACTGCGATGGCCTATGGCTCGGTACAACTAATCACTGCCATGGTTTATGGCTAAGTGCCGCGAATTACTTCGATAATCTATTGCTAAGTGCCTGGAATTACTGCGATAGTTTATAGCACAATCCCGAGACTCACTACAATTGGTTTATGTCTCAGTATCATTGATCACTGCGATCTTTTATTTCTCAGTACCACGAACCACTGCGATCTTGTATGTCACAGTCGCAAATCACTGTGATGGTTTATCGCTCAGTGTCAGGAATTACTGGAATGGTTTATAGCTCAGTACCGCGAATCACTGCGATGTTTAATGGCTCAGTACCGCTTATCACTGGGATGGTTTGTGTCTCAGTGCCGCGAATTACTGCGATGTTTTATAGCTCAGTCGCTAATCACCGCGATAGTTTCTTGTTCAATGCCTGGAATTACTGCGATGGTTCATGGCTCAGTCTGCGAATGACTGCAATGGTTTATGGCTCAGTGCTACGAATTACTGTGATATTTTATAGCTCTGTTCTGCGAATCACTGCGAAGGTTTATGGCTCAGTGCCGTATATTACTGCGATGTTTCTTGGCTGAGGTTGGGGGATTTAACATCTTCGCATTCTCCCGACCCTTTTCTACTCCCATCTTTTTCTCCGTAATTAGCTACACGCGAAGAGATGAAATATGACATGTGGGGGGGCAGGTGTTGCTTTCGCCCCCTAAATTCGCAATTACTTCGCGTCCCGCATGAGTTTGGGAGAGTCTGCAGCTATATATCTTCCGGGCATTTTAACTTCCTCCATCTTCACGTTCTCTACAGAATTCTTCTTACAACCTCTCCACGTGATACCACCTTGTTGTTATTGCGCTTTAATTTTGTCGGTTCAAGGGCATCACCCTAAGTTTCCGTCTCCCCTAAGTCCCTTTCTCAATGAGGCAATCTTTTAGTACTCCCCCTTTCCCCTAAATCCCTCTATCATAGTGGCGCTCTTTTAGTACTCCCCGTTTCCCGAATCTCTTTTTTAGATTGGCGTTCATTTAGTACTCCCCATTGCCCGTATCTCCATTTATCACAGTGGCGCTGTTTTAGTACTCCCTATTTCCCCTAAGTCCCTCTATCAAAGGAGCGCTGATTTAATACTCCACGTTACCCCTATGTCCGTTTGTCAAAGTGGCGTTGATTTAGTTATCTCTGTTCCCCGTATCTTCCATTATCAAAGTGGCGCTCGTTTAGTACTCCCCATTTCCCCTAAGTCACTTAAACAAATTAGCTCTTTTTTATTGCTACCCTTTTCTCCTAATTCCCTTTATCAAAATGGCACTGATTAGTACTCCTTGTTTCCCATAAGTCTCTCAACCAAAATGGTGCTGATTTAATACCCCCCCCCCCTTTCCGTTTCCCCTAAGCCCATTTGTTAAATTGGCGTTGATTTAGTACTCTCCGTTTCCCTTATATTCCTTTAGCAAAGTGGCTCTCTTTTAGTACTTCTCGTTTTCCCTATGTCCGTTTATCAAAGTGTCCCTGATTCAGTACTCTTTTCCCTTAAGTTTCTTTACCAAAGTGTCACTGATTTAGTACTCTTCGACTCCCCTGTCCCCTTATTAAAATGGCTCTGGTTTAGTACTCTTCGTTTCCCCTAAGTCCCTATATAAAATTAGCGCTGATTTAGTACTCCTCGTTTCCCTTAAGTTCTTTTATCAATGTGGCGCTTATTTAGTACTCACAGTTAATTCGAGGTCTTCTTAGTTGTCCCGATTCCTCATTTTCGAACCAAACTGATGGTTTTCAGTTTGGGTTATCAGGTTTAACTGGGACCACTTAATGGGTACGTTGGTATAATATCACGGGTAGACAGGGTATAAAGAACCCTTCATTGATAGACTAAATTAATCACCGTTTTCTTAATCGAGGCATTACGAAGAATATCAAAGGGCAATTAAAATCACCCTTTTCTGTAATCACTGAACTGATACTACTAATAGTACGACGGCTAGATGTAGTAATAATAATAGTAACGATATATTATATACAACACAATCACTTATTAAGTAGCTCCAACAGAGTTTAGCGAAGGCGCACTTGGGAATGAAGCGGCGATACTTCTCGGTCTTGCTGTTTAACCTGTTGCGAGGCGTAGAAAACGCAATACAGGTCTCGGAGCATTTCATCACGGGGTGGGGGACTTGTTTATTGTGCATTTATATATATATATATATATATATATATATATATATATATATATAGTTTGGTTTGCATTTGAACCTTTAAAAATTAGTTTTAAATTTCATGCATGAAGGCCGATTACGAATGTGCGTAAAAGTTGCACACATTTCTGTAGAGAACTTAAAACTTGTGTACAAATGCCAGCTATCATGTCAAAATAGCACGTTTATCCCAAATTGACGTCAATTTATGTATAAATCGCTTATAATGTAAAAAAGAATTTTCATCTGTATACAAATTATGTAAAGTGTGTAATTAAAAGGAGAATTTGCACAAATAATGAAATAAATTGAGCAAAACATGTAGCACCTCGTTTGCATGAGAGGCAAAGAGGGTGGTCCTCCTCTTTTCATTCAGAATTTCTTTACTTCACGGGGCTCCTCTTCTAGGGATACATGCCATCGTTACGGAGTGAGGAGAGGTTTAATAGGGTGGCAACCCCTCAGGGTTCCTCCCGAGTAGTTCTTTTGGCTGATACGTCTTTACTTTAAATTCGCCCCATCTGGTACTTCTTGGTTGGGACCTAGAGAATAAAGCGGGATCACACTCTCCCCACCCCAAGTAATCTACTCGAGCTTGATACCTTCTATTCACATTCACTTCGCCTTACCTCACTTATTCTTTTACAAATATCGTTCGATAACATTAAGGACCAGAGATGCCCCCTTTAGTTTTTACTTTAAGTGGCACAAGGGAACTTCCCAAAGGCTTCCAATCCGTCCATTCCCCATCGGATTACACTTTTCTATTAAAATTGGATAACGATGAGGTTTAAAGCCCAGCTTTTGTCATGTCAATAGGTGTTTAGCCCCCAGGGGTTAACCCTGCATACCTGACTCACACGCATCTTTCCGTTTCCTAATTTCACCATTTTCTTCATTAACCTCACTTCAAAACCATTCTAGCAAGGGGTGCTCTAATTGGTCACCCCTTCTCCTCCTTTATCTATGTAATTTACCCGATTACCTTCCTCCTCCTCCTCCTCTTTGAGGGGAAGGGGGTACCACTGATCACATGTATGGCTCAAGAACCGGGGGAGGGAGGGTATGACAGATAGAGATAACCCTAAGGGTCTGACGGACAGGTGTGACGGGCGGATGTGACGGACGGGGTTGACGGGTGGGTGTGATGGACGGGTGTGACGAACGAGTGTGACGGGTGGGTGTGACGGGCGGGTGTGACGTGCAGGCGTTACGGGCGGGTGTGACGGACAGGATTGACGGACGGGTGTGACGGGCGGGTGTGACGGGTGGCTGTGACGGACGGGTGTGACGGGCGGGTGTGACGGGTGGATGTGATTGACGGGTGTGATGGGAGGGTGTGACTGACGGGTGTGACGGGTGGATGTGATTGACGGCTGTGATGGGAGGGTGTGACTGACGGGTGTGACCAGCGGGTGTGACGGGTGGATGTGAAGGACAGGTGTGACGGACCGGTGTGACGGGCGTGTGTAACGGGCGGGTGTGACGGGTGGATGTGAAGGACAGGTGTGACGGACGGGTGTGACGGGCGTGTGTAACGGGCGGGTGTGATTGACGGGTGTGACGGGCGGGTGCGATGGGTGGGTGTGATGGGCGGGTGTAACGGACGGGTGTGACGGATAGAGTACAAGAGCAAGGGAAAGGAAGAGCAGAGCGATTCTTAAGAAACGTAGATTAGGGCGAGGGAGGGGTGTATAAAGGGAGGGGGCACGTGAAGGGGTATCAAAGGGCAAAAGATTAAATGAGGATAGGAACATGGTAACGAGGTATTAAAGAGAAAGATTATGAGGGTGTGAAAGAACTGGCAAGGGGTATAAAATGAAAAATTATGTGGGGTATGGGGAAAGAGAAGTGGGCATACAAAGGTAAAGATATATTAAACGGTGGAGGAAGAGGTGAGGGGGCTATGAAGAGGGAGAATTATGTTGGAGTTGGGAGTATTGGAAGGTTCATAATAAGACAAGGATATGTCGAGGTATAAAATAAGTGGAGATAAAATCCCCCAAAATATGTTGCGTATAGGTCGAGTGAGCTGGGTATATAATGACAAAATATATGGGGGATGGAATAACGGAAGGAGTATAATATGACAAAAGTATGTGGGTATGGAAGAACTGGAGGGGAAATACAACAAGAGAAAAATATGTGGGGTAAAGAAATAGGGGATGATATAAAAATGCTAAAATATGTGGTATGAAGCATGAGGGGAAGGTATATTTAGGAAAAATGTGTGGATGGAAGAATTGGAGGAGGAGGAGGAGGAGAATAGTAAGATATGTGGGGCATGGGGCATCGGTACTTGCCCGTTGATCTATTTTTCTGACTGGAAATCCCTTATCGCACCCTGGGATTTGCCCAATTCGAGCTCCTCTATGGCCGAAATGTACGAGGCCCCATCCGTGAGTATTCTGAATGAGCTGTGGGGCATGTGGTAAAGGAGGGGGGTATAGGGGAGGAAACAGAGTAGAGGGGTATAAAACAACCAAATAGTCTACGGACTTGGAGACAAACATTTCGGTGGATTTTCCTCCATGTTCGAGACCCATCCATTTCTTCGTCCATAATCTTCCTCTATTGAATGCCTCAATTTCCCGTGTATGTAAAGTTTGTCCCAACGGAGTAAAGGAATCTCCGTAAGGATTTTTCGACCCCTTTTCAAAAGAGTTCACACAGTCCATTTCCCAAATCCCAGGGAATTAAGGGTCATCAGTAAAGATTTTTAGACCCGTTTTCAAAATATTTTTTACTGCATCGCTCCATATTTGCCCAATTTTCTGTTCAGTTTTAATCATCTTTGTTTTAAAATTCTTTTATTCTCATTTTATCTTCTCTTTCTCTCTTGCTTATAATACCATTGTATTATACATTTTTCCTATCCATGGATCATGGATTTCCTGGAAGTATTTAACCATCCCTTATTTTATGATATATAAATATATATATATATATATATATATATATATATATATATATATATATATATATATATATATATATATATATATATATATCATGAAAGACTCGACGTATAGGTGAGAATGAATGGGGAGAAAGAAAAGTCCAGACACTACACAGAGTTCTTTATTGACGTTTCGCCTCTTGGCTTCCTCAGAATGGAACTGACAAGAGAGATGGAAGATCGCCAATCGACCATTCGCAGAGTTAGTCTGGGTCGCGGTCAATTGCTCTCCCCCGGCCGTTTCCCCTTCGTCTCGACCCTTTCGCCTCTTCATTAATGAGCCTTGCCGCACCTGTCGCCAGCTTTAAAATTGATGGTGGGATATAGGGTGTATAGATTTTTAAGGAAATTCTTGAATTAATTTAAACTTTTTTAGGCCAAACGTTATGACATCATCTATATAACTAATCCATACAGAATTTTGATATGGAATAACAGAAGAGAGTAAATTAACTTCAAAATGTTCCATAAAGTGGTTACATAATTTAGCTATCGTGGTATTGTAAGGGCCGAGTTGGTGTACGTACGTATAGGTTTGTTATGCACTTGAATAACTCTTTGCTTACGTTTTCTCTAAGAGTGCTATATTATTTTATTTGTACGTTATTTTAATTTTTGAGGATTTATAGTGCCATGCTCAGCGTTTCGTTGATCGAATTAAATACTTCTAAGAAAATTCATCTTCAATTACAACATGAAAAAAATGAAATCTAACAAAACAAACTATACAGCTATGAATTAAACGAGTTTAAGTGAGACTTACTAATTTAAACAAATGAATATAAAGTAATGGTTGACCTAAAGCTCACTTTAATATTGGACGTTAATTGTCCTTTAAAAATAATGGAATTTCTTTACCTTTAAAACAACCATACGTGACTACGACTGAAGTGGGCCTTGGCCTTGAATTTTTATGTAGACGAACGAATCTTTTGGCGGTCAGATGCGTGGACGCGTTTACAGGCACCCCAGCTGTTTGGCTGGCGCAGGGACAGGCTTGAAGCAACAGGTGATTTCGGTGCGGGCGATGGATGGCGTCAAGCATGGTGTTTTAGTTAGATGATGTCATCAACGGGACCGTCAAAGTATGCTTCTTCCAATCTTCTGGTTAATCTTGGAATGATTCGCACTGGGGAGCGATGAGCAAACAAGTGAATCCTTTGACGAATGGGAGGTGTTTAAAGGAGTTAACTTTGGGGTATTCCTCAATGGCGAGGACTATCCCTTTTTTATTTTCTTTTTTGTAAACCGGGATAGGGGTTTTCTCTGACGAGAGATGATTGAGCTTGTTCCTCAATAAAAGCTAAACTAAATTTCAGGGTGACCACCAGGAACTGGTTCATCATGAGCTTCTTTTGTGTTCCTTTCGTTGATTGCCGGGCACTCCCGCCGAACTTCGTCGTGTTGATCTTTAACTCGATCTTCCTCGTTCTTCTACAGTTATCTGCCTATATACTTCACCATCCCACTGGGAGTAGGGTAAGGAGGGGAGTGGATGAGGTCTTAGGAACTAAGCCTCTTTCCTCTCACGACTCTTCTCCAAGCGTCTTTCACTTAGCCCTAAAGGCATCTTCTGGCTTTTGATCGCTGCTCCTCTAATTTCGTATATTAAGTGAAATTATATCCCAGCTCTTAGGGGAAATATTGTCGGTTTAATCAATTATATGCTCGCCGGAGCCGAAATCTGATTATTCGTGCATCTCGTTGTTGTGGGAGGCCTTTCTGGTGGTCCGCGAGGGAAGGGGTTAAGTAATCGGGTTACGCTGACAAATGCCAGGACGTTGTGGTGAGCGAACCAGGGCCTCTGTTTTTAGGGTAGGATAGCGATTTCCCTACAATGGGCGATAAAGGATTGCCCATGCTAATACCTTAGACAATCCGATATTAAACCTCCCAATAGGTAAAAATAAAATGATAAATCTTGTAAAACTATATATTACTGACAATGTTTTTATTAGTGAAATGGGTTTCTGTTTAGTGACAGGCTTAATATCGGATCGTCTAATACCTTAGACATCTTTCGTATGGTCAATTTAAATGTAGCTCCTATTCCCAGAACCTGATCGTAAACAGTTTAATCAGGACCTGCAGCCGCACGCTCCTGCCTCGTCTATTTAAGAAGCAGTAGCTGTTCGCAGAATGTCAGTCACAAATTATTCAACAATGGAGAAGGTTGAGCACCGCGCAGTGATCAAATTTTTGACCAAAGAAGGCAAGAATGCAAAAGAGATCCATGATGGCATGGTTGCAGTGTACACCGACACCGCCCCTTTCTATGCAACCATTGCGCGCTGAAATAGGGAGTTCCGCCATGGTCGTGAGTCCCTTGAAGATGACCCTCGTTCAGGACGCCCGTCAGATGTGACCAACGAGGACAATGTGGCCCGTGTGGAGAGAATGATCCTTGAAAATCGACGGGCGAAGGTCTAAGAAATCGAGCGAGAACTTGGAATATCACATGAAAGCGTTATCAACATCATCGACGACAATTTGGCCATGACCAAGGTGTCTGCCCGTTGGGTCCCTAGAAACCTAACGAAACCTCATGCCCCATGATCAACTTCAACGTCATCAAAGTTCGAAGGAGCTGCTGCTCCTGTACAACCAAGACAAAGTGGGATTCGAGTCACGCATAGTGACAGGTGATCAAACGTGGGTCTATCACTGGGATCCCGAGACCAACTCGAAAGCATGGCCTGGAAGCACAGGGGCTCTCCGACCCCTATCAAGTTCCGGACACAACCCTCAGCCAGGAAGATCATGGCCACCATCTTCATGGATTCTGAGGGAATGTTGATGGTGGACTATGCGCCTCGTGGAAAGACCATCACAGGCCAACATTACGCAGAGGAACTGGCTGGGTGAAAGAAATGCATCCGTCAGAAGCGGCGCGGCAAGTTGACACGCGGTGTCCTGCTCCTCTACGACAATACCCCTGTCCCCAAGGCTAGAGTTGCACGAGCTGCCCTGCACGAATGCAGATTCGAGGAGCTCAAATATCACCCCTACAGTCCAGATCTGGCCCCTAGCGACTACTTTTTATTCCGCCAGCTCAAGGCTGCACTGCGTGGGCGCCGGTTTGGGGACGATGAAGATGTTCAGTTCGCCGTCCAGGAGTGGATTGAACAGCAGTCGGGAGATTTCTGGTTGTCGAGAATTCGAAGCCTCAGGAACAAGTGGCGTAAGTGCATTGAAGTCGAGGGTAGTTATATTGAAAAATAATAAAACACTTTTTCCATATCTCGTTTCCTTATATCCAAATTGCAAAACTTATTGACCGCTACTCGTATATATGGATCTACATTTATTTTTCATACATTATTACTCATATTTTATTACTAATATCCGGTTTTTTTTCTTGAGTTTGTAATTGATCCATCTATTGAGAATATATATGGACAGGTAGAATGTTCCAAGAACCAAGAGTTAGGAATCTCCCAGTTTGTTTCTTTTCCATAATTCGAGAGAATCGACTGAAAATACTGCTTCCGACGAGTGAAGTAGTCCCCTTGAGGCTGGTTACTTTCTGAATGAAATCATACCTGCGATACGCATCATCCAGTGAAAATTGGCAGTAAAAACATTAAAAACAACAGCAACTCATCCCTGTTGGGAAATAAATGATCGTTTATTTTAAAAGAAAAAAACGCCACAATAAATATTCAGACGAAGACGAGCGCTGGTTTCTACAAGAGATTTTAAATACCATCTTCCTTTAACGTATTGTTTCCAAGATCCAAAGGAAACTGTTAAATCACAACTAAGATCCAGGAGGAAGAGTTAAATTGTTTCTAAGATCCAAAGAGAAGCGTTAAGTTGCTTACAAGATCCAGGGAGAGGCGTTAAGTTGATTACAAGATCCAGGAAGAGGCGTTAAGTTGCTTACAAGATCCAGGGAGAGGCGTTAAATTGATTCTAAGATCCAAAGAGAAGCTTTAAATTGTTTAGTGGAAGCGTCTAAATAACCTACCCTACTCTACACTTACTTTTCATGTTACAGGTGTTTGTTACATTGATGTAAAATAGGATGCAATATGTAAAAATGTTTAGAAAACGAGAAATGTGTTCAATTGTTTTGGAAGTAAAAGGATCCAAGATCTGTACACAATGGTTCACAAAACAAGCAGCGAACTATTTTTAGTTTGGTTCTCTTGGCTTTTCATGTCTCTTATTAAAGACTTACATTCTTTTCCTGTTGACCTTAGTTTCCAAAGCAATAAAAACTTAGTACTAAAATCTTCGAAAATACTTCCTATTCTTACTAATCTCCATGATCACACCATCGTTCAATTTGTTCAACGCTACCAATATTCATTAATATGAGTTCGGTCTCCGATTTTAGAAACTAATTTTGCCATTCATTTAAATAGTTTCACCATTTTAGATTTCTTTCTGACCACTAGTCTCGTTTAAATACACTAATTTTCCTCCTCAGCTTTTTTCAGCTAATTTTTCGCATTATTGCGTCCCTGGACCAAATAATCTAATGAGTGGCAATATGATGCTACTACCCAACAAAACACATTACATCTGTTTTTCATTAGCATTCCTCTCATTACCTATATATCTATATCTCACATACAACAAAGTATATCCACATTTACCCGACTTCAATTCTAACATTCTTTTCCCTATTGACGTGGATAAATGTACAGGTGGGAGATGAATCTATACAGAAATGAAGTAGAACTCACCTATGCGAAGGCAAGTTTCACCAGCTAGCGTAAATTTATATTTTGCATGTATGTATGCGCCCGCAATAAGTATACCTAGTGAAATATACACATATGTGGGTGTATTTAATACTAACGCAACCCATAAATTTAAAAATGTATCGGTGAAGTGATTCGGACCGAGAAGAACAACGCCAAAGTTGTCTCGTTGCCAGGAAATTCTGTAAAATTATTTGGTCGGGTTTTACCACCGATCTGCGCTCAGTTATCGAGGGTTAGACTGCCGATCTCCAATCATTAGTGAAGATTTTAACACCGATCTATCTTTAATTGGTAAGGGTTATGCCGCCGATTTTCAATCATTTGGTGAGGATTTTACTACCGATCAGCCCTCACGTGTCAGGGGTTATGCCGCCGATCTCCAATCATCTAGTGAAGATTTTACCACCGATTTGGCTTCACTTAGTAAGTGTTATGCCACCGAGCTCGAATTATTTGGTGAGGATTTCGCCACCGAACAGCTCTGAGATGCCAGGGGTTATGCCGCCAATCTCCAATCATTTAGTGAAGATTTTACCACCGACATGCCTTCACTCGGTAAAGGTTAGGCCACCAATCCCCAATCATTTGGTGTGGATTTTTTCACCGATTAGTCCTAACTTGGTAAGGGTTATGCTGCCGATTTCCAATCATTTGGTGAAGATTTTACCACGGATCTGCACTCACTTTTCAACGGTTATGCCGCTGATCTCCAATCATTTAGTAAGATTTTACCACCGATCTGCCTCCACTTGGTAAGGGTTATGCCACCGATCTCAAATCATTTGGAGAGGATTTTTACCACCTATCAGCTTTCAATTATCGGGTGTTTTGCCGCAGATCTCCAATCATTTAGTGAAGATTTAACCACCGATATGACTTCACTTTGTAATGGTTATGCCGCAGATCTCAAATCATTTAGTGAAGATTTTACCACCTATCTGCCTCCAATTGTTGACTTTTTGCCACCGAGCTCCAATCATTTGTTGGATATTTTATCACCGATCTGCTCGAACGTATTGGAGGTTATCCCGCCGATTTCCAATCATTTAGTGAAATTTTTACCACAGATCTGCCTTCACTTGCTAAGGTTTATGCCACCGATCTCCAATCATTTGAAGAGGATTTTTAATACCGATCAGCCTTCAATTATCGGGTGTTATGCCGCAGATCTCTAATCATTTAGTAAAGATTTTACCACCGATCTGCACTCACTTTTCAACGGTTATGCCGTCGATCTCCAATCATTTAGTGAATATTTTACCACCGATCTGCCTTCACTTGGTAATGGTTATGCGACTGATCTCCAATTATTTGGTGAGTATTTTACCACTTATCAGCTCTCATTTATCGGGGTTTATGCTGCCGATCTACAATCATTTAGGGAAGAGTTCACCACTGATCTGCCTTTACTTTTAAGGATTATGCCACCGATCTCCATCATTTGGTGAGGATTTTGCCATAAATATGCCCTCACTTGTCGGGGGTTATGCCGCCAATCTCCGATCATTTAATTAAAACTTTACCACCGATTTGCCTTCACTCGCTAGGGTTTATGCCCCCGATCTCCAATCATTTGGTGTGGATTCTACCACTGTTTAGGCCTCACTTGTCGGGTGTTATTCCGCCGATCTCCAATCATTTAGTGAAGATTTTACCACCGATCTGCGCTCATTTCTTACGACTTCATCAACGATCTGCCACACCAGATGTGGCTTAATTTCGGTCGTATCCCATTCCATATATAGACGAGGATCCTTTAAAAAGTTCCCAGAAAATGCGAATGAATAAAAAACTAAGCTTCAAATTTCAATTGTTGCCCCACAACTCTCTCATGGTGTGCATAAAGAGGAAGTGATTTGCTGGATCTTTAAGTGAGAAAGAGCAGTTTAAGAAGTGCACCCCCACCACACCCTTGAACTACATGGCCTCTGTTAAAAGTGAAGGAAGGGCAAATATCGAATTCTTGGTGAAAGTGTGGTGAATAAGAGTGAAATCATCAATGTATGATGCAAGGTTTATGGTGACAAAGCACCAAACCATCGTTGTTTCTACTCTTCTTCTTATACCACAACACCAGCAAGAATTCGGAGTTTATCCTCCCATCACTTTTAACGAGGGTTGAAATGGGAACGCATTTAAACTGGTGACTCTTCCTTGGTAACCAATCACTTCTTTGCTAACCAATAAATTCCTTGCTAACCAATCACTCCCTTAGTAACTAATCATTGTCTTGCTAACCAATCAGTTCGTTGGTGACTAATCACTCCCTTGATAACCAATCAATTCCTTGCTAACAATCATTTTATTGGTGACCAATCACTCCATCGGTAACCAATCACTTCTTGACAACCAATCACTTCCTTGGGAACAAGTGATTTCATTACTAACCAATCACTTTCTTGCTAACAATCCTTTCATCGGTAACCAATCACTTATTTGGTAACCACGTAGTTCCTTGTTAACCAATCACTTCCTAGATAACCAATCATTTTTAGTAAACAATCACTTCTTTGTTAACAGATCATTTCTTGGTAAACAATGACTCCATTGGTAACCAATCACTTCCTTGGTGACCAATCACTTCCTTGGTGACCAACCACTTCCTTGATAACCAATTACCGATTTAAGGTCTAGCTCTTTGAACAGCGATCGTATATGAAAAACACAAACATGGAAAAAGAAAGCACTCGGAATCTGCTTTCCTTTCCCTTTTTCTTGTGTGTTCTTTAATCACACACCCGTTTTAGATATGAAGGATGCGCCAGGTATTTCCATAGGAATTGATATACATGAGGCTTCATTTTAGGTGTTACATGATGAAAAAAGAAACAATGGTCTAAACTTATCTGGCCAGATGAAATTAATTATCAGGCTTTCAAGAAGGACTATTGTATTGCTGTTTTACATGTCATCTGGGCAATTCCATTTAAATATATCTTGGAATAAAATTATTAAAAAAACAACTTTTGTAATAAATTTGCAGATTTTTAGCACTTCTGGACCTATCTTTGTGCGACGAAGAATTGGATAGGCTTCTCTTCCTGCTTGTGCAGTACCAACTGAGAAGCATGGAAGTGGTTCTATCATGGTATGTGGTTGCACTTTTTCATCAGGGCCAGGGGACTTGTTTATTCGGTAAACCCAAACACCACATGAAAGCTTACCTCCGATCTTTCTGTTAGAGTTTATTGGAAAACTTTTCGAGATACTCTTTTTGACAGACTATTAGTAAACGACCTAGCAGAACAATTAAAGCAAAATAGACACCAATATCGATTCAGAAAACAACGATTGATAGAACCAGTACTGGTATTCATAACGGAAAAGATCGGTATTGAAATGTCAGAGACATCAGAGCTGACTTGATACTCCACGATGTTGCCAAAGCCCTTGATAAGGTATGAGTGCCAGGACTGTAAATAAAGCTAGCAGAACACAAAATGGAGAACAACCGTACAAGGTTCCTCAGTAATTACCTAGAATAGTGAAATGACAGAATAAACATTAACAAGTACATCCGACAACCATCTACAGAAGGGGCCGGGGTTTCCCAAAGAGGACGCCTCAGTCTGATCCTCTATGTTCTCTAGATATGAGATCTCCCACAACCGATAGAAAATTACGCTATGTATGTTCAATTATAATGGGACGACATATCTCGCCTAGTCTCAAGTAACTACAAAAAGCCGAGAGACACAGTCATGGCCAAAGGTTTTGATACTAATATATATTTTTATTCTTTCATTCGTTTTTAAAGATCTTTCGTGAGGACGAAAAGAGGTGAGCGCTTTCACGAATTCTGTATCATGCCTCAGCCATGAACTCAAAATGGTACCAAAACGTGTTTCATCAATACCTTTTCTCAACAATTCAGGATCGATTGGGGATGATAACTGTATTTTTTCAGTGACATGGTGCACCTTGTCACAAAGCAAATTCAATAAGAAAGTTTGGGGCAGAAAATAGTATCGAAACTTTGGGACCTTGGCCCGTGAGTTTGCCAGATTTGAACCCAATAGAGAATTAGTGGGCGATAATCAAACTGGTATTTGATAAACAGAACCCATCTAATTGTGAACAGCTTCGGGCTCGTATTGAACAAAAATGGACCAATATCAGTCAAGATATTATCACAAATTTGGTCTCCAGTTAGCCCAAACGAATTGAAGCAGCCCTGAAGAACAAGGGATATAATCGTAAATAGTGACTGACTGCATCAACTGAACCTATTCATAAAATGGGTTTGAGATCTACATTTTTGTATATCTCACTTTCAAGTTATAATACAAACATACTAAAACAAAATGCAACGTTTGATTATTCATATTATGTTTTAAGATAAAAAAATATAGTAGTCTCAAAAATTTAGTTCATGACTAATACAAAGAACAACACGTGAGATAAAAAAAATAGTTGATTACCAAAGAAGAAACAAAATTAAAACTAACACGAATAAATTCAAGGTCATCGAAATCAACAAAAAAAAGACGCTGAATAAAAACCGACGGAGTAGAATATCCGTAGGGCACAGAGGGAGAAGTTTTCGGAATAAAAATGGCCAAGAGCAGCGACTTCGCACATAGCACTGAAATAAATATCTCAAGCACAGCGGATTTTGAGGCCTCTCCGAAAATAACGAACAAAAAATATACTTTGCACTCGTACAACCCAGTTTGATTTACCCCCATCCACCTAATGATAAAACTCAAATTACTAAAATACAGAGAAAGATATAAATTAAAACCCATTGACTTGTAATCCACGAAAGTGCCACAAGAATCTGGAACAAAAAAGAAAAAAAAATGACCCGGGAATAATCCTAAGCAAAATCCTACCGACCATGACCAAAAGAGAGATACTCGTAAAATATAAACAAAAGTTCCAAGTAGCGGAAGAAAAAAATTTACCAATTTATAGCTAGATCCGATAATAATGCAAAAAGATAAAGCAAACTTCGAAATCACAAGAAAGGAAAATCCCTACTTCAAAAATAGAAACGGAATACCTACATATTCCGAAAATGCCCATATGAGAAATTAAGACAAAAAAAATGACTCGAATGCTAAATATATATATATATATATATATATATATATATATATATATATATATATATATATATATATATACGAGGGGCGGTCAATAAGTTTTGCGAATGGTAGGGCAAAACAGAGGAAGCGGGATGGCTGTTTGTGGGGGTGTTAGGACAAGTTATGCCAAGTCAGGACCTGCAGCCGCACGCTCCTGCCTTGTTTATTTAAGAAGCAGTAGCTGATCGCAGATCGTCAGTCACAAATTTGTCAACCATGGAGAAGGTTGAGCACCGCGCAATGATCAAATTTTTGACCAAGGAAGGCAAGAATGCAAAAGAGACCCATGAACGCATGGTTGCAGTGTACACCGACACCACCCCTTCCTATGCAACCATTGCTCGCTGGAATAGGAAGTTCCGCCATGGTCGTGAGTCCCTTGAAGATGACCCCCGTCCAGGACGCCCGTCAGACGTGGACAACGAGGACAATGTGGCCCGCGTGGAGAGGATGATCCTCGAAAATCGACGGGTGAAGGTCGAAGAAATCAAGCGAGAACTTGGAATATCACATGGAAGTGTTATCAACATCATCGACGACAATTTGGCCATGACCAAGGTCTCTGCCCGTTGGGTCCCTAGAAACCTCACGCCCCATGATCGACTTCAACGTCTTCAAAGTTCGGAGGAGTTGCTGCTCCTGTACAACCAAGACCCGGCGGGATTCGAGCCACGCATAGTGACAGGTGATGAAACGTGGGTCCATCACTGGGATCCCTAGCGACTCCTTTTTATTCCACCAGCTCAAGCCTGCACTGCGTGGACGCCGGTTTGGGGACGATGAAGATGTCCAGCTCACCGTCCAGGAGTGGATTGAACAGCAGTCGGGAGATTTCTGGTTGTCGGGAATTCGAAGCCTCAGGGACAAGTGGCGCAAGTGCATTGAAGTCGAGGGTAGTTATATTGAAAAATAATAAAACACTTTTCCCATAACTCGTTTCCTTATATCCGAATTACAAAACTTATTGACCGCCCCTCGTATATATATATATATATATATATATATATATATATATATATATATATATATATATATATATATATATATATATATATATATATAATTATTTTAACGAAAGCAAAACGACCGAATTTGCCAGGCAAACACACAACATTATCTTCATCCTCTCCCTTTTCATTTATCCTAATCTATCTTTCTACATATTATTTCTAAGTGTCAAACTACATGAACTAGGGTTTGGTGTTTAGGATTATGTGCAACAGCAGTCTTTTCATCTTCCTACTATACTCGCCACAGCGAGAAATGGACGATGAGTGCGGCAAGAACCGTCACAGGTGTCCCCCCACTTATGTCAGATCTCCAAGATCAGCTGCCCGCCTTCCTTCCCAACCCCGTTTCCCCAGATCTGCAAAGATATGGCAATAGTGTGTGGGGGGCGGGGAGGGTGCACATATGACGCTGCTTGCCACAACCCCTCGTCCATTTCTGCGCATTTCAGTTCCCACAACTCGTTTTTCTTACGAAACTATTCCCGAAAACATTCTGACCGTATCCTACGTGGTTTTTGTCGTTTTTGTCAAAAAAAATATTAGTAATGATCTTTATTCTTGAAACATGCGATAATACCCATTTTCCCTCCTCAGGTTTCGGACAATTATATAAATTGTGTTCGGGCTAAATTTGACGGTTTGCAAAAAAGAATCCCCCCCTCCCTCCTCCAATATCTTAGCCAAAAATAATTGTATTTTAAAATTTAAAAAATTATCAACTAGATTAGGGCTAGGAGATAACAGTTTATTCAAAGTAGCCTCCATCAGCTTCCACCACGGTCAAGCACCAGGTCGGCTTTGAGGTTACAGGAAGAGATGTTGGTGTCTGTCTCAACCACTCCCCACTCATAGTATTTCATGAGATTACAATTGGTGGCTCTAAGAGGCCATACAGCAAGGGTAATGAAGTCGTAGAAATTCTCTGACAACCAATTCTTACTTTCTCCTAGGGTATGGCCTTCCAGCAGCAACCCTCTCAGTCAGGGTTTGACCCTAATCTCTAGCAGCTCCACATAGCCGTCTGATTTGAGCCTAATACCATGTTCAAACATGTGGGGCGACAGGGCGTCACCCTCACTTGAGACACACCCACATAGCACACAGTTTGGGAGAACTTGGTCTTTATGATACGAGGAACGTCGCATGGATTATAGTCAAGCTACCTGTTGTTCTGGATGTTTTTCAACTGGTCCTGGAAGAAATTCTTTCCATCTGAGAAGAACCAGATCATTCCCTGCTCAACTTGATGCTTCAGCTTGTGCGGCAGTTTCTTTGACTACGCCATGCGGTCCTCCTTGGTCTTAGCTGCGAGAATTTGTCCCTTGCGCCTCTCGTACGAGCGGTAGCGAAGGTTCTTATTCAGGGCCAGCTTCATGGTGGCAACTGCAACACCCATATTTCTTGCCGAAGCCGGGGTGCCCTTTCTTGTGGTTCCATCACCTTGTCATGCACTTGTTGGATGAACTCTGGCGTGCAGACGCAGTCAAAACGCTTACTGTGTTCCTTTCTGTGGACAACGGCTTCTTTGTCTCCGTTGCAGCTGATATGTCACGTCTTACAGCTTTTACAGTGTTCACATGACATTGAGCAGCAGCCATAACGTCGTCATTTCACCACACTGTGTGAATAATCACGGTACAGGTCACTCTTTTCTAATATTCAGATGGCTTCCATTCCTCTATGTCAGCCAACTTTTTCTCAACCAAAACATTACTTCAAATGCTTTCCAACGCCATAGACTTTTCGCCGAGACATCAAACTTTTCCTGAAAAAAGGAGACATTTAGCCAGGACACCCTGTATTCATTCCGTTATTGAATATAAATACATTAATTAAATGTCAATCTACCAAATCATTGCACTGCATAATTGGTGCGACTTGAAAATTCACTTTTTTTGCATTACGCCCCAAAAGAAAATGAATCGACCAATTAAGTAGTTCGTAGTACTCGTAATGCATTCGTCTTAAGGCAGCAGTCAATGCCCTAAGTGCAGCAGCAAGCCATGTTGATGGCACTTACGTGAGGCCCACATACATTCATTAGCCATTACACCAAGACCACATGTGAGAGTAATGGCTTCATCAATTTTTCTTTCAACACCTTTTCACTGGTATGTATATTGAGTGTGTGTGTGTGTAAGAGAGAGAGAGAGATAGCTATGAATGAGAGAAAGATACTTGTAGTTATGAATGAGAGAGAGAGCTATGAATGAGAGAGAGAGAGAACTATGAAGGAGAGCGATAGAGGGGGGAAAGAGAGAATAAAAGCCGAAGAAATAATTAATGACTCAATAGCACAAATGAAGAAAATATAACTATGATAAAAATATTGCTGCAAATATCCTGATCTAGAGATGTTCTCTCCCAAAAATGATGCCGCATGTGTTGGCAGTCATCAACGCTGGCCCTCACAATGCCAAAAGAGCCAGTACGTAAAACGATAGAGGTGTGCCAAGGTGGTGTAGAAGAATATAAGTAGTTAAGCAGTGGCGAAAAGTGTTTTGATAGTGAACAAATGGTTAAGATAGGGTAATATATATATATATATATATATATATATATATATATATATATATATATATATATATATAAGTTGAATAGATTATTCTTTCTCTGCGGCTTTTAACATCTTTCCTCTTTTGTATTTCATGATATCTTCTGCTCTGTTGTTTCATCTTATCTTTGCCTCCTATGTCTGTTCCTATGCTTTGTCTGTCTCCACTCCTATTTCGCAAGTAGATTACCCTGCCCGTCTCTGTTTCTCTCCAGTAATCTCACTGTGCCGTCCGGACGCAGTCTCTCATCAATGCATCTTTAGATTCAGAGATCGCGGATTGAGACGTCGCACATTCGTTTCCCTAATTTCAGAAAGTAAAAAACAATGAGGGTATCGCTGATTAACAATCTTTTGTACAGAGATATATAGAGTTGCAAAGTTAGTGTCCTTGTACCCATGTTTCTCCGTTTCTATGGGCTTTTGGAGCCTACATCACTCTATATTCTGGTGTATATTCTGGTGTGTGTCCCTATTACACTACCCTTGGATGTTCCTGTTTGAATCGCTGCGTGTCGGTGCTCCTGTTGGAATCCCTGTGTCTTCCTGTTCCGAGATATCTCGTTAATTATTTTTTCGCGTCACCCATCTCTTTTCCACCATCGAAGAGGCCCCCCGCCTTATAATGAAATTAACATAAAGATCAGAGTGACAATCGCTTGTAAGCACGAAAGAACCAGGGTTTAGTATTAGTTGAGTAAGAGAAGGGACAGGAAGAACGATAGTATTGTTTTGTCACCAAACAGTGAGCAGGGAAACGGAAGAGTGATGGCTTGTGTGTTTAAAGGAAAGGGGGGGGGAGACAGCAGAGTTGTTATTGGCTTTGTGTGTAGTGACGTTCGTGGTGGGAGCTGTTTGCGCGCAAGCGTTAGACTCGGTGTATCCCTTAAGTGGCAGCAGCTCCCTACGAACGTCGCTTTGTTTCTGTCTGCTCTGGCCTGGAGTCGAACCCTCTTCAACGTGTGGAAATTTAACATTTTAACCACTAGTTTAGCGAAAACTCTTTGGTCCGCATCACTCTGCCTCTGCTCCTGGTACCGACACAATATGTACGCCCCTAGTAACTTAACTCTGAGTTGAGGCTCAAAAATCCGAACCATGACTCGTAGAGCTCCGCTTGAGTTCTTATCCCAATGTTGACGAGGATAAAAATGTAGAGATTTTAAATACAGATTCTCGTCACGCAGGTCATGTCTAAAGGGCGGGAAGGGTGGACTCTACTCTCTTCAAATGAGAGCCTTGGAAGGGTCTGAATTCAGAGGGCGGGTAGGGCACACATAGAGAAAAACTTGGCTATAAAACCTCACTTATGGATATAATCCCTGTAGGAGTACAATGGGATCTGGCAATTCACTTATGGATATAATCCCTGTAGGAGTACAATGGGATCTGGCAATTCACTTATGGATATAATCCCTGTAGGAGTACAATGGGATCTGGCAATTCACTTATGGATATAATCCCTGTAGGAGGACAATGGGATCTGGCAATTCATAAAAGAGATGACCAACGTAGGAACCTTGATTGACCAACGATGGAATCCTCTTTGCCATCTCGAAGGTGAAAAAGGAATATGTCAAAGTTGTAGTGCTAAATAATATGAATACGTGAAGGAGATAAATTAATTACACAAATGAGAGGCGGTTGCCAGGCACAGGCATTAAAGTCATTGTTCTAGAGAGTTAGAAAATAACTGAATGACGAGGGGAATAAATAATCGCCAGTTATACGATCATGCTGGCGGTACTGAACGCCGAAAAAAGATAAAACATGAAGTAAAAGTTCTTGCGAGTTCAAAAGGCAGAGGAGAGACAGCGAAGGAAGGGAGGGGGGGTCACTCTGGCTCAAACAAGTTGTCAGGTTAGACAAAGGCTCAGAGAAATAGCTTTGATGACAGCGCCAGACAGACGGAAATGAGACAAGGGTCAGCATTTACCCGCGGACAAAACGTCGTGAGATCTAACCGCAGTGACGTTGGCGGATAAAGTAGGTAGACGGTAAATGTCATCGAGGAAAAGGCTATGACCTCGAGAGAAGACAGATATCAGAAAAAGGGCGAGAGAATGGCTAATAACCCAGGTATCGCTAGTCGCGATGAAAGGACGACAAAAGGCAACGGACTCTAAATGGTTTTGGTGTTGTTGTGAATGGCCATCAAATGGCATGTCGAAGAGTACACCATGATTGCTTATGTGCTGTCCCTTATGAGTTCTTTATCGGAAAGCAAGGAGGAAAAAAGGGTTTAAACAGAAGTGGGAGAGAAAATAAAGGAGAGTACGGCCAACGTTCCTACTTTTGAAGGAATTATAAAGTTCTTCCCGTGGAAGGGCGTCTGGTATAAGGCGCTATCTTATCCCTATAGAAATATGGTAAGATGTAAAAGTTAGTCAACCAGCGGACCACTCTCCCACGATCCATCTAATTTCTAACCCAAGGAGTTAGGAAATTTGTGCTGGAATTAAATGTTTGATTGGTTGATGTTGGGTAAAGTGAACTTTTAAACTGCGTTAATGCAGCGGAAGAAAAGAGAAGAAATATTAGAGAAAGACAAAAGTAATATAAATAATGACATTAATCACGAAGAAGTTAATAGGTGAAAGGGACTGCCATAACATAATTTGGTACTACTGTAGCACGATTCCTACCAATAGGCTTTTACTGTAGTACGATTCCTACCTTAAAATAATAATAATGATGAATGTTTTTTTTTTAATCGGTGCCTACTCTTTTATAGTCTTGCTAAACAGTTGCTTCACCATTCAAAATTTATTTACTTTTTCAATTTCAAAATTTATTTTTTATTTTTTTATTACTTTTAAAATAAATAAAATTGTCGTTCTTTTTAATTAAATAATTATGGTAGGAATCATGAGACAGTAGCACCCAGAACTTTGACACTCCAAATGTTGTGGCAGAAGGGGGGCTTTTTAAAATTACCAGGAACAAATTTGAACAAAGAACTTGGAACCGAAAAGGTACGAATTTAAACATATAGAGAGTAAAAGTGTGTATTGTACCGTGAAATCTTCCATGTATAAATTGTATCCTTTTCCACCATGCATTCACCTTTTCTCCCAATTAATCCTCACAATAGGACTTGCTTTCATTGCACATATAAGTGAGTTGCATGCCACTCGGTCCTCCAGCACTCCAAGTAGTCTCTTCTTTTGTCAAGTCAGACCATGTATCCCCCACACATTTCCACTTCCAATAACATCCTCCCTGCCCCCAGCACTTAGGGTTTTGTAAGACTGTTATTAAGCCTTTGTCGGTTATAATTTTCTTTTTTCCACCTATTCTCCCTTATTCACCTGTCTGTCCCGTATTCTTTTACTATGGATCAGCATTCCCTCGTGGATTACATTGCCTCAATAACTAAAAAAAGGGAGATTTTTACGCAAAATGGACCAAAAATATTATAGCCAACGAGAGAATCTGAGGTAGAAAGTTTGTAAAAGGAGATTTGCAAAGAAAGTGGTGAAGATAAAGTTAGTGAAGATGCGTGGAAGATATATATCCCCACAACTCCATGTGTGCATTGGGGTTGGAGGGGAACGCAAATGTAGGCATTGGAGTGCGAGAGATCTGTAAAGAAAACGGCGAAGATGGAGAAAGTGAAAATGTGCGCAAGACAGCCGGAGATCTTCCTACTGGTATTGAGGCCTGGAGGGAACGCCACTGCGAGCGTTTAGTCCAGGCAGGGGGGGGGGGGGTTATGGCACGCAATCCTCCACCGAATGATCTCTTCTCTTTTAGTTTTCTAATTCCCGTTCGTTTCTTGGATTATCCTTGTTTTTGCCTCGTTTCCCGCTTCCGTGTTTTCGCGCGCTCAGCTTCATCGAATTTGGCGCGAGGAGGTCCGGAAGGCGGCGGCCCCAAAAGGGGGGCTTTGAAGACGCCTGAGTCCAAAGGGTGGGGAGGATGGACCCGACTCTCTTCAAGTGAGAGCCTTGGAATGGTCTGAATCCAGAGGGCGGGGAAGGCCCATTTGTCCCTAAGGGGACATTTGAAGGGGGTCTACTTACATGGAACGAGAAGGGGCCGAAGATTGGATTAGATTATTGATCGTTTAAGGGCTGCGCAACTTCCATCAAGGGTTATTGTCGCCCGTCGGAAGGAAGGAAGAGAGGCTCAGCTGGGGCAGGGCGGAGCGCTGAATCCCGTCAGCACGGCGGCCAGGATGGCAAATCGCCATCCTGTGGGGGAGAGGCCGAAGAGGAATACGATGAGGAATGAAGATAAATATGTTCGTGACGACTGATTTTTATGATGATGGTTAATGATATTGATAAAGTTGGCTGATGATTACTGATTGATGGTGATTGTGACGTTGAAATGATACTAATGCTTAATCATTGATCATTTCACTAGTGATGATCATGACTTCCATCTGTACACTGGTATTCAGGAGTGGGAAGGGTGAAAATCATTATTATTATTAATGATGGTGACTCATATTTATGCAATAATATTAGGCCGAGGTAAATTTTGCATTAATACTCCTAATTGTCTTTGTGAAAAATTTGTTTTCATTATTTTCATTATTACATTATTTTCATTATTTCATTATTTTTATTATTTGATTATTTTCGTTGTTTTATTCTTTTCATTATTTTCATCATTTTATTTATTTCGTCATTTTCATTATTTTTATCATTTCAATATTTTGATTATTTTTTTATTTTCATCATTTCATTGTTTATTTACTTTTATAATTTTGATTATTTTTATTATTTCATTATTTTCATTTTTTCATTATTTTAATAAAAGCTAAAACCAACATTTATCTACTCT
Source organism: Ceratothoa steindachneri (assembly GCA_963969495.1). NCBI lineage: Eukaryota > Metazoa > Arthropoda > Malacostraca > Isopoda > Cymothoidae > Ceratothoa > Ceratothoa steindachneri. Next base: position 157,810,055 of record OZ018321.1, on the reverse strand, counting down.
GTTAATATTGAGACAAGATCCCAATTAATAGCTCCCAAACTTTTTAATTTAACAAAGATTATCTTACATAACAAATTGTTCACTCCAACACAACTGAATTTCATCTCACGCAAGAAAAAACAGTTTAGCCTTTTTTATTATTTGTATCGCACTTTTTTCTGGAACATTCGCCTAATTGTAATATTTATTTAGGAGCTTTGAATCGTAATAAGTGAAATTGTGTAGTAGTGTTAAAGAGAACCACTCCTTAGTACCAAAGGGACGATACAAGAACCCCCCTCCCCGTTACCATGCGTCGCGAGAAGTCGGCGGCAGGATGTGGCACCTTCGGCTACTACATGAAAAACATCATCAAATTCCTTCTGAGCCACATCGGTCTAGTTTCGCTAGTAGTGGGATACACCATCATCGGAGCCTTCACCTTCCAGAGCCTGGAAGCTGAAGAGGAGCTGAATGTGAAGAAGAATGTCACAGCCACGAGGGAGAAGGTAAGGTTGGGAGTATAAGGGCCGATCTCACATGGATCGATTCCAAGTACTTTCAATTGCTAAATCATGTTGGGGGGTTTTATGTGGGGCATATTTGCATTCATATATAGGAAGGAACTTTATTTCAACATGTTTTGCTGCGGTGCAGCGCAAGACGTCTGTGTCATTTATATGTTCGGCGCCGAAATAAATTCTGATCAGAGAAATTTCTTGTACTTCATTGGCTTTTGCGTTTGCCAAACAAAGCCCGAGAAACTTCTTAGATTACGATCTTCCTCTCACCTATTTCAATGCCAATTACCTTCTCTAAACACTGCATGAATGATCTGCTTTCATTGTTGGAAGGAATATTTAGGAAATGGCTGCCGCTTCTTACCACCCCTAGTAGTTTCCTCCTTAAGCTACTTGAGATTTTCATCTATCTTACATCTTCATATCTGCTAACCTGACCACTCCACAAACTATTCAATTCTTCCTGGCGGAGAATTCCTCGTTAGTTTTCGTCTTTATAATTTTAAATAAAAAATGCATTATCTCTCTTCGACATTTCGTTTATTTTGCATCTTCATATTTATTAACCTCATTCCTCATTTATTGCCAAGTGACGATGATTTGCCTCTTCGAGTCGCGCGGCTGCCGCGGCCAAACGAGAGCGTTCAGAAACGGAGGCAATTGTGTCTTCGTTTTGGCCTTGAGGAAGAGTGGAAAATATTTAGCAGGAATACTTAGGAGTCCTATGAAGCAACGCAGGCAGGTTTCCCTCTACCCTTCTCTAACGAAGCAAATTCTGTCTGCAGCATCACTCTCATTTTTATCTTCCCGGTGATCCCTTTGTCGTTTTTTAAATAGTGAGGTATACCAATTATAATTAATTAACAAACAATACTTTCCAACACTTCCCTATGTCACCACATAAATTGTACTACAAAAAAAAACATACAGGAAGTGTACTTGCTTTTGTTAGAGATTTATGCATTTTTTTATTATTCATAGTATATCGGGATGCTAAAAAACGTAACCTATCTAATCTGGTTAATAAAATATTCATTATTGAGTCTCAGCTTTAAAAGTAGACATATAAAGAGGAAAAGAGAGGAATACCGAAAAGAATGAAGAGAAATGAAAGCAAAATAATGTTAGATAATGGAAATATAATTTTTATATGCGGTTGCAAGAACCAAAACATAAAATATACAAGTATGAATAGATTTTTAAGGCGGACTAATAATAATAAGAAAGTTATCAGCTTTACATTTTATAGCTATTTTCGATTTAACTTGGCATTTGATGTTAGTTTTTTTAAATAATTCTTGCTAAAAATAAAGAACAACCTTTTAATATAATGAATTTAATATAATTAAACTGATATTTTTGCATTTAAACCAAGCAAAATTAGCGAACACTTAAGAAAAGTACACAAACTAACTAAAGTAAAAGAAATATCAGAACACTTCAAAATTATTTATTAATCAAACCACGAACAAGACCTAAAACTAGTCGAAGGTATTTTAATTAAACAGAAACAACCAAAAATAATAATAATAATGCCCAATTCCTGCAATATAGTGAGAATAAAGACGCAGTTTATGGAAATTCTTTATGATATATATATATATATATATATATATATATATATATATATATATATATATATATATATATATATATATATATATATATATATATATATATATATATATATATATATATATATATATATATATATATATATATATATATATATATATATATATATATATATATATATATATATATATATATATAATTCTTTAATTAGGAGAGAAGTTTCGGAAGTGACTGGTTTCTATCGTCTGTCTAAAATCATAAATGTAGTTTCCGTAAAACTTAGTCTTTATTCTCATTCTAAAGTTCAATAGTGAGAAGAAGCAAATATTTACCTCGAATGTAGTGTTTGCATTACAGGTTGATTTGTTTAGAACTAATTTTTTTTTTCAATATAATTATAGTATTGCTGACGCGTTTCTTTGTTTAGAATTCGCATCATCAGAGGTAATGAGGTGGGGGAGCGGAAGCCAAGCTAAAAATATTTTATAAATTGGGTGGTGAATAACATTAGAAGTTTAACTATCTTGTAATGGTACATCTTATGCATCTTATATCTATCTTCTTCATATGGGCAAGAAAGGTAATAAGTAAATTATAATAAATTGAGAACACTATTAACGAATAGCAGTAATCCTTTTTTTATTTTCCATTTGGCGATTGCCGTAAATATCTTATGGCCTAATGGTAGGCTAAATTAAAAAAACAACAAAGAAAAATAGACAAAAGACATAAAACAAAACAAAACCAAAACTCCACCAAAAAGAAAAAAAAACCCGCCCCAGCTCCAAGAGAGGTCCCTCCTCCTTTGCGAGGTAGCACGCCACCAACACTAAAGCGAGTATAATAAAATGGAGGAGGCCAACATCCTCCAAGAAGTCAAATAATCCACAAGTCTGTGTACAAGAACGTGGGCACAGGGTAGTGACCCCGTTCGTCCCGGTACCGGGACAGGTAACGTGGGAAAGATCACCCAGACTGGGACATTCAACAAATATGTGTCGAACAATTTGGCGACAAGGCTGTCGTCACACTCCATAAAATGAGTGTGCGTCCCGCAAGTGTGTCTAATTCAGAGACGACAGAGAGTGACCTGAAGCCGTTGCGGCATTCGGGAATAGGTCCAAGGTGAATAGTCGCTTTGGAATGGCACGTAACTTTAAATTCCCCTTGGATGACCTGATTTCTGCTGTGTAGTCAACGTAAGGAAGAGTAAAACACTACCTTGGTCACTCATTCTTCTGGGACACCTTGGTGCCCTCACCCAGGCGCGCATTTCCCGCAATCTACACATGTCCAGGAGCCCAGCAGAAGATAATCTCGACATCTACCCGGCTCACCGTACCCGTGGTGTCTTGGATACTATGCACAAAAGAGTGCGGAGCTTCAATGCTCCTACAAAACTCAGGGCACTTTGTGAGTTGCAAAGGATTACAATCTCTTCCTCGAAGCGGGCACGACGCGTTATCTCTCTTACCGAGCGGTAGATTGTAACCAGAACGTATGTGAATGCAGAGGCATCGGTGTCCTGGACATACCAGAGAAGCCACCGGCCAGACAACTACACAGAGTTATTAAAGGAGTTTCCTAGCCCTAAACCGAAGGGATTAGTGTGCGACTGGCGTCTCTCAGCGGCATATGCACCGTCGAGATTGGACGTGGATGCAGTGAGAACCGTTGGTGATTGAGAGAGACTCCGGGCTCGCGGGTCCAAGCACATAATGCAATATGTACGGTGGAAAGCGAGTGGCATCTCCTAGGCATCGACAAATAGGTTCTCAATGTGGGAGGTGCGGAAGGCACCAGTCGCCAGACAGAGACCAGTGTGGTGGATCTCAAGCTTAGAAAGAACAAAATATTGGTAGAAAATGCCCTTGGCGTGGGTACAAGAAACCCTAAGATTTCTAATATGATCCTCCAGGTGAGTCATTGGTCGAAAAAAAGACAAAGTAGGACAAGAATTCACCACTTCTAGGAGAACTCCGTTTAGGAACAAGCCAGGATCAAGGTGGAGCCAATGGATGGCGGCAGTGGTGCACCACATTAGTTTAAGGCAAGGAAATGTACGTTTCGGCAAAGCGAGATTTGCGGTTTAATGCCCGTTGAAGGGTTGTCAACAGCTTTTAGAGACATCACGGCGTGCATTGAATGCTGGCGGAGCAGAATCCCGGCTAGAGAAGGCGGAGAAAGTAGTTACGAAGACTCCGGGACGGACGCGGAGTCCGAGATTGCAGTCCCATTCTCCAAGAGAAATGGAGGTGGGAGGGGGGGGGGTCCTATTACAACTTGCTCTAAATTCTTTTGACTTGCTTCCACAACTATGCAAGAGAATCTTCCTGCTAAGTGAAGACACCTATTCCCGCCAGAAAGTGGGGTCTATTTGCTTCGAAATATACGGGAACCTAAACCTAGTTTGATAATATTCAGAGGCAGTGATTTTTTTTTTAAGAGCTCTTCTGGCGACTGCCTCCTTAGGCATTAGTTGTTGTATTAAAAACTTCCCTAGTACTAGGATACTTTTAAATAAAATTAAAGATAAAAAACAACACCCATCACCCCCCCAAAAAAGGGAAAGGAAAGCGAGCAGTAAGCAAGCTCCTGTGTCGGGGGAAGGTCCCCCTGGCGCAGGAGCATGCGACCTATAAGGTAAAAAAACAAAAGCAAAAAAAACGAAAAAAAAACCCTGCTTAAATAATAGGGAGAAGGCCGGCCTCCCCCCAAAAGTCAACAAGTCCACCAGTCAATGTGCACGCCCTCGTCCCGAGTACAAGGGACAGGTGGTAGCGACCCCGCCCATCTCGGTACCGGGACAGGTAACATGCGCGAAGATCACCAAGACTGGGACATTCGACAGGAATGTGCCGAACAGTCTGCGGAGGTGACGCAGTCGTCACAATAGGGCGCAGGCGTCACACGAGTGTGTCCAATTCGGAGACGACAGAAAGCGACCTGACGCCGTCGCGGCATTGAGGTAAAGGTCCATGGGAACAGTCGCGGCGTAATGGCACGCAACTTTAAGTTACCTTCCACCGTCTTCCATCTTCTTTGCCAAGCAGTCCGAAGAGCTGCCCGTATTCCTGCCATGTAGTCGGTGTGATGAAGTGCAAAACGCTGGTCCGGTCGCAGAGTCCTCGCGGACTCTTTGACGCCCTCATCGGCACGCTCATTCCCCGCAATTCCTACATGTCCAGGAACCCAGCAGGAGATAATCTCGACGTCCGGCTGGCTCGCCAAAACCATGGCGTTACGGATATGGCGAACCAGGGGATGCCGAGATTCCAATGGCCCGAGAGCACTCAGGGCACTTTGTGAGACGCTATAGATCACAATCCGGTCTCCAAACCGGGCAGGTCGGGTGATCTTCCGTATCGAGTGGTGTATTGCCACCAGCTCGGCCGTGAAGAAAGACGCAGCGCCTGGCAGAGCCCCGCTGAGTTCAAACAGAGGGGATAGGGCGTGGAAGCCGACCCCCTCTTGGGAATTGGAGCCATCCATATCCATTGGCACGGTTCCAGCGTGACAGGAGGTGTGATTCAAAAAGGTCAAACGCAATACTCCCGGCACTGTAAAAGCTTTAGGAGCAGAGGCGTGGCGAGAAATAGCCAAATTTGGTACCCTCCAGGGTGGCGTCCTGGGCAGAACTAGGGGTGCCACCGACCCGAGAGCTATACCTCGCTCTCGAAGGAGTTTCCTAGCGTCTCTTGGAAACATAGGCACCGTCGAGATCATCTGCGGATGCAGTGAGAGCTGTTGGCGACTGATAAAGGCGCCAGGCTCGCTCGTACAGGCGAGTGATGCACTGCACGAGGCATAAAGCGAGTGGCATCTCCCCAGCATTGACCAACAGGCTCTCAATGGGGGAAGTGCGGAAGGCACCGGTCGCAAGGCGAAGGCCGGTGTGGTGGATCAAGTCCACCTTCTGCAATAAACGCTCGGCTGCGGATGCATAAAACTCGCATCCGTAGTCGAGCTTCGAACGAACAAAGGATCGATAAAAAAGTAGGGCAGTAGCCTTATCAGGACCCAAAACGCTGAACGTCACTGAACGGAGAATATCCATGGCGCGGGTACAAGAGACCCTAAGGTTGCGAATATGAGCCTCCCGGGCGAGGCGTCGGCCAAATACAAGACCAAGGAAACGGTACAATTTAACTACTTCCAGGCGCACCACATTAAGAAATAAATCTGGGTCAGGGTGGAGCCGTGGATGGCGGCAGGAGTGCACCAACTTAGTCTTGGCCAAAGAAAATCGAAATTTGTGCGCTTCGGCATAGCGAGAGACGCGGTTCAATGCCTGTTTGAGTTGTCCGCTCCAGAGTTGGCATCTGGGCCGCGCCAAAAGAGATCGAAAGGTCGTCCACGTAGAGCGTAGCTAGAACATCTTCCGGCAGCACGGAGGTGATGCCGTTGATGCTCAGGGCAAAGAGTGTGACACTGGGGGAACTTCCCTGCGGGACACCCTCTTCCTGCACCTTTGGGCCGGAGAGGGCTTCCTTCACCCGTACGTGGAATCGACAATCATGCAAAAATTTAGATATACACTTTGGGAGGCGTCCACTCGCTCCCACTGTGTGGAGAGTCTCCATGATACCGTATCACCATGCGGTATCATAGGCCTTCTCCAGATCGAAAAACACCGTGGCGTAGTGCTGTCTACGAAGTAAGGCCTCGCAGACGGCATTTTCCAGTCAGAGCAGAGCATCCGACGTGGAGTGGAACTTGCGGAAGCCGCACTGTGCAGAACACAGATGGCCTCCGCTGTCCAGGAAAAAGGCTAATGTAACATTTACCAATTTCTCCATCAACTTGCACACGCAAGAGGTTAGAGAGATTGGGCGGAAACCGGACGGAGTAGAGTGATCTCTTCCAGGTTTGAGAAAGGCGAGAACAGTAGCGATTCGTCAGGAATCTGGGAGGAGACCCTCCACCCATATCCTGTTGAACAAATTTAAGAGAAAGGCCATGCCTCACTTACCCAGGTGTCGAAACATGGCGTACGGGACATCGTCCGGCACATGGGCGGTGTCCGCGCACGAAGCAAGAGCAGAGCACAACTCACTCATAGTAAATCTGCCGTTGAAGGGTTCTCCGCCTCTGGAGGTAAAGTCCAGTCGGCGGCTTTCCACGACATCACGATGTGCATCGAATGCTGGCGGAGCAGCATCCCGGCTAGAGATTTCGGAGAAAGCGGTCGCGAAGGATTCCGCGACGGACGCGGGGTTCGAGATTGCCGTCCCATTCTCCTGGATAACTGGAGGAGGGTCCTGCGAGAACTTGCCTCGAATCCTTTTGACTCGCTTCCACACCTTTGCCAGAGGGGTCTTCCCTTTAAGTGAACAAACTTATGCCTGCCAAGAAGAGCGGCGGGCATGCTTTGAAATATACCGGAAACTATGCCTAGCCCGACGAAATTCAGCGACAGTCAAATCGTTTGGGCGGCGTTTATAGCACATGTAGGCCTAACGCTTCTGTTTGAGGGCCGTCTTACACTCGGCCGACCACCATGGGAGTGGTCCGCGTGCAAAACGGCCAGACGTTCTCGGAATAATAGTCAGGCCCGCGGCGATGAGGTTACCGGAGAAGAACTCAACGGCCTCATCTACTGACCTAAACTCCTCGACTGAGATAGAGTATTCAGTCCTTTCCTGAATTGCAGTCTACCACACCCGGGCCAAGCACCACCGGGGTGGGCTCTCAGGCGGCAGTTGCCCTGAAAATGATATTTGAATGGGAAATTGACACTACCCTGAAGGTCATCGACCTCCGCCCCCAATCAAAATCAGGCTGTGCATCCGGAAAGCACAAAGATAGATCAAAGCAAGAAAATGAAGTGGCTCTCGGGCAATGATGCGTAAACTCATCCACATTTAGAACACCTATCTTAAGCTCTTGATCAGATTGGCAAAGACTTGTCCCCTGTGATTTATTGGGTGATCCCCTCAGAGAGGATGCCTGCTGTTCAGATCTCCAAGCAAGAGAAAGGTCTTCGGCAACCGTGCCACGACGTGGCGGAAGTCCCTCGCGTCGAAGTCAGCTGACGGTGGAATGTACGCAGAAATGATAGTATACTTCCTATCCAGGTGAAGCTGCACAGCCACTGCCTGAAATGAGGTATCTAAAGAGAAAGGGAGAACGGAGACATTATGCCGGGTGTAAACCGCGCATCCCCCACCCGGCCATCCAGCAGTGGTGCGGTCGCAAGACTCTTATACCCCGGGAGGGCGGGCAGGTGGCATGCGCCTAGCATGGTCTCCTGCAGAAAAAATAGCTAACGGGGAACGAGACGAGACGAGCCTCCACAGCTCACCCCAGTTAGCCCGGAGTCCACGGCAATTCCAGTGAAGGAGAATGCCCTCCAGGCCTAGATCGGAGGAGACGTGGGGGCCCTCTTCGAACAAAAGACCCTCACGGGAATGGCCGTACACTTCTCGAAGCCAGAACACCGGGTGCTGTTGGCCGGACAAAGCGCTGAATGTGCTGTTGCCTTCTATGACTCATTGGGGGAGGTTGGGCTCGCCATGCGAGTCTTTTTCTCCCTCCGCCTCGAAACCTTAGGGGGGCGTTGTGGCTTCGGAGGCAGAGGACTCTCTTTACGAGGAACCACCGTCTCCGAGCCACTCAGCCCACCACTAGGCGTGGGCGAAGGAGCTGAAGCTCCTTTGCTGCTGTCCTCCTTTCGGGGAACAGCTTTAGAAACCCCGGAAGATGGCCTAGCGACCAACTTCAGGGGTGTTTCCTTCTGTGATTCTACTGACTCTGTGGAGGTGCGTATCCGTTTCGCCTTACGGGAAACGGTCACGCTGTGGGAAGTGAGGCGGGAAGCCCTGGTTTTAGACGGGGCTGAGTGTGAGCCCTTTCTGCCGCTAGCTTTAACAGGGGAGCGCCAGGGTTGAGTAGAACCCTCAGAAGGGCTCCGAATGGGCACGGAAACAACAGTGCTTGTTGGTCTGGATGGGCCAGGAGCAGAGGGTGCCTTTCTAACTAATGAGGCATAAGACGTCCCAGGCAGAACCGGGCGCGCCAGGACTAAGTCCTTAGCCTCGCGGAATGAGAGTCGACCCTCGGCCTGAACGGCCAGGATTTCTTTCTCAAGGAGATATGCAGCACATTGCTTCGAAGAAGCGGGGTGCGGCTCTCCGCAATTGACACACTTGGCCACACACGATTTAGACTTATCGTGTGGGGCGTTGGAGCCATTTACACAGACTTCGTGTGACCCCCGACTTTGCACGTCTACATGAACGATTCGTATGGCCGAAGCGGTGACAGTAATAGCACTGCCGCGGCAGTGGCACGAATGCCTTTACGCGGTAGCGGTACCAACCGGCACGCAGCGACTCAGGGAGCTTGTCACAGTCGAACGTGATGAACAGTGTATGGGTGGGTCTCGAGGCCCCTCCCTGTTTTCTCATCACACGTTCGACCTTGACCGCTCCATGGTCGGCCAGCTCTAAGGTGATGTCCTCTATGGAGTAGTCAACTAGTTCCCTCGCATAAACTACTCCTTTCACAAAGTTCATGGTAGAGTGCGGCGTCGCACTCACTGGCGTGCCATCAAGTGTCCGAAGAGCACTTATCTTGGCCGCCTCGGGGGGATTCGCCAGAATGCTTCCGTCCGAGAAACGGGTCACCTTCAGCTCTCTACCAAATACACCAGCTAATGCTCTCCTCTGGTGGATCATGTTGCCCTTGGCGAACATGCTGCCATCAGTGGAGTGAATGACGAGGAAGCTCTTGGAGCCAGCGGGCTTGAAAACGCTAGGTAAATTCCTGAATGAAGGGCCCCGATGTTTTGAGGCTTCGCCCTGTGCACATTTGGTCTTAGTCATAGTCAAGGGCTCCGAACCCGGTTGAGCAGAGGGGCCGGATGTGCCGATCTTGGCTTGGTCGCTTACCGAAGTGGCAGCAGACCCATCCGTCCCGGTAGCCACCGCGAATAGAGAGCAGCCCCGAGTCTTTTTAATCTTTTTTATTATTTTTTTTCTTTTTAGGAGAAGAGGGCGGGGAATGAACCCTCTTCTTCTCTTCGCCGGCAGAAGCCCCTAGGCCAGATGGACCGGCTTCAGCAAGGTCCTCAAACATTCCTTCAATTTTAGGCGGGCGAGCAGCATAAATATAATGTGGCAAGATTAAATATCGGCATTAACAGGAGTGGGTAGATCTTACAATTCTCATCACGAGCTCATGAAAATGATGCACCTTTATTGATATTCGCCGTTTGCGACAAACAAGGGGAACGCTTTCTTCCTTCTCAGAGATGGAGAAGGTCCTGGTGGTCGCAGGGGCACTGGTTGGAGGAGATACCTTTCCTCCTTGTACTGCCTCGAAGACCCAAGCCGTTTGAGGAGGACCTTGCACTGGGGATGGATTCGGTTTCGGTGCTTGGGGCCGAGCCCGGATTCGCCCCCATGGAAGGCCCTCTCGCCGAAGATGGGTTGCCTCAAGGACCATGTCTATCACAGGAGGGTCGTCCAGTTGGCTTACCCTCCCAGGATATTGCAGGTTCCGTTGGCAGCGTCACCATTCATGTGTGGGGAGGCACAGGCCTTGACCCCGGCAAGGTTTAGTATTCTGGCCAGCAGGTCATTTGAGGGAAGCGACCGAAGGGGCCTAGCTTCCCTCTTCCCCTTAAGGGGGTTTGCCCTACCAAGCCGCTTCACTGTGAGGCGGTTGGTTATGAGCTACCTGCTGGCTTTCTTGGTAGTCCCCTTGGAAAGAAAAGAGGGGACTGCCGCTGTAAAAAGGGAGGTGCCCGCAGGCACTTTCAGAAAAGGGGGTGAGGGGGAGTCCCCTACACCCGTAGGCGAAAGAGAGGAGTAAGTCTCCTCTCTGGTCAGAGAAATATGGAGGGTCTCCTGCGCAAGCACAGGATGGGAGGACCTCTATTTTTTTCTGTGGATCTGCCCGAGGGCGGCTCCGTTGATGAGCAAAGGGAATTGGGGAGAGATTTGGGTTTTTTAATATTTTCATTCATGGGCATGGTGACCTTATTTGTTGCACGGGAAGCAATAGCTCATCACCCCTCGCAGTTGCCCGCTCTGAAAGGGGTGCGTACAGGCCTGGAAGAGTTAGGTCCCGCCATTTAAGGCCACCTCTGCCGCCTGGTGACCTGGCAGCCCTTCAGCCTGGCGGCTCCACGTTGGGCACGGCGTAAAATTGAGAGTGTGTGAAGAGAAAAGGAAAAGTGATGTGAGGAAGGTATGGGTGGATCTGAAGCAGGTTGTTAAAAAACCACCATCCCGAATCGGAGCTGAGGGGTTAGGGGACGTTGTCTCCTTCCCCCCTCAGCCCCGATCTGGGAAGGTTGGCTGAGAAGAAGGTCAGCATCTAACCTGTGAAATTAGAGGCTGATCAGAGAAATTGTGATAGAGGTTGTATGAAAAGCGAGGAAACCGGGAGGAAACAAGTGTTTTGAAGGAAGAAGAAGAGACTAAGCTGGGGTCGGATGGGGTGCTGAATCCCGTTAGCACGGTGGCCAGGATGGCAAATCGATGCGCCCCTTACGAGACAGAGGCAGTGAAATCGTTTGGGCGGCGCTTATAGTGCATGTTGGCATATCGCTTCTCTCTGAGGGCCGTCTCACATTCCGCATACCGCCAAGGAAGCGGACGACTTTCAAAACGGCCAGACGTTGTAGGATAGTAGTTAGGCCCATAACGATGAAGTTGCCGGAGAAAAACATAATAGCCTTATCCACCGACCTAAAATCCTCGACTTGGATACAGAAATCAGCCATTTTCTGAAATATGGACCACCATGCCCTCGTCCAGGCACCACCAGGCGCTTTTTCAGGAGCTAGTGGCCCAGAATACGATAATTGAATGGAAAGGTTGTCGCAAGCAAGAAGATCACCTCTTACCTCGTAACCAGAGTTAGGCTTTGCATCCGCTGAACATGGGGATAGATCAAGAAGGAAAAAATCGAGCGGTTCTCGCGCAGTGATGCGTAAACTCATCCACAATTAGGAGACGCATCTCCATCTCGTCGACGAAGTCGGCAAGGACCTGGCCGGTCGGATTTATCGTCTAGTCCCCTCATATGAGGGTGTCCCGTTCAAATCTCCGAGCAGGAGAAAAAGCCTCGGCAATCATGCACGACGCTGCGGAAGCCCCCTGGGTCGAAGTCAGCTAAAGGTGGAATGTAGGCAGAAATAACGATATAACTCCTACCCAGGTGTAGCTACACTGCATCCGACTCAAACTAGGTCTTCATAACAAGTCGAAGGACCAAGACATTATGCCAGGTGTAAATCTCGCATCCTCCGACACGGCCCCATTTCGATATGGTTAGTTCGTAAAACCCTTATACTCCAGGACGTTGGGCAAGGGGTACGCACTCAGCATGGACTCCTACAAAAAAATGATGTAACAGATAGGGGAGGAGACGAGCCTCCGCAGCTTGTAAATCCATAACAAGAATATAACCTCCAAGCCTAGCTCGGAGTAGATGCGGGGTCCCTCTCAAAATGAAGACCTCCCGGGAATGCTCTTACCTTACTCGGAGACAGAATCCGAGCGTTGATGGTCGCAGAAGGCGCTGTCATCCTCAAGAATGGACTTATCGCTATGACATTATTTCCCCTTCCCCCCCGCCTTGAAACCATGGGCAGGTGGAGTGGCTTTGGAGAGGGGGTACTTCTTTTGGCGGGTCTCTCATCTCCGAGTCACCCAGTCCAGCCCTGGGTAGGGGCGTAGGAGACGATACTCTTTTGGTGCTGTCTTCTTTTCGGGTGAGAGCTTTAAGAGTACCCGAATGTGCCCTCAAGACCTGTGTAAAGTCTACCTCCTCCCCACAAGAGTAGGCACAGCGCGCCCACCAATCGGTGGCTAGAACTCTACTTGCGCTGACGTTTTGTACCCACTCTTGATTGCGATCGAACTCGTGCCTCGACGCTGGAAATCCGACGATGCCGTATCCACTAGGCGAGCGCGAGCCGCATGCGAGTGAGAGTTCTCAAAGATTTCATCCCTTAATAGATTTGTTTTGTCTTTTGTTGTCTTTATTTTTTATTTGGAAGAGAAGCGGTTTTCAAATAGACAGAATTATAAGGGGCTCTCGCCCTCCTAGTGGATAAGGCGTTGGATATCCACATCTAGGTGTCGGGTTGAATTCCCAAGAAGAGAGCAAACACAAAAAAATTTCGACGGTTGCAGAGGGATGTAATGGGCGGTGTCTTGACTCTGAGCTATACACCCAAGCACCTCTGAGCACGCACGTCATCACATGGATGGCCGAGCACAGCACCCCTGTCTCTTCCTTCCTTCTCTCTTCGCAAACGCAACAAATCACTTTTCTGTCATGAAACCTGCGGAAGGGATTTCCTTTCCACACTCCAATGAAGGATTCCACGGTCGCTGGGGGTATAAAAAAAACTGTACTACCAACTTCTGCACCTTTGCCTCAAACGAGGGACAGCTTCCTGTGCCCACGGGTTTGCCAGTGATTGTCATTTATATCTTTGTGTGACTCTGGTAGGTGGACCTCGTCCACGAATGAAAAGGAACGAGTGGCGCAATTGATTAGCATGCTTATATACGAATTTTTGTCCGAAAAATAACATTTATTTAAGAAAAATAAACATTGTAATTGATCTTCGGTAGTAGAAAGATGCTTAAAGTCATCCACTAGCCTACGGGTAACTTTATAAGGGCACGGACTGTATTCCTGTATCTGTATTATTATCGGCACAGATCTTAGTTGGAAGTGTTTTCAATTATCTGTTACTGTGTATGCATAAGAAGGTCCTGTACGTATCCATGTGTCATTCAGACGCTCATTCAATAGAAATCCGACTTACGTACGAATTTGACTTAAAGACACACTCAAGAACGTATCTCGTACGAACCCTAGGACCACCTGTATATTAAATAAGCCAACCGAATTTCCGTAGTTATAGACATAATTAGAGGAAATGCGCGTTTATTTACAGGACAAACCTTTGTAAACAATCTTATATGGTTTTAAGTGTGGAGTAAATTACTTTTCCTGTGGTATTTGGAGGATGTCGTCACTTGATAGAATTCTTCTTTATCCATTCTGCTTCTTTGTGAAATACATTTAGTGTCATGTGATGCAAGTTCAATTCCGTTTATGAATGTTTTGATGGATAATTATTTTTTAGGGTGAAGGTTAAAACTGTCGTATTTTTTATATATAAATGGTGATTATTTCAGTCATGGGTTGAATGACGAGTTTTATCAAATAGGAATTGGCGTAGTACAAGTTGATATTTCAATCGAAATATTTTCTTTTAAGAGAACTTTTTATTAATCCTTATTCAGCTGAAGTGTAAAATGTGATACCCCAAAACTCGTCCTATATTTGTGTTTAATAAAACAAAAACGTCGCTCTTAAGAAAAAAGCTTTTATTTGAATATCGAGCTGTGTTGAATGTCTTTTCCAGTAAGTAGGCCAGTCAATTATTCTAAAATATGTCTAGGGATTATATAAAAATATTAAAATAGCCAAATATCTATCAAAATAGTTGTATTCTCGTATGTATAACGTTTTTTATGGAGTTAAGCCAATTATGAGCAGAAAGTTTAAGTGTGAATATATAGAATCTAAATGCCATCATAGAGGAAAATAAGACACATTAAGGTTGGAATGACTATTTTAGAGTCAAAAGATCATTTTCGAGTTTTTAATTCGTAAAATTTATATAGTTTTCAACCTAAACATGTATAAAAAAATTACAAAAACAAAGTATATCTAGTTTAAACGACTTATATGATGTAATTATAAGAAATGAAATAAAGGGAAATTAGATGAAACACTTTTAAATAAGAACTTTTCAAGACCTACAGGACAAAGGAGCACATTTTTCTGAATAAATTTGAACAATTGTCTATTGATGATAAGTATTTTATGCAATCAGCAGCAACCTTATTTGCAGCCTCTTGGATGGCTCCCAAAGGTCATTTTTGTTGTTAAATTGCCTGCCATCTGGGTAACGGTATCTCTTAAGGATAATCCACCAGTTTTCTACTGGATTTAGGTCGCAAGTGTTGGGAAGCCAATCTATGAGTTAGTATCCTACAAATCATTTTTTCGACTCAAACCAATTCTTAGAGAACTTAGAGGAACGACTCGGAGCATTATCCTGCATGAAGAGAAGTGACCTCTTAATTCTCACCCGATCTGTCTTCACCTAAAGTAGGATAATTTTCTCCAGGAACTCGCAATACGCCTTCCTAAACATTTTGGCGCCACCATCCACTTTGAAAGGTCTCACTAACTTATCGCCACCAATTGCAGCCTAAATCTTCAGACCTCCTCCTCCTGGTTGTAGCTTGCTCCACCTGCCCTCTTTTGGTGACATATCCTTTTGCCCAACCATCCAGACTATCCAGGGGGCTTTTGATTCGCCAGTGAAGATAACTTTGCTGAAGTCAGTTTTCTGGGCCCACAATAGACGTTTTTCTGTTGTTTTTTTGTTTTGTTTTCGTAAGGGACGTCATTTTGGTTTTACTCCTAACGATAGAATATTTCCTGATAGACTTCATGTTTTTCTCCCGAGAGCAAAGGAGCCCCATCAGAATAAAAAATAGCTTTGATGGTAGAATGAAGTTTTAGCCACTTCGCTTTTGATTAAAGATAGATATCTTAGAGTCAGAGTTCAAAGTTCTGGTTAAACCCCTTTTTTCCTGGCTCATTGCTATTCTCTACATTTTTCTTCATAATTCAATGTTGACGCTTCAAATCTTTAGAAATTTTCTTTACCTAATTCCTTCATGATATAGTTCTTCTCTTCTTGCCAAAGTTATTTTTACCTGGCCATTTTATCAGAAAATACTTCTTGCAAAAGATGTCTGGACGGTCGTTGTAATTGAATTTCAGAAAATCAACTATAAACTATCTATTACCAAAAATAGGCAATGGCTTTGCTACTAAGATTAAAATTTAAAATCTAAAAAAAAAGCAGCCATGGTTAAATTTTTATAAATTCTCTGAACTTCACCAATTATAATAATTTTAAAAAGGAAATCTAAAATAAATTTCCCCGTTTTCAAAATATCACGTTGCTAAAATATAGTTATAGAAGAAGATATATAAAAATAAATTTCCTGAACTTCACCATTTGTAATTCTTTGGGTTTAAAAATTTTTACAAAATTTCGATACTTATATTTATTTCTGAGCTTCACCATTTTGTTTTTTGATATTATAAAAGAATTATTAGAAATAACTTTGATAAAAAAACATAAGTCATAACCAAACTAAGATGAAATTATTATTCAAATACTCCAAAAAAAAACTATTCTTAAATTATAAAGTAGTGAATAATGCTGATGATAATAGCGTTGCAACCACTAAATTAGGTTAATTACATTCATAATTGTATCTGAAAAAAAAACTGAGATGCTAAAGTGTAATTGAATATAATCTCTACACACTCTTTATTCTTATGAATGGGCTATGTGAACCAGGTACTTAATTATGGCCAATGCATCTTCAACAGGCAGATAGAAGCCCCGATTTAATTTGTGGCCTTCGGGTATGGCCAATATAAAAGTGAATTTGCCATTGAATGAGACTACAACCTCACTCGTACCCCCACTCCTTGTCTTTTCCCCGTCGCCCCCTTTCTTGATTTTTTGCTCACGTTTTTACTCGACCTGAACTTTTCTCGTCTCGCAGGTGACCAACGACCTGTGGAACATTACGGAGGACAGTCTGTACTTGAAGGAGCACCTGTGGGCGCAGAAGGTGCAGGAACGGCTGCAAGAGTTCGAGCAGGAACTAATCAAGGCGATGAAGACGAGTGGTTGGGACGGGAACGAGGACCTCAACACTCAACAATGGACATTCTCAGGGGCGCTCTTCTACTCCATCGTCCTCATTACGACGATCGGTGAGTAGCCATAAGATGGGGCACTCGCTTTGGGTCCCTGCCCGCAGTTGTGCACCCACTCAGGCTCATTGCCTACAGGAAGATCAGTAGCTATATATCTTCCACACATTTTCACGTCCTCTAACCTTGGGCGCGATGCGTCTTCGAGGAAAATAGGGGTCAATAAGATTAGAAAATGGGGAGCGCAGGAAAAAGTACGTTTTTCCCAGGTTTGCGCTCTTAAATAGTAAAGAAAACCTCACTATACGCAGTAATGATATGCGGTTACTATGGCAAAGAGTCTCCACCTTCACACTGCATCGGGCCCGACTGGGAAAAGCTCCTCATCCTCTCAAGCGAGTGACTGTATCCAATAGGCCACCATCTAATAGCCCTAAAAAATAACTATCAATTGGCTACTTTAAAATTCACTTTTACCCTCGTGGTACCCCTACTTGGCGTGGAGGAGGAGCGTCCCCCAGGCGTGCCTGATGAGGCAGGAAGGCGGCTGCTCGTTGCTATGGCAATAGCTTGGCTCCTAAACCAATATTATTGCATTGGCTGCGACGTCAAGGAATATGATTATCATTACTAAACATTGTTTTCCATGAGGCTACATCAGTTATGTGTAACTGACATCACCCCTTAGAAAACCTACTTACGTATCTGAATGGAGTGAAAATGAGGTGAGTTGCGCATCCTCCTGCCGCAGAGCGCCGTTCATTTTCTACTTTTAGGCTAGTTTGACCTGAATAACTGACACCCACCCACCCCTAACTTCACCATATTATTTAGTCTTTCAAGACATTCAGGTTGAGATGCCTTCGTTGGCTTTCTTTTTTTTAATACACCCTAAATATGGTTGGCATGACAATTGATGCCTGGCGTCTGGTGTGTATAGCTCACATACTTTAGTCTGACACATTATTTTCAAAGCATGACACTGCTGCCATGGGGATAGTTTTTGAGTATCCCTCTCTATCAATCTCTCACAGGGAGATCTCTCTTCCTTAAGGTTAAGCTAGTTGAGGAGAGTCAACGAGGTTAAACGTCAATATTTTAACCACAATTAACATGGTCTTTAGGATGTGTCAGCTGCAGCATGACATCAACCTCAGTGCATGGGAGTCATCGTCCTCCGCAAAGACCTTTGTTGTGTCAATGGAACTCTTACAGGACGTCCTATACATTTGCAACTGTCTTGAAAAGTACATTAGAACAGTCCTTACTCAACACATGGGGATCACAGTCATGATGAATAACGCCAACTGTGAGCGGTTTCCTACAAGATCCGAAGTACAACTCGGTTTGTTGCTTACTCCAACATTGTTCACCATCTTCACTGAGGCAATCGCCTATATCATCAAAGACAAACTTATGAATAAAATTCGTTTACAGAACAAGTGGCAAATTTTCCAGTCTTGCAGTTCTATCAGAAAAACAACTACAATCGATTTCGACCAACTTGCAAACTATTATTTGGACAAATTCCAAAATAATTCAGGTTCTCTACAAACCATCGAGAAACGGCCCTAAAAAAAATTGGACAGAGTTCCGTAGCTTTCAAGTTACCAATCTTCTAATGGTGACATTGATGAGGAAATTCGGTAGAAAATTAAGTTCGTTGCATCTGTTTCATTACATCTTCTAACAAGAGTCTTTATAATCGCAACACCGGAACAGATCACAAGCTGCGATTGAACACCAACGACGACAGTCTGTACTAGAAGAAATCCCTCTTGGCCATGGCATTTGAGGGACTCAAAACCACGAATCTTCGCGGTCGACAAATAAATGAGGAAGGAAAATTAATAAATATGCAAAAAAAAAACATGGACAATGTACTACGATTATCCGAAAACATTTTAGATTTTGCCATCTATTTTGTCTTCGAAACATCTGAAATATCAGCTGGGAAGACAAAAACTGTCAGTGTGCTGAAAGATAACAAGGTATGATATAGTGCCGTCATGTCGCGGGATGAATGGCTGCCCAAATAAGATTTCCACTCCCAGCTTAAAGCGTATAAACGTAAGGGAATTTAAAAAAAAAGATATTCAAGGATGCCACTTATGTCAACAACGACAGATGTGGCACTTGTGAAAACAAAGCGACAAACAGAAAACTCTAGCCAACCATCATTCCCGAAGAGTGGTTCTTAACATTTTCTTCACCATTTTCAATAAGCATCTAAATATTTTCTAAATATTTTGTCTACTTCCCAATTCTTACTTTTTGGACGACTTTGTATTTTTATATGATGACTGCCAAGTTAGAAAGTACATTTACCACAATTATTCATCTCACAATTTAGACTCAAATTCGTTCAGTGTTAATTTAACATATTATTATTATTATTTGAATAGAAAAATACTGTTTGAGGTATATTTAATTATACATATACTAGATAAGACATACCAATAAAAACAACTAAATTTAGTAAAATATTTACGTTGCGGTATTTAGAGCAGTAATGTTGACACATTTTGAAATGGTTTGAAAACATGGTTACCAAATTTGCCCCACCTTTTCATTTTTTTTTAGCTTAATTAATTTTATATATTTATTTATTTTTTAATCATCCATATCACTAAAATAATCACATTAATATTTAGCTATTTTTTAATTTTATATCCATACCTAATTTTCCAATCTAAAGTGAAAAATATTATTACTTGACAACACAGCATAGCAAAGCATAACGCCAGTCATCCAAAACTATTCGATGATTTACAAGATTGTTATATCATAGCTAACTTACTTTTACCCGAAACATTTTGAAAAATGTGACATGACTTATTTGGGCCACTAACTATACATAACAATATTTTTAAAATATATTACAACACAACTGTAGAAGGAAATGGACAAATATTGTATTACATTCTAAATATATTCACAGTACAGCTAAACACCTGGGATCTTTTAATTTCCCAATTTCACACCTGTTAAGAAACGCTCTTATAGGTAGAACAGCAACTTTTGTTACTTACTACTGCTACTCTACTTCTACGAATCGTTCTTTGTATCTCTCATACAATTTCTTACCACTCACCACTTGATAAACCTCTAAAATTCTAGCGAAGATGCTCACATTGGTTTTCCAGTCTTGGTTTTAAATTATAATAACAACCAGGCAATAATGGCTTCGCCACTTCCCCTTACGGGGGGAGCTTGCGCTTCGCTACTAAGATTAAAATTTAAAATCTACCAAAGAGCAGCCATGGTTAAATCTTTATAAATTTTAGGAACTTCACCAATTATGATAATTTTAAAAAGGAACTCTAAACTAAATTTCCCCCCTTTCAAAATATCACGTTGCTAAAATATAGTTATAGAAGAAGACATATAAAAATAAATTTTATGAACTTCACCATTTGTAATTCTTTGGGTTTTAAAAAATTTCACAAAATTTCGATACTTATATTTATTTCTGAACTTCACCTTTTTGTTTTTTGATATTATAAAAGAATTATTAGAAATAACTTTGATAAAAAAACATAAGTCATAACCAAACTAAGATGAAATTATTATTCAAATACTAAAAAAAAATCTCCTTCTTAAATTATAGAGTTAGTGATGATGATGAGGATGATGATTATCATCATCATCATGGCTAACAAATTTCAAATCCCCTTTATACTACATAATTGAACTTTCCGTTCGGGGGAAAAGATAAAAGCAACTTCTTATGCTAAAATGTTTAGAAGGTCTAATAGCTTGAGTAGTTGACATAGGGCTCTAGGACCTGGGAGGATATGCAACTCTTATAGAGCCCAAACCCGGTGGGTAAGGAAGGCAGGCGCCGTTGCACGAAAAAGGGGCCTACGTGGAATAAACCAAGATATTGGGGGTATGAGGAACAAACGAAAATGATTGATAAAACAGAACCATAACGATTGAATAGTGACTTAGGGAGAACAAAGAGTACTACAAGGGCAGAGTTCTGACTCCTAAATAATCAAGAACCGGAGAATAAAGAAAATCGGACGTCAAAGTGAGAATTTGGAGCATCGATGTTAAACATCCATTAAAAACGTCAGTCCTTAATGCAAGGCGAGAGAGGAGCGCCGTTCCCAAGTCTCAACAAGATCAAAACACATTCAAAAGAGCGGCTCTGAAGAGGTGTTCATCGCGAGCGAAACGTTCAGACAAGGAACTTATTAGAGAAGACGTTAACGCGAGACGCGAAGCGTTTTAACAAATGACGTTAATGTGCGGATATGCTTTCGTTCATTTTTACTTTTTTTCATTTAAGTAATAAAAATAAATTATAAAAATTAATAAGGGCAAAGTGGATGATAATGCTGATAATAGGTGCAAATGGAGAGTGTGCGAGCTTGAGGTCTCTGACGGTGGATGAAACCTGAGTGAAAAAGAGATGCTGCAGTGCACCATCGACATTCAAGAGGCTGCAGCGCTCCATAGTGATTCAAGAGGCTGCACCCCAATCGTCATTCAAGATGTTGTAGCGCCCCATCGACATTCAAGATGGTGCAATGCCCCATCGCCATTCAAGAGGCTGCAGTGCCTCATCGCCATTCGAGATGCAGCAGTGCCTCATCGACATTCAAGAGGCTGCAGTGCCCCATCGTCATTCAAGATGCTGCAGTTGTCATCGTTAGTCAAGATGCTGCAGCACCCTATCGCCATTCAAGATATCGCAGTACCCATAACACCATTCATTAGCATGATGCACTTCATAGCCATTTAAGATGCTGCAGTGGCCCATCGCCATTCAAGATGCTTCGGAACCCCATCGCCATTCGAGCTGCTGCAGTGATCCCTTACTATTCAAGATCCACCAGCACCCTATCTCCATTTAGCATGCTGCAGTATCCCCATCACCATTCAAGATCCTGAAGCACCTTATCGCCATTCAAGATGATGCACCAACCAGCTGCCATTCATGATGCTGCTGTGCCCCATCACCATTCAAGATGATGTAACACCTCATTGCCATTCAGGTGCTGCAGCACCCTCTCGCTATTCAAGATGTTGCAGCACCCCCGTCGCCATTCAAGGTGCTGATACACCTCATCGCGATTCAAGATAATGCAGCACCCCATCGTCATTCAGGATGACGCAGCACCCCATCCCCATTCAAGATGCTGCAGTATCTCATCAGCACTCGAGATAATGCAACACCCATTCACCCTTCAAGGCGCTGCAGTGTGCCATCACTATTCAAGCTGGTGCAGCACTTCCTTCACCATTCAAGATGCTGCACCATATCAATGCCATTCAAGATGATACAGCACCCTATTGCCATTCAAGATGCTACAGTGCTCCATTATAATTCAAGTTCTTGCAGCACCCCATCGTCATTTAGGTTTCCTCAGTACCCAATCTCCCTTCAAGGCGCTGCAGTGCCTCATCGCCACTCGAGATAATGCAGCACTCAATCACCCTTCAAGGCGCTGCAGTGCCCCATCGCTATTCAAGATGCTGCATCATATCATTGCCATTCAAGATGATACAGCACCATATCGCCAGTCAAGATGCTGCAGTGCCCTATTGCCATTCGTGATGCTGCAGTATCTCATCGTCATTCAAAATGCTGCATGATCCTGTTGCCATTCAAGGGGCACTAGCGTGGAAAAAGCTTGGGTGCCTAATCGGGAAAGAGTGGATGAGAACTAGCCTGCACATTTGATAGCGTGGATGTGTCTCTACTACACTCTTTTCCTGAGAGAGTGGTGAATGTGAAGAAAATAGAGAAATAGCGTATTATTTTAGTTTATCTATCCCTTATGTTGTGGCTAAAGTTTATAAGGTGAGTGGCTTGGACAGTGTGGTCTAATAGCTCCCTCGCCCCGGTCAAAATCCTTTCTCTCCTTTCTTTCCCTTTTTTTCCTTAATAACACTTTCCTTTTTTCCATTTCCTCCTTTATTCATTAATAACGTTTTCATTCTATCCAATCTTCAACTTTTATTCCCTACGCTTCTTTTATTCTTGTTCCATTTTTAGGAACATTTGAGAACCGATACCTTGTAGTATTCGCGCCAATATTTCTCTCATAATTCATTTGGGGAGGATTTAAAATTATAATTACTAATGAGGGAATTCTAACTAACACCCTCCTAATATTGCACCTCTGGATGCTGATTTTTGACTTGGCTTTATTGCTCGACTCTCTTAGCCCTTTATAATAACCATTCCCCATTTGATTTATTTCTCCTTTCTCTACTTCATCTTTCTCTCCAATTTTTTCCATTACGGTTTTACTTTTCATTCTTAAGACAGTTCTGTGGACTACAAAAGAAGATAAAATAGTCCAAGAAAAATTAGGCGAGAAGAAGCTTGTAAGAGTAGTGGCAAAAATGGCATAATGGATATATGTATCTATAAAGGAAAAGTCCATGGGAGTTTCAATTTAGTTTCGTAATACTGTGAACACTGGGGTAAGGAGGCGTGGTATGCCTTCCTTGCCCCAGCAAGCACGAAAATGTTTGCGCCGAAGATGAGTTGAGATAGTTTTGATACCTTATTTTGCCACTTCGAAATTTGGGCGAATTAAAATCCTTGTATTGGACTACTGTATTGCTACAGAGCACATCCAGCCGAGAGAATGTTTTAGATGCAATGTTTTACACAGGTTTAAAGTAGGTAGGACCATTAGCCTAATTAAAAATGTTTAGATATCCAACACATCTAAATAATTATAGACATATAGCAGCAATAAAAAAAAATTCAGATATTTTATTAAAAAAAATTCACATATGGTAGTTGTAGAGTTTTACGAGATATAAATACATTAAGTGGGCGTGTGATGATAAAAATGAGAGGTTTCTCTTTCTTTTGCTAATTATGCAAGAACAACAAGCAATAAACCAGGTTGGAACGAACGCAATGTCCAATTTTAGGGTATATATTACAAATAAAAAATCTTATGACTATTGAAATATTTAATCATAAACATAACATACATTGCTTTCTAGAACCTCATTCCATCTGTCAACAAGCATATAACTGGTACGCTTGTAAAATTCTTTAGGTTTTTTATGCAAAATATCAACCTAACTCGTTTTCAACCTCTTGTCTTGATGTCAACCTAAGACCACGAAATGATTCTGTAATCCCCTAGATAAGTGATAATTAGAAGGAGCAAGGTCAGGAAAATAGGGTGGATGAAGCAAGATTTCCCAACTGAGCTCCATTAAGAGATTTTTGGTCATTCGAGCTGAGTGAGGACGGGCATTATCTTGATGGAGGATGACACTCCTTCTGTTAACTAAGGAGGGTCGCCGTTGGCCCAAAGCGGCTTTTTAAAGACGAACTTAATTGCAGTAGAGATTAGCATTAATTGTTTGATTGTTGTTTCACGGTTTGTAATGATCTTTTTGGATGAAGTCGTTCTTTTGGCTGTTTAGAAATTCTGCTTCCTAGACTGATCTACAAACGACGGCGTTTAACGTTATGATACAGGATTCACTTCTAAACACCAGTAAGAAGCTTGTTCAAAAACTCTGCATGGAGGTGTCGTGAAATCTGCAACACGCTGTTGCAGATTCCCATGTGACAGTTCGTGCAGGACCCATTTTCCAATCACTGTAACCTTTCCAATCCTTTACAGTTGGCAAAGTATAGTCCTATGGGTTACATGAAAATGTTTTGCGAGTGCTCTAGAAGTTGTAACAGGATTTGCTCTGACAAAAGCTTCTTATTAATTAGGTTACCCTTTATTTGAAGTTATAGTTACAAAGAAATTGTCATCGTTCGTTTGTAGCGTTAGCTCACTAGTACGATGTTTATCGACTTTGGCAATTTTATATATTCAATGAATTTGGTTATATAATCTAATTGCCTCACAATTAGTG
Organism: Ceratothoa steindachneri; assembly: GCA_963969495.1. Taxonomy (NCBI): domain Eukaryota; kingdom Metazoa; phylum Arthropoda; class Malacostraca; order Isopoda; family Cymothoidae; genus Ceratothoa; species Ceratothoa steindachneri. Next base: position 157,785,330 of record OZ018321.1, on the reverse strand, counting down.
CAGAGGGATTTGAAGTCTAGGTTTTGAAGTAGAATGAGAGTGATTTATGATCTGTAATAATGTTTACATTAAATTCTTGAATAATTCGAAAAAATTCTTATCGAGGTATATACAGCTAAAAGCTTCTAAGCTTCTTTGAGAAGAAGGATACTTTTATCAGCTATGTTGAGGAGAAGATAAAGAGAACCTATTTACCATTTTGCATCTCCCATCTATTCAATTCTTGCGTCCGTCAAAAGCCTAATTAGAGTGGCAGAAAGTGAGTGGTAGAGGGTTATGCTATTTACTATCGTAGCTTTCGCATTTTGAGATGCAAGATTCACACTCACTTGTAGGTTATGGTAAGTGTGGCTTGCGATATCTGTTGGCTCCTTTGAGAATGTCATTAAGATTCCTAGAATTATAGCTGTGTTTTTTTTTTATGTTTCCTATAAAATTTAAATATAGACAGAAAATCCATCAGGGATTTGAAAGTGAAAAGAAAATGGAAATTGTTTATAGCCACTGCGAGAACAAATAACTGGCATATGCCACTAAAATTTGTGTAAAGTAATTTAAAAAGCACCTAGGCATTTGTGATGAAAATTCAAGACAAAATAGCATAAAAAGAAATTCAAAGAGTCCAAATGGCATAGTAACACCAGTTTTAGGTATGCTCGATTCTTCTACGGAAATCGCATGAAATGCACCTCGAAGATTAAGTTTAGAAAAGAATATTGAGCTTGCAATAAGTGAGGTAAAATAAGAGAAGGAAGGGAATAAAATTCTGTAAGATTTCATGATCCCCATCTGATGTATGAATGTCGCATGCAGTAGAAGCGAAAGCGAGATCAAGAGTTTCTTTTGACGGTTATATCTCACATACAGACTTATACTTGCCGCTTCGTTATTTAGCAGACTTTAATTCAACTACCAATGGATTGCAATTATTTTCTTTTAGACCTTTGTTCCTTTCCACATATTTTCATTTCACCTATTATCAGTTCATTGTTTATAAATATCTTTTCAAAGCCTATATATGGCTGAAATATCTCGCTAATTTTCTCTTAATATAAAAAAATATAATAAAAAATTCAGTTATTTAGACCTAATGTCTGTATGTCCGCGGCATGATAGTAGTAATATAGCTCCATTTTATTGTGATTGCCTTTACCTTCTAAGTACACTACCGTATCTTAATCGAGTCATTAAATGTTTGATTTAGTAGCTTAACTTTCCCCTAAAGTTCTTCAATTGAAATGGTTGAAGATTTTCTGAATTGATTAAATTTCAATTGGATTTATTTTAATCCCTTTGGTGTTTACATTGGCTTCATTTGCATAATTATAAAATAATTGGGCTAAATCGTGTTCATGTAAGATCTACATAATCCAGTGAATTGAATTCGTTCCCTTTTTATCGAAGCTACAAAATAACAATCCGGTTTGAAGATTGAAGGAAATGCTAATATTTATGATAATGCACGAGTGAGAGTTGGAGCATAGGATTATAATTAATTATTTACTATTAAAAATGGGGTTGCGGTGGTTTAATTGGTGCTGGAGTTTTGTGGATTGATTCGATAACCTATTTAAGTCATACATATGTATATGCACACAAATGGCTCAAACATTTAGGATGGATAAAATTTCGGGAAGAGATACTTTTCATATCCCATTATTTTACTATGATTATCCTCACTAATGCCTTTGCATTTTTTATGTCTTTATGTTCTTTCTCATATTTGGATCAATCAGACTGCAGTGAAGGAAGGCATTAAATTCAGACATTGATGCACATACACGTAAATTTCGGCTTCCAAACAGTTTTATCATAGTGCTATCTTGAGGTGCTTATTCCCAAACCCAGGTTTAGAGCTAATGTCCACTGAAGGATCCCGTCTATTTATGAAGTTTGCCCACTTCCTGTTGATTTCTCCTCATGCGTGCCCGGCCTCATGCCATCTCGGATCTTCAAGTTCGTACTTTCAATATATATATATATATATATATATATATATATATATATATATATATATATATATATATATATATATATATATATATATATATATATATATATATATATATAAACAAGATGACCAGGACAGAGCCGTAGATGCCTCTTAACATTTATTTCAAACGTTTCAGGATTATAACTAATCCCATCATCAGTGCTAAAGAAAGAAACAAAATACAGAATTAAATGTATACATAAAAAATTAACACGTGTAATAAAATTGTGAAACTTGAATATTAAATTTGAGACTAATTGATTACATTAGAAATATGGAGGAAAAAACAAACTAAACCAACGAGAGAATTTCTAAAATATAGGAAGGAAAATAATTGAGTGGATGTTATTCTTGCCCTCCCCCCCTAAAATAAAATGTTAAATTTAACAAATTAGCATGTTTTTTAATGAGTCACTATATTTAATAGGACATATAATGAGTTATTATTTAGACTGAGTTGAATTTTTGTAATGTAAATTGACTCTAGCAGAAATACAGGGGAAAGTTGCGAAACACACGTAGCCAAGAAGACATACAGAGAGACGAGCGGGGGGGCGGGAGGGGCAGGACGGACGTAGTGGTGACAAATAGACTATGTCGGGAAGACAGACTTAAAGAACGACAGAGGAAAGGATAGGTGTGTACACGGAAGGGCGTACATAGATAAACACATGTAGACGGGAGGTCCTACATATTAACAGAAGGTAAGCAGGAGTACAGAATGAGGTATAATGTAGGGTGGACAGAATGAAGGAAAGATAGACGAGAGTACAGATGGACATACATAATGACGGGTAGACGGGGTGAAAGAATGACATAAGAAGAGAGAGCTAGTCGAACGGAGGGATAGACATAAGGTTAGTCGGAGGGAAGGACAAAGAGGAGGACGTGTAAACGGGAGTAGGTATGGCCAAAGGAAAACATAGATTGCGCCGTCGAGAAAGAAATGAGGAGTCTTGAGCGACTTAGAACAAAGAGAATTCTTGGAGACAAAACGCAGAATCATTAATTGCCTCGAACGCCCGACACGAACAAACGCTTCTTGGCATCTTCCCGATAGTTTCACTTGAATTGCACTTTTATTACTACAAATTATGCTGCTGCTTCCTCACAAACGCACATACACACACATAAACAACACACACTCACTTATCTACATACATCACGCCCTAAAATGCAAAGATATGCGTATACTTGCCTATAACATGCCGTACACGCGTGTATGCACGCACACGCAACTGCACACATATACGAGGATGACCTCACGCTCGACCGTGTACACATACATGCATCTAAGCTGTGTGAGGGATGAATAAAAGGAAGACAAATGGAAGAAGCGAAACTTAAAGTCTCTTTGTCACCACTCCGTCCGTCCTGCCCCCTCCCCCCTTTCATCCCCCGCCCGTCCGTCTCTCTGTATGTCTTCTTGGCTACGTGTGTTTCGCAACTTCCCCCTGTATTTCTGCCTCTTTTTCCGTCCAGCCTTTCAATTATCCTTCTCACTGCCAGTTCACATGTTTAAGTATCCTTCTCTCTTTCCGACTGTCGTATCTACTACCTATATTTCTGTCTATCATCACGTCTAACTTAATTTGAGTCTGTCTGTCTGGTATTTCGTCTAGCTCTCCTGTTTGTCCGGCTAACCTGCCTTCTACCTATTCACCGAACCCACAAACACACGTTATGTGTAGCATGGGCAACTCTGTTGCAACAGAAATATGAAGGACTATATGCCCTTCTGGCCCCAACGCCCGTAATTTACGATCCAGGCATCAATCCCACACATGTTCAATTCTTCTATCTTCACCACTTTCTTTACAGATCCCTCATTATAAACTGTGACCATTCGATCGCGTGTCCAATTGTCCATTCGTAGACCTGTCAACCTGCCTTTCTAGCTGTCTGAACGTCCATCTATCCAACTTCAATTTTATTTATCTATCCTCTGGCCAACCCCTTCCTTCTATCTGTTCGTCCACTCTCCCGCCCATCTGCCCGTCTGTCTACCCACCTGTGCTTCTCTATGTCCGTTCCTACCTCTACATCTTCTCTCTTTTCGCCTCTCCACCATCTACCCGTCCTTCTATCTGTCCGTCCGCCTATCCACTTCTCCGTCTATCCGTCTGTCCGTCCTACCCCAAATCTACCTATATTTTTGTCTTTCCATCCATCGAATCTTGTACCTGACCATCTCTCTTCCATCCTTCCATATACCTTTCCTTCTGCCTGACCCTCTGTCTACCCGCCCATGTGTCCATTGCTGTGCCCGTTCTTCCTTCTCTCTGCTCGTCTGCCTCCCCAGTTTCATATGCTTCTGTCCATCCATCCGTCTGTCTGTCAACATACACTTCTGAACCTCCTTCCTCCTATCTACTTGTTCGTCTGTCTGTCTGTGCATCTATCCGTCCAAATGCTCTCTTTGCTGTTCCCCCTACCATTTTACCTTCCCTTAAATATGTCCGCCTATCCTTCCGACACATGTCATTTTGTATGTCTTCCATCTATTGTTTGCCTGTCCGCCTGTCTATCTCTCCTTTCTTTGTCCCGTCTATTAATTCTTGTATTTGTCCTTCCTTTCACCCGTCCACCTGCCCCTCAGTCTTTTCCTCCAGTTACTGCCCTTTTATCTGTTACTCCCGTTTACTTCTCTTTCTGTTTGTAATTCTACCCTCCATTATATTAGCCATCTATATATCTGCATACCTGTCCTTTTCTATGACTTTCCTAGAGTCTAGTTGTTTGTCTGTCAATCTCTATGCCTGGCCCATCTTCTTCTCGTCTACCTGTCCATCTATCATCCTTTCTAACCGCTTTTCCGTCCGGCTTGCTTTCTGCCTGTCCTTCCGTCGCCCTTTCTCTAGTCTTCCTGCCCTTCTCTCTGTCCGGCCGTTCACCGGTCTCTGCCCTTCTCTATCTATCTGTCCTTAAGCATGTGCATCCGTTCGCCTTCTCTCTGTCCTTCTATCTGGCGTTTTCCGTTTCACTTTCTCTCCTATTATTTTCGTTGTTGTATCTATGTCCTTTTAATCCAGTTTAGTCAGTCTATTTTTTTTTACCTCTTTACTAGCAGTTTTAGAGCGGTGAAGTCGTATATTTGAGCTCTTCACTATACTCCTTTAGAGTCTGGACTGTATTGTTGTTGTTGTTGTTGTTGTTACGAATGAAGGGGTTCTGACCCCTTCTCCCCCATATTATATGAACTTGTGTCTGCGAAGGTTCCAGTCATCTTTAGTTGTTTTTATCCACTCTCAATATCCTTTGCCTTAGTCCTCTTTTGGGAAATAAATCATCTCCCTTTTCCTAATCTAAGTCATTATTTTATTCATGCCCTTCTTTAAACGGTGAGAATGATCACAAATATGAGGTTAAGCGCGCGTCGTAAAGTATGAGTGCATCATTATCACATGAATGCATTCAAAACTTGGAATGGATAAAAGCTTCGTCGTCCCCATTCTATTCATTTCCTATTGTTTTTGCCCTCCTATAGTCTTAATTTTTCTGATCTCTTACAGGGAAGATAAATGCTTGTAGTAATACATAAAATTATACCTCTTCTAAGCGCACAAGTGACGTTTTTAACGCGATCGAGCAATGACCAATAAGGCCTCTCATCTATGATACTCGTGAACTTCTCGTAATGGCCATCACTGAGGATTTTGAAGACCTAATAATATTCGCTCTACTTGGGAAAGAAATTCTTTTGAATTTCACTTCTAAATATTAGTCACTTAGAGTAGTTTGCATCCATTGCCGCTTGTTTTGAGAACTATTAAAATTAGAAAGCACCCAGGGAGCGCATATTTCTGCTAATGCCATTGTCATTAATACTTTTCTCGCAATGGCGCAATGAATCCTGATTTCTATTCCAGATCAGCCATAGATCAAATTAAGTAAGACTATATAATTCCTTCACTCCGCAAACCTACACTTAGCATTATGACTCATGTGTCCATCTTCAGTACAACTACACATTTAACAGTTAGCTAAATTTTTTTGCATCATTTAAATCTACATTATCTCAGTTACACATCGGTGGCAGTAGTACGTTTCTAACTCCCTTGTACTCGTTAAATATTGCCATACACAAATAAATATTTTGATCTCACAGATCCGGATCCGTAACTTGATCTCTATGAAATTGGATATGTTTCTAGAACGTCATAAGTTGTCCAGCTCTGTGTATTTTCAATTTGACTAGCCCATTATTTTCGTTAATATTGGCAAAAATTTCATGTCTGTCCTTCAATGTTAAAAGAAGTGAAGAATTTATACATATCCAGATCTGGATCTGACCTATTAAACTCTTCCCTGGCCCAAGGTTCATTCACCCGCCCCAAAATTTCATCGAAATCCGTCAATACCTCTTTGAGACATTTTGTACACAATCAGAGAAACGAACGTTCCGACAGACACTCAAACAAACACCCAGTGATCAGACAACTCCCTCCCAACTCTGTTGGCGGAAGTAATAATTGGAAATTTTTAACACTAAGATGAATAATTTTAGCCAATATTGAAACGTGAATAATTCAAGTAAAATAATTGTGGGAAAATTACCCGCCCATGGAAAAGAAAGGACTGAACAATGAGAAATAAATGTAACATTGAAGAATAGAATAGAACGAACATAATAGGAAAGGGTAAAAGAAAGTATAAGAATTGAAAGTGACAGACTGCTGCAGATCAGAAGCTTCTTTATCAAAATCGCGAAAGAAAGAAAAAGAAATGTATGTAATCCAACGTAGACGTTTACTCGGTCGAGAAAGAGGAAGGAGACAGACAAAATGAAATAAAAGAATTTAAGAGAATAGAAATATTAAGAAATAGAATAATAAAGTACTTTACGTTCGTACTGTTGAATATTAATGGATCTTTGTACGAACTTGTAATATTAAGACAGTTCCTGACCCAGCATTTAAGCTTGGCGTGATTTGCTATAGTGGTCTCTATATTGATTTGATATAGTAATCTTTATAGTCATTATTAACCTTTTCAACTTCTATTCATTCTATTCCTCCTCTTTCTGTATTTGATTGGGCGCAGCACCTAATGTATGGAAACAAAATGTACTAAAGGCGTATCTCCCATGGAAGCTTGGTGGATGAAGGAGTGTAGTGAGATGGGTCATAAACCTACAATCATTATAGAGGTAAAGTGCCATCGTTAGTTATATCAATTCCATTATCCTAATTAAATCTCTATTTATCTCTTTTACTCTCCTACACACAATAGCGCGCGCACCCCAATCAATGAGTGTTTATGGCCTTGCTGTTGTCCGCCGGCTCCCATTCCCCACGCAATGAAACTACATCGAACGCGGCCGATCTCATCAGTCAAATGTCAACAGCGGTTTTTTCATGCTTTAATGAAAACCTGGCAATCGCCCAAAATAGACAGACTTATTACCAATTGGCTCTCAGCTACTCTTCTTTGAGTGCTTTTATTCACCTTTCCTTCTTCAATTCCTTCTTGAGGCTAAACAATAGCAGCTGATTAAGGTGATTTACGGTCGGCCAAATAGGCTAAGCAGCACAGACGTTTCTGTCGTTCTTAAACTAAATTGTTGACTTCCAACAGCTTCTTTTGAAGTCTAGATTTAACATTAGTGCGGTATGCTGTGTTGATACTTTCCCAGCACATCTATGTATCTTTTTATATGTTTATATATTCATTATTGTCTATTTTACGAACTTGTGTTTATAAAACACGGTTCCTCTCCCAGCATTTAGGGCGATCTTGAGGTCCCTAGTTGTCTTGAACGGTTTGTGATTCTATTTTTTGTTTGAATTTACGCCCCATTTCCATTTACGTCTATTTTACTTTTTGTACTTCTATCCCATTTATTTCTCATTTAGCTTCCATTAAGTCTCTTTTATTTCCAATTTATCACCAGATAAAAATGCTGTGTCGCGGTTTTGACTCCGCCCGCACCGTTCGATCTGGGATAAGACGCCCAAACTGTAATGAGGATTATGTGCGCGCGTCGTGTGAGGTTTTCCCACTCTGCTCCTACAGTGATGTGTAGGTTAATTGGGACAGTAATAAAGAGCTAGAGGCCACTCAACCTTCCCTAAGCTGCCCCGTTTATAACGACCGCTCCCCCCTTTCAGCGTAGAAAGAAAACCCCTCTGGATTACAGTCTTAAGCACTAGTTACCCTCGATAGGCGTTGTTACCAAACACTCAAGCACATTTTACAACACTAAAACCATCACTACACTGTAGTACTAAAAACCATTTTCACCACTGCAGTAAGAACAAAAGCTAAAGTAGTCCACAATTTTTGTTTCTTAAGAATAATTTTCCAATGCGTCATTTGGCGAGACCAGAATTACCAACCTCGAGTGAATGATTTTACCTCGCCTACTCTTTCCTCTGGTCTATTATCCTTTAGAAGAGGCAGGTGCAACCTTTTAGCTCTAAAAGCTCATATTGGACATTTTACAACTTGATTCGGGCCATAAGTTCCACTTCATAAATGTCAAATTTACGTACATGACGTCCTAAATTTCTATTTTAGATGAACATATTATTTATCCTTATTAAAGTATTTGTGAAATTATAACAATTTACAACATTTATTATTTATTATCAGTTATCTTCCTAAGAAAATTATGCTACTTTAAATGGATTACCCAGATTGACCATGTTTGGTACTCTGGTTGCCTAAATGTCATAAATAGCAAGTGGCTTTACTTCAGTACTAGGTACTTGTAAATATAGTGCAGATTCTTGAATATTACGGAATGAGACGATAATAAACTTTATTTATTTTGAAAGGGGCAGTAATGGCGGGAGTGAGTGATTGTATGAAGGAAGGTGAAGTGGCTATAAATGCCTACAGGGTTCCGAGTGTGAATGCGCTCCTACAAAGGTATACAATTACACTCACTGTGATGCAGTGAATGACAGTACTGATTAGGGCAACCGAGATGGACACTAAAGAGCAACGAAGAAGATTTACAAGGTGAATATCTGCACCTGGACTGCATCACTAAATACAGAGTATTTATCAGCAACACGACTGGTCATGGATTTAATGCATTCACTAATCGTAACCGGAGATACTTGTACTAATGGGCGTAAAAGCTTGTGTGGAATGTGTGGCTTGGGATGACGGGGACTGAATAAGGAAACAAGTTAGTTTGTATGTGGGCAGGTGCAAGAGCTTTTTTATGGAAGCAGGTGGTAGCAGGGAGGAGCATTTTGCTGTGACTTTTTAATGTGTATATGGTGAGGTTGAAAGGGAAAGACGCATGGATACTACTAGGGCAAAAGTCACCGTAATCGCTCTACAACCTAATACTAGGCTAGATTAATAAACAAGTAAAAACATAAATAAAAAAATAATTTAAAAATAAACAGGAACAAGGCTAAGAAACAAGCTAAAAACAACAAAAAATAAAACAAAAAAAACAAGCAAAAAAGCAACCAGAAGGAATTGAGCTCCGGCGGCGGGGTTAGACTCTACTGCCACTGGTGAAGGGACATGCAACCTAAAACAAACACTCAAATATAGTGAAAGAGGCCAACCTCCTCCAAGAAGTCGTATAGTCCACAAGTATGTGTGCACGAAACAGTCCCGATTACAAGGTAAAAGCGGTAGCGACCCCTCTTCTCTTGGTAGCGGGACAGGTAACGTGCTCAAGAATTACCCAGACTGGGACATTGGACGAGAATGCGCCGAACAGTCTGGGGTACAACCCAGTCGTCGTAATAAAGTGCAGGCAAGCGCTCCATCAAGTGGCGGTGCGTCCCGTGGCTGTGTCCAATTCAGAGACAACGGTAAGCAGCCTGAAGCCTTCGCACTTTTGTGGGGAAGGTCCATGGGAAGAGTCGCGGGCTATAGCACGTAACTTTATGTTCCACTCGGCCGTCTGCCATCTTCTATGGCGGATTGCTGCCATGTAATCTGTGTGAGGAAGAGCGAAACGCTGAAATTGTTGCCCAGTGCTCGTAGACTCTTTGGCTCTTTCATCGGCGCGCTCATTCCCCGCAATTCCAACATGTCCAGGGACTCAACAGATAATCGCGACATCCACCAGGCTTGCAGATACCGTGAACCAAATGGTGTGGAGATTCCACTGCCCCGAGAGCACTCTAGGCACTTTGTGAGCCGCTATAGATCACAATCCGGTCTCTGAACCGGGCACGTCGCGATATCTCCCGTACTGAGCAGTGTATTGCAACCAGCCCGGCCGTGAAGACAGACGCAACTCTTGGCAGAGCACACTGACTTCAAACAGAGGTGATAAGGCGTGGAAACCGATCCCTAACCCTCTCAGGGGCAGATCCAGGATAAAAAAATTGAGGTGGGGGGTTAACCTGAATTACTCCCTCTGACCCCTAGACACTCCCCATGGATCCGGGCCTGATCAAACGTGACACGAAGTGTGCTCCCAAAAGGCCGAACGCAATACTCTCGGCGCTGAAGAAGTGTTGGGAGCAGAGGTGTGGTGACAAATAAAAAAAAGGTGGTAACCTTTCGGTTGGCGTACGAGGCAGAACCAGGGGTGCCACCGGCTCGAGAGCTGTACCAAGCTCTCGAAAGAGTTTCCTAGCCCTAAAGCTAAAGGGCTTACGGTATGACTGGAGTCTCTCAGCGACATAAGCACCGTCGAGATGAGTTGCGGATGCTGTGAGAGCTGTTGGCGACTGAGGGAGGCGCCGGGCTCGAGCGTACAGCCACATAATGTACTGTGCAGAGCGAGTGCCATCTCCTCGGCGTCAACAAGAAGGCCCTCAATGTGGGATGTACGGAAGGAACTGCTCGCCATGCGAAGGCCAGTGTGGTTGAGCGATTCCACCTTTCGCAATACACACTGTTGTGGATACATAAAACTTTCATCCGTAGTCAAGCTAAGAACAAACCAAGGATCGATATAAAGTAAGGTAGTAGCCCTATCAGCAGCCCTGGTGCTAAACTTGATGGAACGATAATGTCCATGGCGCGAGGACAAGAAACCCTAAGGCTGCAAATACAAGCCTTCCAGGTGAGGCGTCGGTCACAAACAAAACGAAGGAAACTGAGTGTCGTGGTATGACATCACATTATATCAATACCATATTATATCTATGAGGGAGGGACCAATAACTTGAAAGCGAACCGACAAAATGGACGGAAAACCACGAGTTTAGACGGGCTGAGTAGCGAGAGAGTGCAACGAGGTCCGGTAAATTATGGACAATGGCAAAGCTCAAGGTTATTTAAAGAGGCATTAACAAAAATATAATTTTATTTACACAAAAATAATGAGAGAATTGATGGGTAAAATTACATCAGAGAATTAACGGGCAAAATCACATCAGTAAATGAAAGGGGGAATTGTAGTTATAAATCAGGCTATGAAGTTAGAACTTAAGGTATTCCAGGAGAAGACTATTCAAATGGGGGGGTTAACTCAATTGGGTTACTGAAGTGGGAGAGGGGTTGGCTTACGGAGGTCTTCTGCACGTGAGGTGAGGCCGCTCGGAACTTCTGAGCGGGAGGTTGGAACGATGACGGTTCTCCAAAAACAAGGGGGGGGGGCGGTAACTTCCGGTCCAGGGGAGAGTATTTAGGCTATCCGAAATGAGAAGGGCTTCGACAGGAGTTGATGAGAGAAGTCGGGAAAATCACTCGTGGGAGATCTTTAAGTGGAATTACCTCCTGGCTAGGGCTAATTCCAAATACACAAAATAGTCCAGCTGTCACTCTGTTTTGTTGCTAGAACTTGACTTGGAATCATGGGGAATCTTCTGGGTTCTGGGTGAAACTTCTCAACTCTGTGTCTCTTCATGGGAGTCGAGCGCTATTTATGTCCGAGGCTCTCCCGGAGTGGGGGCGGTAGGCCGGACACGGCTCTACTCTCGAATGGCCTCGAATATTCTTGCAGAGGCTATTCTGCCCGTATAGAAGTGAGTCGGGGTGGACATGGTTCGAGGCTACCGCTTGTGGAAGGGGATGGGGGGTTAGGCTTACTAATTTAGGCCTAACCGGGCGGTCTGCCGCGCATGGAAGTTCCGTTCTGCTCAAGAGATTCCACGTGGAGGGTTTCCTCACACTGAGAATCTACTGCTTCCAGGAAACCCCAATTAGAAAACAAGTTCGAGTCGGTGTGAAGCCGTGAATGGTGACAGAATTGCACTACCTTACTCTTGGGCAAGGAAAACTAAAACCTGTGCGCTTAGGCATAGCGAGAAACGCGGTTCAATACCTGTTGGAGTCAACGCTCCAGAGTTGGCATCTGGGCCGCGCCAAAAGAGATCGAAAGGTCGTCCACGTAGAATATAGCGAGAACATCCTCCGGTAGCACCGAGTTGATTCCGTTGATGCTCAGGGCAAAGAGTGCGACACTGAGGACACTTTCCTACGGGAAACCCTCTTCTTGCTCTATTGGGCCAAATAAGGCTCTACCCATCCGTACGTGGAAACGACGATCTCGCACAAATTCAGAAGTAAAGATTGAGAGGCTTTCCCTCACCCCCATTGTGTAGAGATTCTCCATGATACCGTATCAAAATGCGGTATCATATGGCTTCTTGTTCATAAATAAAACGTAGAGGTTGTGAGGTCTACGAAGCAAGTCCTCGAAGACGGCATTTTTCAATCGGAGCAGAGCACCCGACATGGAGTGGAACTTTAGAAAGCAACACGGTTAGGAAGAAAGGTGCCCTCAAATAAAATGTACCAAACAGTCTGGGGGACAACTTAGTTGTCTCAAAAAAGGCACAGGTGAGCCCTAAATCAAATGGCGGTACGTCCCGCCGATTTGGCCAATTCAGAGACGACAGAAAGCAACCTGAAGTCGTCGCGCTATTGTGAAGGTCCATGGGAACAGTACCAGGTTATAGCACTCAACTTTAAGTTCCACTCGGCCATCTCCCATCCTCCTCAACAAGCAGCCATGAGGGCTGCGAGTGTTCCTGCCCTGTAATCAGTGTGAGGAATAGCGAAACGCTGGTTTGGTCGCACAGTCCTCGCGGAATATTTGGCACCCACATCGGCACCCTCAATCCCAGCAATTTCTACATGTTCAGGAACACAGCAGAAGATAATCTCTGCATTCGCCCGACTCGCCAAAACCGTAGAGTCACGGATATCGCTGATCAGGGAATGCAGAGATTCCATTGCCCCGAGAGCACTCAGTGCGCTTTGTGAGTCGCTATAAATGGCAATCGGATTTCCAAACCGGGCATGTCAAGTTATCTCCCGTAAAAAGCGGTGTATTGCAACCAGCTTGGCTGTGAAGACAGATGCAGTGCGTGGCAGATCTCTGCTGACTTCAAACAGAGTGGGATACGGCGTGGAACCTGACCCCCTCTTGGGAATTGGACCCATTTTTATAGACTGTCACAATTCCAGCGCGAGACTAAGTGTACTCCAAAAAGGCCGAACACAATACTCACCTCAAGGGTAGTACCTCCTTCCACGGGCGCAGGAAAAAGCTACCTACAAAAATCTACACAATACAACAAAAAAACAGTGTTAAATAAAGTGGGGGAGGCCAGCTACCTCCAAACAGTGATATAGTCCACAATTCTCTGTACAAGAACCAATCGAGAATACAAGGAAAAAGAGATAGCGATCCCGCTCGTCCCGGTACCGGGACACATAACGTACAAGAAGATCACTCAGAATAGGACATTGAAACATACTGTGCCGAACAGTCTGAGGGATACCTCAGTCCTCGCAATAAGGCGCAGTCGAGCGCGCCATCAAATATACGTGGGTACCGTGAGTGTATCCAATTCTGAGACTACAGAAAGCAACCTGAAGCCGTCGTAGGATTGGAGGAGGGGGGGTAGGTAGGTCCATGGGAACAGTTGCAGCATAATAGCATGTAACTTAAGTTCCCCTCGACCCTCTCTCTTCTTCTTTGTGAAGGCGCCCGGAGGGCATCCTATATTCCTGCTATGTAATCGATATGAGGACGAGCGAAAAGCCGGTTTGGTCGCCAAGTCATCGCAGACTATTTGCGCCCTCATCTGCGAGTTCAATCCCCGCAATTTCTATATGTTCAGGAACCCAGCAGAAAATAATCTCGCCATCCGCCCGGCTCGCAAAAACCGTTGAGTCACAAATATCGCAAACCAGGGGATGCGGAGATTCCAATGCCCCGATAGCACTAGGGGCGCTTTGTGAGTCGCTATAAATCAAAATCTGGTTTCCGATCTGGGCACGTAAGCGTTATCTCCCGTACTGAGTGGCGTATTGCAACCAGCTCGGCTAGGAAGACAGACACAGCACCTGGTTGACTTCAAAAAAGGGGATACGGCAGGATACCTACCCAGTTTGGGGGTTAGGAGCCATCCGTATTGACTAGCACAGTTCCAGCGTGACACGAAGTGTGCTCCAAAAAGGCCGAACACAATACTCCCGGCGCTGTACAAGCTTTGGGAGCAGAAGCCTGACGATAAATAGTAAAAGATGTGCCCACCAAGGGGGCTTACTGGGCAAAACCAGTGGCGCCACCGGCCCGAGAGTTATACCGAGATCTCGAAGGAGTTTCCTAGCCCTAAACCCAAAGAGCTTAGGGTATAACTGGCGTCCCGGCAGCATAGGCACCGTTGAGATCAGCTACGGATGCAGTGAGACTCTTAGGCGACTGAGGGAGGCGCCGAGCTCGCGCATACAGGCGAATAATACAATGTGCACGGCGCAGAGCGAGTGGCATCTCCCCAGCATCTACAAGTAGGCTTTCCATGGGTGAAGTGTGGAACGCTTCGGTTGCCATGTGAAGGTCAGTGTGGTGGATCGAGTCCATCATCCGCAATACACGCTTTGCTACCGATGCATAAAATCTGCATCCGTAGTCGAGCTTGGAAACAACAAAGCATCGATGCAAATGTAGGCAGTAGCCTTATCAGCGCCCCAAGTGCTGAACTTAACGGAACGAAGAATATCGATGGTGCGGGTACAAGAGACCCTAAGGCTACGAATATTAGCCTCCCAGGTGAGGCGTCAGTCAAATACAATACCAAGGAAAAAGTGTAACATAAAATGGCTTTAGAATCATTCTTTGCCTTATTTTACACACCAAGCGGAGAATTTGCAGTCCTGAAATTATTTCAATATTTACAAGAAGGGGCAATTAATCGAATGCTGAGGGTATAACAAGCGACAGTTAATAAACACTGGAAAGGATTATAAATCAAATCCTATAAGAAGCACAGCGTCTTTAGGGAAAGAGCAAATTTATCGTAAGCCACGCAGGGTGATAGCGAACCAAAAAGTGTTGATATCTAGGGGGAACTTCCCCCGATATAAATTACTATATTTACATTTACGATTGGCTAACCGTTATAAACAAAAAGAAGAAGAAAATACAATAATTAATTGTCAATGGGGAAACAATAATATAAACGGCAAGGCTTAACACTAATTAGTTTGAATTTATTATAAGATTCTTGTATGTCGGAAGAAATATTTGACACACTGGGAGCGGGGAGAAAGCGTTTAAAGGAAAAAAGTCCTCAATACATAAAATTGGTACAGAATGTCAATGGTTACACATTAAGGGGTCAATTCAATATTTCCTTTATTCTTTTTCGAGCTAAAGAGGCTGCTAAAGGTTTTGGTCGTAGAAGAGATAGATCATGATTTCGATTATCCTCGTTTCCAGATGCTGAATTCCAGTTCTGGATCTCCGCTTTCTAAATTGAACGAGTTTGATTTGAATGGGGAGTTTTGAGTCCCACTGTGGTGCGCTCCGCCCTATGTGGGCCCGTGGTAGTGGCGATTTAGTGGTTGAGGCATCTTCGCGAGAGCAGTGTGGTGCCGTGCGTGATTTTTCCTCCCTTTCGGAGGGCCCGGTTTCGGTTTTACCCCACCCTCGCCTTAATTTTGTTAAGGGAGTGATTCGCTCTAACGAATTATTGCAATAGATTTTTTGAGACTAAAGGATAAACTTTCGTCCCAGAGGGTTACGGACGTTTATAGGGTTTCTAAGTCTTTTGTTCACGCTAAGGTTCCTACAAGTACGCTCATTGTTACCTTTGAGCGTCAGGATCTGCCCCAGTTTGTTCGTGCTGGTTATCTTTGTGTCCCTGTGTCTCGTTATGTCGAGCTTCCCGATGTTGTTTTAATTGCCACCAGTTTGTCCAGATTCGCAGCAATTGTAGGCAGGTTCATTGCTGTGTGGCCTGTGCGTTGGCGTGTCATGGCTCCTTTTGTGGGAATCATGAATGTTGTGCCAATTGTGGAGGTTCCCATAGCGCAAGTTCGCGTTCTTGTTCCGTATTCCTTTTTGAGAAGGAAGTCCTGGCTCTTCGGGACTGCCTCAGGCTGGACTTCCGTGAAGCCCGCCGTAGGGTGCGGGAGCAGCTTGCCTTCTCCGGCCGTCTCCTCTCTAACGTCCTCCTGGAGGTGGGGTCCCGCCGTCCTCCTCCCGGTCATCCCACTGCTCCTTTTCTTTCTCGCGGTCCTTCTGTTGCTCCTTAGCATCTGCCTTTGGTCCTTCTCGCGGTTCCTCCGTTGCGCCCTCTTTGTTATTGGTCTCTTCTCGTGTTCCTCCCTCTGTCGCGTACCGTGAGACCGACTGAGCTGAGACGCTGGAGGATATCCGGCAGTTCCTCTAGGCGTTTGCCCCTGCTGTTCCTCACGTTCCTTTGCCTCAGCGCAAACGGAAGGGTTCCGCCTCACCTCGTTCGGAGTCCAAGCGCGCCGTCTCTGATGAGACTAGTTTGCCCCCCCCCCCCACACACCGAGTCGGTTGTTGAGGAGTCCTCTGTTTTGATGTCTTCTCCTCTCCGGTCTTTGCTGGCCTCCCCCGTTGACCAGGCTGAAGTTCACCCGCTTCCGTCTTCTTTGCCTCCTACCCCGGTTCCTTCTTCCTTGCCCTTACCTCTGTGCAGTCTTCTGTCTCCTACCCCAGTTTCGTCTCCCTTGCGTCCTACCCCTGTTCCTTCATCTCTTTTCTGAACCTGTTCCCTCCTCACCCTCTGACCCTGCTTCTTCCTCTCCATCTGATCCAATTCCCTCCTGCCCTCTGACCCTGTTCCCTTCTCGCCCTCTGTCCATGTTTCACCTTCTGTTCCATCTTTTTCGCATCTTAGTTCCCGTCCGTCTCTGCTTGATCTCCCTTTCCCTCCTGGCCATGAGCCTTCCACGTTTATCGTTCGATCTGGCTCTCAGCTGTCACCTCCCATCGTTCACGCTGCCAAGTCCGTGCCGGGTGCGTCCCCGCCTCATCGCTTGCCCCTTCTGGGCCTTCTAGTAGTCGGGAACCTTCGACGGTCTCCGTCAGTAGAACCCCGACGTTAAGGGCAAGACGACAGTAATGTCTGTCATCCTACAGTGGAATTGTCAAGGGGTTCTCCCAAGTGGGAGGAACTCCAGCTCTTGCTTTCTAGCGTTCTGCAAGAAAATAAGCTTGTGGCTCGCCACTTCCCGGCACTTCCGGGTGTTTACTTCCATCTCCCCGGCCGGGGGCGTGTTTCATGGTGCTGCTTCGCTTTTAATCTCCTCTTCGCTATTCTTTGTGCCACTTCCCCTCTGTACTACCTTGCAGGCTGTTGATGCGAGGCTTTTTTTCCAAACTTTTAACAGTTTTTTTCTGTGTACATCCCCCCCCCTCTGATTTTAGTTTGAATCGGTCCGACTTTTTAGAGCTCACAAGTCAGTTACCTACCCCTTTTTTATTACTTGGTGATTTTAATGCTCGCCACCCATCTTTGGGTGATACTGCCCGTAATTCCCGGGGGGAGGGGTTAAGTCCCTCTTATCCGATTCCCTTTGTCTTCTAAATTCCGGTGACTTTACTTCTTACTATTTTCAAACGGATTCGTTTAGTGCTGTGGCCCTGTCCGTATGTTCGCCCGACTGTTTTCTCAACTTCCGGTGGTTGATTCGGGACGACCTTTCCGGAAGTGACCACTTCCCGATAGTCCCGCAGGCCGCCCTTTCTGGCCCGTGCCTTTCCTTCCCTCCCCGTTGGTGTCTAAGTCGAGCAAATTGGGTTGGGTTTCGGGAGGCTTCCTTTATTGATGCCTCTCGGGTTTCCTTCGATACCGTAGATTCAGCTGTCTAATATTTTAGAGGCTGCTGAGCGCTTCGTTCCACGGAGGTGCCCTGTTGCAGGGCGCTCGACCGTTTCCTGGTGGTCGAAGGATTGCGCGTCTGCATACACCCTTTGATCCTCGGATATCATCCGTTGAGGGATCAAACCTAAGGAATCAACTTCCCGTATAGTATTTATATATCATCCCAGTGGGAGATAGCATTTACGCCTCCCAATTCATACAATTCATCTACAGTTGCCTTAAGCACAGCAAGGCCATTAGTTTTTAGATTTGTTGAAATGGTTTCAGAAGGTAGGACCCCCGAGGGCATGATACCAACTGTGGATTTGAGATAAGTGATTCCAAATTCCTCCTTTATACCTTTAATGAATTTAAAGTAAGAATCAGCCCTTATTAGGATAGAAATATCCTTAATGGTTTAATCATCGGATGGATCGCCCAGTTTTAAGTTTAACGCTGCAAGTCTATTTTTCGCCTTTATTATTCACATGATTAGGTAAATATTCTACAAGAAGTGCTTTGATAACAATAAATTTGTGTTTAGTATAGACTTTAAATGACACTTAGTCATATAATTTGTGTACTCCTTTGCTTCCAAAACCACGAATTACAGGCAACCCTAGTTCTTTGACCAAATCACTACTTATAAAGGGTTTCTGGGAACCTTCATCAAAAAGTGATTTAGCCTTAGTATTTACTTGTCTACCTACGACTTCAATCTGTGCTATGGGTAAGGCTACTCCCACGTTAAGATTGGAAGTCAAAACCTTTGTTTCCTTACGTCATTAGATTTGTTACAGGAGAAACACCGGCATGTCAAACAATTATACGTTTATATTTTTGCTCGGGTTTGGGGTAGTTTGAACAGTCTTACACACCTAAGGATGCTAGATCGATTTACAGAAACAATTTTAGTTTGACTTTTGGTATGGAAAGGCTTATGACTCGTTTTAGAGTTAGATACGCTTGTTCTTTCACCCCTAGTAGATACATATTTTTCATGGCCGCTATCACCATTTTGATTTAACAGGGAAGGTTCCTGACTTATTTGAAGGGTAGACACGCGGGATCTTTCACCCTTAGTAGGCCCATATTTTGCCTGGTGATTGTTACATATCTTTTGATTTAAAAGGTGTATTTCTTTCTCTAAAATGTGCCGAAATTAATCCAATTCCCAATAGTCAGTACTCTCGTTGAGCGACGTGTATATATGGTTTCTTAAGCTAGAGGGAAGTTTTGTATCAATATAGTCACTATGAAGAAGCCCACACTGCTCATATTTAATCACATAGCCTTTAGGCTACATAAGTGGCATTCATAAGCCGCGCGGAATTCTCCAAGTGATTGTGGATTATTTTGCGGTTCGGTTAAGTCGAGGATAGCATTCACACGAGATTGAATTGTTACCCTTTTATCCCCGTACGTTTTTTTTTAGCAATTCGTACGCTTCTAGGTATTGATCACCTGATCTGGTAAAGCCGTCTAATAGACGAAGGGCTGCTCCCTTTAGTCGGCCAACTATGTAAACCAATTTTGGGGCATTTGATATTTCAAGTGCATAAATTGTGTTGTAATAAAAAATGGGTAGGTTAATTTTGGGTAGGTTAACCTCTTTAGGTGAAGTCGGAGGTAACCCATTTTCTACTTGTGAGCTTATTGCTTTAAGGCAATCTTCAGCCCTTGCAATGGCTAATCGGAATTTCCTATTTACCTTGCAAGCATTCGTAACTTCATTAGTAATAGTATCCTTGTTATCCCAACTTTCTACAATTTTGTCATCTAAGAGCAGAATTTGGGGGAAATGATATTACAGTGATTTTAACTCCGCTTTAAGGTTAATTGAATAGAGAGCGGCTTCCTCGATTAAAGAGAGGATGTTTTTAAACAAAAGCGATACAGCCGCTCTATGACCACCACGTACCTTAATAAGAGCCATCTAAAGGTCCCCGGTTCGATCACGGGTCTGAGCACTAAATGTAAAATAAAGGGGCATTTACAGTCCTGAAATTATTAGGAGGCAGCGATAGGAGTTTAAAATTATAGATTATGATGATCACTACCTATTTACGTATGTACAATACTTACAGCCGAAAGAGCTTCGGTATATACACTTTCAATATTTACAAGAAGGGGCAATCAATCAAATGCCGAGGGTATAACAAGCGACAGTTAATAAACACTGGAAAGGATTATAAATCAAATCCTATAAGAAGCACAGCGTCTTTAGGGCAAGAGCAAATTTATCGTAAGCCACGCAGGGTGATAGCGAAACAAGAAGTGTTGATATCTAGGGGAAATTTTCCCCGATATAAATTACTATATTTACATTTACGATTAGCCAACCTTAACAGACAAAAAGAAGAAGAAAATACAATAATAATTGTCAATGGGAAACAATAATATCCACGGCAAGGCTTAATACTAATTAGTTTGAATTTATTATAAGATTCCTTCCTGTATGTCGGAAGAAATATTTTCGATAAACTGTGCGAGTCCACCACTTCCAAGCAGACCCCTTTAGAAACAAGTCTGGGTCAGGGTGGAACCGTGAATGGCGTAAGAAGTGCACCACCTTAGTCTTGGCCAAGGAAAACCGAAATCTGTGCGCTTCGGCATAGCGAGAAACGCTCTAGAGTTGGCATCTGGGCCGCGCCAAAAGAGATCGAAAGGTCGTACACGTAGAGCGTAGCGAGAACATCTTCCGCCAGCCCTGGAAGATGTGATCCCTTGATGCTCAGGGCAAAGAGTGTGACACTGAGGACACTTTCCTGTGGGACACCCTCTGCATGCTCCATTGGTCCGGAGAGGGCTCACCGCACCCTTACGCGGAATCGACGATCTCGCAAAAATTTAGAAATAAGGTTTGGGGGGGCGTCCCCTCTTCCCAATCGTGTGGAATTTTTTTTTGGAGCCCATCTGGTGACTGCCTAGTTTGGCATAAGGCACCTTACTCACTACAGCATACGCCTAGGTTATATTAAACAACAAATAACGTAGCAAGGATAAAAAGATCATAGGCTAAAAACAAAAAAGAAAAGGCAAAAAAGGTAACAAGAAAGAAGCTCGTACAGCGTTGGGGGGGTAGGGCCGCCTCCCCCCGGCGCAAGAACATGTGACCCACAACAAACATTCAAATAAAGAGGAGGAGGCCGGCCTCCTCAGAAAACTCGCAAGGTCCACATGTCAGTGTGCACAAACTCGTCCCGAGCACAAGGGACAAGAAGTAGTAACCCTGCTCGTCACAGTACTGGGACAGGTAACTTGCGCAAAGATCACATAGACTTGGACATTCAACAAGAATGTGTAGAACAGACTGGGGGACAACGCAGTCTTCGCAATATGGTGCAGACGTGCACTACATCAAATGGCGGTGCGTCCCGCGAGTGTGTCCAATTCGGAGACGACAGAAAATAACCTGATGCCGTCGCTCCATTGGGGGATAGGTCCATGGGAACAGTCGCGCAGAAGGGCACGCGACTTTAAGTTCGTTTAGACTGTCTCCCATCTTCTTTGCTAAGCAGTCAGAAGAGCTGCCCGTATTCATGCCATGTAATCGGTGTGTGAGAGAGAAACGCTGGTCTGGTGATCCAGTTCTCGCGGACTCTTTGGCTCCCTCATCGGCGAGCTCATTCCACGCATTTTTTTTAAATGTCAAGGAACCCAGCAGAAGATAATCTCGACATCTGCACGGCTTGCCAAAACCGTGGCGTCACGGATATCGTGAACCAAGTGATATGGAGATTCCACTGTCCTTAGAGCACTAAGGGCGCTTTGTGAGTCACTATAAATCACAATCCGGTCTCCGAGCCTGGCACGTCGCGGTATCTCCCGTACCGAGAAGTGTGTTGCAACCATCTCGCACGTGAAGACAGAAAGCGCCTAGCAGAGCTTCGTTGACTTCAAACAGAGGGGATACGGCGTGGAAACTGACCCCCTCTTGAGACTTGGAGACATCCGTATGCACTGGCACGGTTCCAGCATGACACGAAGTGTGCTAAAATAAGGCCAAACGCAATACTCCCGGCGCTGTAGAAGCTTTGTAAGCAGAGGCGTCGCGACAAATAGTAAAAGGTGGTGGCCTCCAGAGGGGCGTCCTAGGCAGAACCAAGGGCGCCACCGGCATGATAGTTATACCCAACTCTTGAAGGAGTTTCCTAGCCCTGAACCCAAAGGGCTTAGACTATGACTGGCGCTTCTCGACGGCATAGGCATCGTCAAGATCAGCTACAGATGCAGTGAGAGCTGTTGGCGACGGAGGGAGCCGCCGGGTTTTCGCGTACTCTCCACACATACAACGTAGGGAGAATCTACATGATACCGTATCGCTAGGCGGTATCATTGGCATTCTCCAGATCAAAAATCACCGTGGCGTAGTGCTGTCTACAAAGGAAGGCATCGCAGAGGGCATTTTCCAGTTGGAGAAGAGCATCCGACGTGGAGTGGAATTTTCAGAAGCTACACTGTGCAGAACAGAGTTGGCCCCCGCTGTCCAGAAAAACGGCTAATCTAACATTTACCAATTTCTCCATCAACTTACACACGAGGAAAGTTATAAAAATTGGGCTGAAATCGGCCGGGTTACAGTGATCTCTTCCCGGTTTGCGAAAAACGACCACAGTAGCGATTGGCCAAGAGTCTGGGTGGATACCCTCTACCCAGATCTTGTTGAACCAATCTAAATGAAAGTCCATTGCTCGCTCACCTAGGTGTTGAAGCATGGAGTACGGGACATCGTCTAGACTCTAGACGATAGGCGGTGTCCACGTACGAAGCGGGAGCGGACCGCAACTCACTCAATGTAAACTTGTCGTTGAAGGGTTCTCCGTCTCTGGAGCTAAAGTCCAGTCCGCGGCCTTCCGCGACATCACGACGCACATTGAATGCTGGTGGAGCATTATACCAGTTAGAGATTGCGGAGAAAACGTTCTCGAAGGAATCCGACACGGACATAGGGTCCGAGATTGCGGTCCGATTCTCCCGGAAACAGGAAAGGGCTCCTCCAAAAACTTGCCCCGAATCCTTTTGACTTGCCTTCACACCTCCGTTAAAGGGGTATTTTCCGTTAAATGAATACACGTATTCTCGCTGGTAAGAGCGGTGGGCGTTCTTCGCAACATAAAGGAAACCTAGCCCTTGCTCGACGAAATTTACCGACAGTGAAATCGTTCATGAGCCGCTTATAGCTTAAGTAGAAATAACACTTCTGTTTGAGGGCCATCTCTCACTCGGTTGACCACTACGGAGGCGATCAGCGTGCAAAACGTCCATAGGTTCCAGGGATAGTAGTTAAATCAACAGCGATGAGGTTCCTGGAGAAGAACTCAACGGCCTCATCCAACCAGCTAAACTCCTTTACTTGGAATGTGAAATCAGTTATTTCCTGAAATGAAGACTACCTTGCCAGCGCTAAGCACCACCAGGGTGGAGGTGAGGTCTCTCAGGCATCAAGGGTCCAGAAAAGTATATTTGAATGGAAAAGGGCTCACTACAATTAAGGTCATCGATTACCCCCCTTCCCCCAATCAGGCTCTGCATCCGGAGAGCATAAAGATATGTCAAGACACGAAAATAAAACAGTTCTCAGGCAGTGATGCGTAACCTCATCCATTTTAAGACACCTATCTCCAGCTGGGCCTGACCCTAGGATGGATCGGGTAGTCTCCTCAAAAAGGTTTCTACCGTTCAAATCCCCAAGCAAGAGAATGAACCTCGGCAACTGTGCCACGACGCGGCGGAAGTCTACAGCGTCAAAGTCGGTTGATGGTGGAAGGTACGCAGAAATAAGAGTATACTTCCTCTCCAGGTGCAACTGACCTGCTATTGCCTGAAGTAAGGTATTTAAGCTGGAAAAGAACGAAGAAAAAATCCCGGGCTTAAATCGCGCATCCTCCTGCCCCGCCCCAATCCTGTGGTGGTGGGGTCACAAAGGCCTTATACCCCAGGAGAGTTGGCAGTAGGCACGCGCTCAACAAAAAGCTAGCAGAGGAAACGGGGGGGAGATAAGACTCCGCAGCTCACCCAGCTGGCTCGACGTACACTTAAATTCCATTAAAGAAATATGACTTCCAGGCCTAGCTCGGAAGAGATGCTAGGGCCTTCTTCGAAGAGAAGAACCACACTGGAATGGCCATACGCTTTCTTGAGGCAGAACTCCAGGCTTTGTTAGCCGAACAATGCACTGAAGGCGCTGCCGCTTTTGAGGACTCATTGGGGAAGGAGGTTGGGCTCACCATGTGAGTCTTTTCCTCCCTCCACCTCGAAAGAAACCTCAAACGGGCCGGATTTGGAGGAGGGGGTCCCTCCTTCTGGAGGATCCACAGTCCTGGAGTAACCCAGCATTGGGTGTGGGCGTAGGAGCCGAAGCTCCTGTGTTGATGTCCTCTTTTGCGGGCGGGGCAACTTCAGGGACCCCGAAAGATGGCCTTATGATCACTTTCAGGGTTTTGCCTCCTGTTCGTTTAACGACTCGTCGGAGTGGCGCAACCATTTCGCCTTACCAGAAACGGTCACGCTGGGGTAAGGAGACGATCACTGGTTTTTGCTGAGGATGGGTGTGAACCCATCCTCAGCAATATATTGATGATTCACAGTAGTGTTGAAATAGGCAGAAAACTCAATATATATTTTGCTGCAATGTATATTTAATACAAACTGCGATCTGTCTTAATGGAACACCCTTTATAAGTCGAAAAAACTGGCCTAAAAATGCTTGTTATCTTTCTCATTCTGATGAAGGACAGCTTGATCTGTCACTCTCTAAATCGAAAGTTCAGAACCGCTTGTTGATTTATTGCCAGCCCTGGTGATGAGTCTAATCTCTTTTAAAATGTTAGAATGTGATAACGAAATTGCGCCGAATTTACGAATGGGTCGCCACGGCCGGGCTAGTTCGCATTTTCTGAAATGAACTTGAATAACACCGCTCGCTTCGTAATAGCCACGATAACGCCCAGACTGGTGATTAGCGAAGCGAGATATGCACTGATTCAATGATTGCAAGAGATAAGAGACACATATAGCAAAAATTATTATTAGCTAACTGCATAATGTTACATGGTAATCATTAGGTAGGCTCATACTCATATTCAAATACTCAATCTCTCCTAGTGAAGGCATTAAACGAAAGATTATTAATTTGAATAACAATCCTTTTTAATGCATATCAGAAAATAAAATTATAGCTCCATTTATAATTCAAACAAGGTCTTCAAAAATGAGAAATGGCAAAAACCAATTCTATCACTTGACAATTTCCTTAAAATACATCATCACATCAAGTGTTCACACAATTATTCATACGGAGAAACGCCGACTCAATCGCCGAAACATTTCAAGCAGTTCAGCCTGTTGCAGTGCAGCAGTTTTCTCTTTTTCAAATTCTAAGAAGGCGAGTTGGCATTTCCGCTGATGGGTCATGCATGTTCTGTATGGAGTTAGCAGTCTTGTCACCAAGGAAAATGTAGCCTTACATGTAACTGAAAATGCCCCAAAAGTTAAGCCAGCACAGAGCAATGTGTGCAAGTTTAGGAAAGGTGTGTAGAGCTCCATTTCATGGAACCATTCCAGAAACCTCTCAATGTCATTCCTGCTCTCCTAACATGCCTTTATCCAGAGCTGCTTCTGAAACATGTTTCGAACAACCTTCTCCTCATGTCGAAGCAGAAATAAGTCAATATCCACTCCTGATTGGTTGACCAAATCAGTAAGTGATTGCAATTGGTCAAAATCCAGAAACATCTCAGATCTTGGTGGCAAAGTGGAAATAGATGCCGCCAACTTGCTGTTGCACTCTGAGGAGAGCCTCTTCAACTCGTTGTTGAGTAAATCCAATATTTCAAAATATACAGAGATGAGTGGTTGCTCTTCGTCTTTTCCTGTAGATGCGGTCACAATGAAGGAGTCCAGACTGTGGGGATGTTTTTTAAATCGTTTTGTCAGTTCTGAAGTTGTTTCATGTCCTTCAAAATGTCCACAACATTTGAGCTGGCATGCTTCTAGAAGCTCTGAAAACTTCTCTTTAGTTCGCATGTTGCGTATGATATGAACTGTTTCAGTGACAATTTGGTAACCATGGGCGACTGAACACTCCCTAGATTGCAACATCTTATCGACTGGCTTTAATGCACCAAGAACTTCACACATGAGAGTACCTGATAATACAACCTCTCTTGAGATAAGAGCCTTTTCAACACAATAGCAGTCAACGACAGGTCAATGGGACCACCCTCAGCGAAATAATCCAGTGTTGATATGATAATGTTATAGTTTTCCACAATGGTGTTAGTGGTCTTGAAATGCCCACTCCAGCGATGTTCCATTAGACGCTCCAAAAGTGGAGCATCTGACATGCTGTACATGGTGCGAACTTTAGGCTTTGCCAAGAAGTCATTCAACTGCTGACACACATCAAAAACTTTTGCACTATGTCCACTTTCTGACAAACATGAACAACAACACGGTGAAGTTGATTGTTAAAACATTGTATGTACGTAATATTTCTCTGAACATGATCAGAGATTCGATGTTGTACTCCCGAGTGCTTGCCTGACATGACAGATGCACCATCATAACATTGTGCCAATAACAGTTTAAGATCGAAATCTTTCAAAGCCTGCAGAAGGTGCTAGATGATGTAGAGTGCATCAAATCTCTCCAACTCATAGAGCCCAAGAAGATCTTCAGTTGATGGCCCATTCATTCTGACAAACCTGATCACAACAGAAAGAAGCTCAACTCCAGCCGAATCCCTGGTCTCATCACATTTAATGATGAATAACCGCGTATTCGTTGTTGTTATCCCCTGTACACTTGTCTCCCTTAATAACTGCACCATCATTCTAATCACTTCATTTTGAAAATGTGGAGTGTGTAATTTGCATTTTCTGGAATTGTTTGACTGATTTTAGCAAATTTTGAGTCAATATTCATGGTATATTCCATTATTTTCATAAATAATCCTGAATGGATTCCACCAATCTCTTCCTCACAGAGATTCAAACTTGTTATGATCTACCCATGCAGCCATAGCTACCATATGGGACTTTGATCCTGTATGTTTCGAATAACCTTTTCTCCCCTCTATTGCATTTTTCTAGTTTTTGAAGTTTTCTATGGTGTCCACCTTATCTTAATCGTTACCATCAAGGTACTTACAGCAAGGAAAGCAGAAGCACGAATCTTTTTCCTCAGAATATTCCAGCCAAGGCCAGTCAGAGTACTATTTGTCTTTGAATGAGTGACTTTGTTTTCCAAACATAATCTTCGCTGGGTTCACTACACGAGGTTGAGCAGGATTATGATCACCAAGATCGGATGGAGGCTGATGGTGAGAGATTGCACCAGAATCAGAGGTACACGAAAAGTGGTTTGAAGAGCAAGCATGCTGTTGAGAAGGGGGAGAATCAGTTGCAGTCACTGTTGATGAGACAACCTCATCAGATGAAACTGTGGATCTCTTCGATCTTAACACAAAAACATCCATTTTATCTGTAAGAGACACAAGGTGTCAAACAAGGTAGGGAAGTTTATGCAATATTATTAATTATTTTATAAATATAATACCCAACATATGAAAATATGTTTGACTCGATCAAACAAAAACAAAGTTAAACAGTAAGATAGTTGACCTTTCTACAGAAAGTTGTAATTACTCCCGTATAAAAATTAATATTTTAAGAAATGCTTAATATTAACCCAAATATACACTTTGTAAAGAACTCACTTATTCTGATTTATGTCCTTACGACTATGAAAACTTTCAATAATTCCCAGAGTAACCTTGGGAGTACCTTGGCAATTCTATCATTCGAAAGAGAATGTAAACACCTTAAAGGTTTCAAATTTCGTTCGAATTGGTCAAATAGTTATGCTGTTTTTGCCAAAAAAACATTTCCTGGCTAACCTTGGGTGATTTTGGCAATTATATTATTTGAAAGGCTATGTAAAACAATATAGGGGTTTCAAATTTCGTTAGAATCAGCCGAATAGTTATGATGATATTGCCACAAAAAACTAATTGTGTTAAGGAGGACCTTAGTAATTATATCATTCGAAAGAGAATGTAAAACAACATAAGGGTTTCAAATTTCGTTAGATTCAGCCGAATAGTTATGATGTTATTTCCAAAACAAAATAATTCACTTGCTAACCTTGGGAGGACTTTTGCAATTATATCAATCGAAATAAAATGTAAAACAACATAAGTGTTTCAAATTTCGTTAGAATTGGATGAAATGTTACAATGTTATTAAAAAAAGAAAAGCAAAATGAGGACTGACCGACCGCCCGACTAACCGACATAGTGAGATGTAGAGTCGCTCCCGACCTGACTCGCACGCGACTAAAAATGTACAATATTGAAGACAAGATATAACATAGTGGGTATATTGAATAATAAACATAATTAAATATGAATAAATATGCACATTTCAAGCAATATTAGGGATATGCAACAGTCTTCAGAGTGTATAGGGTTAAATGGATAAATTTTGTTCAAAAAATGAATATAGCTTTGCTGGGAAGAATGAGGTGAAAAATTCAATAAATGCCAAAATGCATATATTTTTACTGGGGAGAGTGGGGCAAAACATTTATCGTCTCCTGATTTTCAAGATATTGATTGAAAGATTCCAAATCTGAAAATTTATTAAAATAAAATTTAAATAAGCAAAAGAACATTAATAAAAAAATAATACTATAAGGAGGCAGGTCGCAGGGTACCGGCATTTTATCATAATTTTTACTTCTTTCTACCTCTTCCGGTACCAGTCTTTACTCCAAGATATGTGGCATAACCATGACTTTGAAAATATGTTATTTGCTGGCTTCACAATGATGATAATGTAGACATAATTACATACATATATATTTTGATACCCATCTTACTATGATTCACAGTGGATAAATGAGGATATTTTATTATTCAAGTAGGATCCTAGATTGTATAAATGCAAATCAATAGCTTTTATTTTACCATGGTGGCATTAAAATATTTAACAATACAGTAGGACTCCTCCACTCATTTCATGTTAGGCTACTCCACTTTTCGGTCATTTCACTATAATATTTCACTCATTTTATGAGTTGAAAAGACTTTTACAGGCGTGGTATTCTTATTGGTCGTGATATACTTCTTTGATGAAGTAGGCTTTGTTCTAAGAGTGCTAATATTGTTATTTTAAAGAAGAGCCATCTGAACACGAAAGGATATAGAGAAACGCACAATAATTCCCAAAATAAACTTATATTTTAACTTTAACAATTTAATACACAAAAATTAACCATTAACCACAGAAATACTCCGAATATTATAATACACAATAATTACTTTAATTAGCTTGCCCCTCTAAAAAAGGTTAAATTCGCTAAAGCCCTCAATATACAAGATTTCGGTTTATTGACTCTACTGGAGTTTAAATACCTCAGGAATGTTATTGTCTCGATGACGCGTGCCGACCGGCCAGATGGAGGTGGTCGAGATCACGAGGTACTTTTGGCGAGGGTAGTAGATGGGGGTCCACACGGTATTTAAGGGGGGTTCTTCAAGGACGAGAACAATCACGGTGCTTTAGGCGGCACCAAGGTAGGCGTGGTCTCTCTAGCGAGAGTAAGTCGAACTTGGTTCTTAAACCAAGTTAACTTGGAGTTCGGTGTGACCACCGAGTAACGAGCTCGAGGGGGAGCTTTTCTCCTTCGTTACTTAATTCCTCATGGGCGAGGACTGAACTCGGGGAGGATCTTCTTCAAGGGCGAGGATCGAGGAGGGGGGTTTCTCTGACGGGAATAAGTTAAACTTGAATAAGTTAACTTAAAGGTCGGTTTGGTAACCAGGAACTAGCTCGAAGATGAGCTTCTTCTTAGTTCCAGCCTTCCTCAAGGTCGAGGATAACGGAGGGAGGGGTTTCTCTGACGAGAATAAGTTGAACTTGGTTCCTCAACCAAGTTAAATAATGAGTTTGGTGTGGCCACCGAGTAACGGGCTCGAGGGGTAGCCTTTTTCTTCTTATTTTCTTAATTACTCATAGACGAGGAATACCCCTGGTGTTTAAGATGCACCAGGATATGAGGAGTCTCTCTGACGAGAGTAAGTTGAACTTGAACAAGTTAACTTAACGTTCGGTTTGATAACCAGGGACTAGCTCGAGGATGAGCTGCTTCTTAGCCCCTTAAGGTAGCCCTGCCTCTCTTGCAGGGGACTTCGTAGTCTGACGACCCAAGTATTCTACCTGTCCAGTCTCGGTAGCCTGATCTTAATCCGGGGACTTCGTCACCTGGTGACTGACGTATTCTACCTCGATTTTCCTCAGTGTTTCTTATTTATACCTCGTCGCCCCACTGTGGGAGGGGTAAGAGGGGGGGGGGCTTGGGGACGGGCCCAGGAGGGTTCTTATTCCAAACGCTATTTCTCACCAAGTCTTACATCGGCTCCTCGTTAACCTTCGAACTTGAGAGAAAAGCGTCTCCAATTTCTTACTTGAGGTGACATTGAATATCACTCTCGTAGTGGAGATCTTGCATTTTAACCTGTAGGCCTTTCATAGCCACGAGTGGCGAGGCGCTTTGGTTATGATTTTGACCCCATGGTGCCGGGGCTGGATGTTTTTGCGGTAACCACCTCGTGTCTCCACTGAGAGAGAACGGGTGGGTGACGATTCCCCTACACACACATTAAAAAATACCATCTTGATATTTAAGTTTTCGGTTTGCCGTAATAACATATATCTATCGTTGTGAATGGAGTGATAAGAAAAAGACACTTACCAGCCATTTCGTTATTAGGTACCGCGACTACCAAGCCAACAAAATTTGAAAAGTTCAGATTCCATAAGTAGCATTATTGTTGTAGTTTTTTGAGTTGAGATTATAGGATTTTGTTATGATAATACATACAAATACCTGTATTTTTATCATAAAATTGATTTATAAAATGATATTTAATATAATCAGTTTGGGAAATAGAATTGCAAATGGGTTACCGTGATTTGATGATTGTCCTCTTGTGAAGATGGTGTTTGCTACAAAATTATTGGAATTGAGCTCCAGAATTGGCGATGAATTCTTAGAAAGTTTGAATGGCTAGGGACAAAATACAATTACAGAGCTTTACTATGCAGTCAGTTCTTCCAACTAGTAAGCCAACCAGGCAATTCACAAAACCAAAGTGGCACCAAGTTACAGGATTCAATAGGCCATGCGAAAACCGCTACAAAATGGATACGCGGTGGTCTTATTAAATCCCAGTATGCATACACAACACATATAAAAATAATATGTCTAATATATATATATATATATATATATATATATATATATATATATATATATATATATATATATATATATGTATAACTGAATCACGAAAATAAGGAACGTGAGGAATTTATGAATAACGTTACAGCCACGAGGAAAATGAAACAACGGAGAACTGCGAGGCCTTTCGACTAATGGTCCTTTACTGAGCAGACTAAAAGACAGGGAAAAAGAGAAAGATATTTATACACCTGATTAATGAAAATATGGGATATAAAGATTAAAAGGGGTGGGATTAGCAGATACCTGGAAAAACCCTATTAGCAAGATGAGCCGTCAGGGTTGAAAAAAAAAAAAAAGTTTACGGGTTACAAAAGAAAGGGGGGGGGGGCAATGCTTGGGAATCACATATTCAATATGAAAACAAAAAAAAAGTTTACACATGATAACTAGAAAATATGACAAAAGAAAAATATGAGGAAAGGTTTTTTTATATAAATAAGCTAAAATAACTTCTATGTGGTAATCATTAATTCAGAAATTTTATCTTTAAAGTCATTCTTAAACATTCTTTTGATACAAGGGTCCAAAAAATACATTCCAGGGCTGAGATTAAAATTCGAAGTCAGTTGTATAAATGCTCATTCTAAAAGATTTCGTGAAAAAAAGTCATTGCCAAATCAAATGACTTTTTTTCACGAAATCATGTGTAAACTTTTTTTTTGTTTTCATATTGAATATGTGATTCCCAAGCATTGCCCCCCCCCCCTTTTTTTTTTTTTTTTAACCCTGACCGCTCATCTTGTTAATAGTTTTTTTCCAGGTATCTGTTAATCCCACCCCTTTTAATCTTTATATCCCATATTTTCCTTAATCAGGTGTATAAATATCTTTCTCTTTTTCCCTGTCTTTTAGTCTGCTCAGTAAAGGACCATTAGTCGAAAGGCCTCGCAGTTCTCCGTTGTTTCATTTTCCTCATGGCTGTAACGTTATTCATATATATATATATATATATATATATATATATATATATATATATATATATATATATATATATATATATATATATATATATATATATATATATATATATAAGGAAAGTTGCCGTTGGGACACACGAATGTACGAACGCGCAAGGTCAGAGACACCTGTGTCAATAAGACAACGCATGAACAAACAATTCGCGTCTCAGAATAGATTTATCAAAAGACGAGAGTCTACGAAGCACCTAAGTAAATACAACTGTTGACCAAAGGTTGTATCACAAAGCCGCGACAAGCGTATCCTATTATATAGATAAAACTTGGGATATGTAAGTAATTTGACATACACAGCTTTCGGTGGCTCCGACCTAGGTATAGAGAGCAATGAATTCGACAACTGAAGCTTATCCCACGGACGATTCTAGGCCACGCCCTATAGAAAATAAGCATATATATAGCCGGAGCAGCTCAGTTAGAATGATTATTGGAGTATTAAGATTATTAGAATACTGTGATTAAGAAGATTATATATAGACTGCTAGTCGCCCGCAAAGTAACTCCGTGACTTGCCGCTTGCCCCGTTAATAGGCCAATATTAGAATAAAGTATATTTTTGCAACGTCCTTGTTTACCTCGATTTACCCTGAAACCTTCGGTAAGCCCAACCAAAAATAAAAACACAGTGAAGAAATCATCTTTGGAGTCAGATACTTAATTCACCTTCATATAAGTTGGGTACCACCATAAATTGGTAACAAAACACATCCCACCCTATAATTTGACTCCTTTTCCATGTTTTTCTCAAATAACTGATATCGCTTGAAATAAATCCTTGTTAAATATATTTCCTAATTAATAGAAAACTGGCAAAACGGCAAGAAAAATAAGCATTGATCGAGTGACTGTCCCATATATTGTTTGGTTGAATATAAAAGGTGTCAAATAGCGTTTAGTAAGGTCAATTCGTGTTGTCTCGGGAGACGGAATAGAATCGCCAATTGAAGACTTTTTTTATTAAAATTTAAAGTCGAAATTGAGGCTATGTAAGAAATGGTTTATAAAGAAAGTAGCAAAGATGAGCGACTGAAAAAGTGTGGAAAATACTATAGCCGCATTGCAAGTCATTGGAGCAGAGATGATAAGCTATCGTCCACATACTAGCTGCTGAATGGTTTTCTAAGCTACACTTGATATTTATTCCCTTCGGCACCAAACAAAAATCATTATATTTGTTATGACTATTATTAATCTGCTTGGTACTAAGAATAAAAAGTATGGATCAATTGAATTTCGGGACTTTCACTCCTTAAAATGCAATTCACTAAATCGCTTTTGCAAACATTAATAAAGAAACGAATTGGAACTGCTCATTATTATATTTAATGATCAAAAATAAAATATACAAAACAACGAATTTCAGTAACCCTGTGCTGCTGTCACATTTGATGCACTTTTTGATGGTATTCGTATTGTTTCTACATATGTGAGGTCCACTGCATTCTAAGCAGATTTCTTTATCTTTGGTGGCGCAGTTGATGGTAGTGTGGTCTTCCATTTTGTAGCAATGGAAGCACATCTGGATATTAATTATTGATCTCTGTAGGGAAAACGATGCCCATCATAATAACAGATGCCTCGTTCGGATACCACAACGTCCTAACGCTAGGAGGTGTAACCCGATTAGTTACCCCCCTCCCTCTCTCCCCTCGACTCGCTGGCCAGCAGACGCCTCCTCCAACCACGCGAACTACGAATCAACAGATTTATGTGCCAGCGAGCATAACAATACGGAGGAAAGGAGACCAGGTGCAATAACAATGTTTATACAGGCACTATTTCGCCTAAGATTTGGAATCTAGTTTCGCGTAATAGACGAAATTATAGGAGCTGCGACCAAAAGCCAGAAGATGCTTTTAGGGCTGAGTGAAAGACGCTCGAAGAAGCATCGTTAGAGGAGAGAGGCTTAATACATAAGCCCTCATCTCCCCACCCTTTTCCCTACCCCCAGTTGGTCGGTTCAGTATATAGGCGGGTAATTGGAGAAGAACGATGAGATCGAGTTAGAGATCGACACGGCGAAGTCCGGTGGCAGTGCCCGGCACTCAAAGAACGGAACAGAGAAGAGGCTCATTCTGAGCCAGTTCCTGGTGGTCACACGGAAAATTAGCCCCTTTGTATTGAGGATCACTCTTATACATCTCTCGTCAGAGAAACCCATTATCTCTGTTTTCAACAAAAACCAGAGATAGTCCTCGCCATTGAGGAATACCCAAAGTGAACTCCCTCACCCCCCCCCCCCCACATTCGTCAAAGAATTCACTTATTGCTCATCGCTCGTCTGTGCGAAGCATCTCAAGATTAACCCGAAGATTGTAAAAAGCATACCTTCACGGTCCCGTTGCTTAAATCATCTGACTAAGACAACGTGCTTAACACCATCCGTCCCCCTCACCGAAATCATCTGTTTCTCCAAGTCAGTCTCCTCGCCAGACAAACGGCTAGGCGTCTGCGAACACGCCCACGTGCCTAACCGCACACCATTTCCCCGTCTACATAAGGCCAAAGGTCAAGGTCATTCTTCAGCCGGATTCACGTGTGTTTTTTTTTAAAGGTAAAGAAATTCAATTAGTTTTGTGTGTCAATTAGCGTCAAGTATTAATGTGAGCTTGTGGGTCAACCATTACTTTATATTCATTTGGTTTAAATTAGTAATTCTAAAAGAGACTCGTTTATTTATAGATATATAGTTTGTTTTTAATATTTCACTTTTTATGTTGTAATTAAAGATATATTTTGGTTAGAAGTATTTAATTTAATCCCCGAAACGCTGCACATGGCACTAGAAATCCTCAAAGATTAAATAACGTAAAATAATATATCACTCTTAGAGAAAACGAAATAAAGAAGTTATTGAAGTACGTGACCAACGTACGTACACAAACTCGGCCCTTACAATACCACGACAGTCTCTTTCTATGTCCATTGCAAGGTATATTCATGCTATACGCGAACAATCGTTTTTCAAGAGCTTTGGTCGCGACCTCGGTCGATTCACACACGATTTTAAAGACGTGTGTGCGTTCTCTGAATTTTATATGTTGACCTTCTTCCTGCAAGCAGGGGGGGGGGGAGATAAAGAATGGAATATTCCATTATTTGAACCTACTGATTAACGTGGAATCCGAACCCATAAATTTTCTATCTGCCATCGTCTTTCATCTATCCAGTCGTTATGAACAACTTCTCCGTAGTTTGCGGAAGAGCCGCCAATCTCTGTTACTCTGTTATTCGTATTCTCTCTTTGTTCTTTCTGATTCACTTGACGGATGGTCCGTCCAATCTCCGTTATTTGTTTCACCATTGCATTCATGTGAATTATGTAGCTTTCATCACGTTATGCTTCTATTTGCTTGAGCTTTAGCCTGAGTTATTTTTTGTTTTCGTGTTTATATGCTTATATTGGTTGTTTGTGTGTTTGTTTTTGTTGTTTCCTCATGTTATCACTCTGGGTTTTTCCTTTGTGAATTTCACTCGAGCGTTTCACTTAGTTCAGTGTAGTTTGTTTTTAATATTTTTCACTTTTCGGAGTCTCCACCGGTGTTCCATTTTTTTATTCCTGTTCGAGTCTTGTCTGGTAGATTTGTCTTAATCGGGATAATTATAGTAGCCGGGAATCTTTGTCGTGACCGGATTCATTTAATCCTTTTTCTCTCATTTCTGTTTTTTTTTAGTTTTGGACGCTGTCACGCTTCTTATAATTCAATGGCTCCTCCTTACCCCTATGTTTGATAATTTGGAGGGAAAATGGTGACCCATTGTCCACTATGGATCGTTTCAGTTGTCCTTCGTTGACCGTCTGGTGGACCTCGTGGTTGTTTCGGTACCACCAGCCTTATACTTTCCGCATACAAAATCTTTGTATTGTTTTCTGGCGTAAGGTGATACAGTCTCCAGGGAAGATTCTCATTTAGTCATTGAAGAGTAAACTCTCAACAAGTTGGTTCTCCTCTGGCGCTCATTCCTGTATACCCTCTGTAGGCCCATTTGATTGTTCTTTCACGTAGGGTCTGTTTTATATCCTGTTATCTTTTCTTCCTCGGTAGGGGGGTATTCGTCATTGACCATATACACTTTTAGGTTAAGGTCTGCTGCCTCAATCATTTTAGTGTGGTCTTCCATGGCTGTATTCTCTTTCTTCTCCCGCGATACATAGTTTGGTTTACGATTTCTGTTTCTTTTTCCTTAACTTCTTTTCTTGGTTTAGGTTTCACCCCTCCTGTGGGCTTCGCCACACTGAGGTTTAATATGTCTTGAGAAGGGCGGGCCCTCCGGGAGCCACATCTTTTTCATACCATTTTTCGCGAGCAATGTGTTGAGGGTATCGGACAAAGTTCCTAGTTTGCCTATGTTCATAACGCGCGCGTATAGTATGCACGAAAGAAGCTCCATTGAGGACTCATTTGGTACTGTGAGATGAACTTTAGTTTCTCTTATCTGTTGTACCGTAGCTTTGGCCACTCCCGCGTAGTTTGCATTTTTTTTTATTTCCTGTTTTGTTTCTTTCTTCGTTTTCCTTTCTTAGAATAATTTCCTTCCTTTTATCCAAGCTATTGCCATTGTTTGGGGTGGCCTGCCGCAATTGAGGCATTTCTTCTTCGTCGATAAGGCACAGTTCTTACAGAAATGCCCTCGTTGGCCGATTTCAGAACAGTTTTTTCTTTGTCTGTACAGTTTCTCGTATTTTGTATATTGATGTGATTCTCTCTTTCCATATTTTCAGGTGGAACCCTTATGCTAAACAAAAACAAGCTGTTCTGGCTGCATATATAGATCAATAAATTTAGAGATTAAATCACTGAAGGGCGAATCCTTTAAAATTGATAAGGATATTAATGGCGTTACTTTCTTAGCTAACTTTACTGATAGCTATTTTAATTTCCCGTCTCTTAATTTAGCACTTTTTAAATTAACTATGAAATTATAAATGGAGATGAAATCGGGACTGATAATAGTAGATTTTATATCACACACTAAGAACTTCCAATTAAAATTCCGCCTATGTCCGAAAGAAATATTCATTACTCTTTACTTATACGATTTTATAGACACACCTGTAACAGTTTGGAGGGGTACACATGATTATTTTGAATCTTTGTCTTCAGCCTTCGGAGGTATAATGGAAGTAACCGATTCCTTCATATTACTTGCCCTTCCTAGCTTTTTCTTGTTTTGCAAAGGCTCGATTGCAACCAGCACAACAGGGATGAGTTTGAGTTGCAAACTCCTTGTGGTACCAACAAACTCCATCGGTATTTGAGACCTTCTTCGTGAAGGGGCTCTGCCGCCTGGTGACTTCTATAATCAAGAAGGCCACTGTAGCATTAATACACGGCAGGTTCTCCTCGTCTAGGGCGACTTGGCTGTGATTGCTTCTTTTGATGATATGAGATGTGCTGTTGCTATTTGGTCAAAGGGGTCTGGGGGTACAACATTCCCAGAGCTTGCTAGATTTGTGTATGGAGCTGCCAAAAGTAGCCCTAAGCTTTTTAGGAGGTCCACTGGATGCACATAGGAGAGTTGCGTTATTATGAACAGCATCTCCAACTTTTAGGCAACTGTGGGGTTTGAAGTTCAAGGCCTGTGGTCTTGAGAGATAGAAAAGTACAGGGGTTGCTCGTGTTGCTTTAGCTGGGGAAACAAAATCGATAAAATGGTATGGTAGTGCTCGAACCGGTGATTACAATTTCTGTCGGCACTGTTTATCCCATCTATAGTAAAGAATAGTTGAGCTTGAATGAACCATGATGCGGGGAATTGGTTTGAAACTCGGGTAGTGCAACTTGCGCGGACTTTGCTAGATTGCTGTGCCATCGTTACTCTTTCTTTTGCCCATTGTCTTGTCCAATTTTCGGCTTTTACCTAAAAGTAGTTTTCTAGCCTCGCTTATTTTTTTGTCAGATTACCCGGTCTCATTGTTATTTGCCAAAGTTGCACACTGTAAAACAGTTTCTGTTATATTATTGCATCATTTTTATAATGAGGAATCTTTCATTTGACGTTCAGAAGGCAGATTGTAGGAGCTCGTAAGACATCGGTAACAAAACCGTTCCAATAATTATATATGTCCCAAGAAATAGTCTGCTCCTCATTGGTGAAGTTATAACGGGAACTGTTAATCTACAAATCACCCTTCAAGAAGTCTCGGAATGACAGGCGAAATATTTTGTTTTGCAAAGTGAGGCTCCCTAAACATTGTAGGTCATTAACACAGAACCGATATCCAGATAAATTTGTTTATGTATTCGTCTTAGGGAATCAGTGCAGCCCTATCAATAAATCCCTTTTAGTTTCACAGTTGCGTTGAGCAACACTTACATCTTGTATCAACACACGCAAGAACTTCATTGGCCTCATCATCCTATTGACAATTACTGTTTATAACATGATAATGCCATCTTGTAATGAAATACTCCTCTCTTTTTTCTAAATTAGCAAATTCATCTCCTATTGCTATAATAACATCATTAGTTGATCTTGTAAAACAATTGTCACCGCCTCTATTTTTATTCTTACCTAAATGTGATAAGTTAAAGGCAATTACTTATTCTTTTCACTCTTTCACTGATTTAAAAATTCCCCATTCGCGCCATTAGCATAGTTTTATTAATTATTTACTACTCACCCTTAACCATCTATATCAGTTAAATTCAGGCAATCATAAGCGTTGTCACATCGCTGTTGTTGTGTTTATTAAGTGGTTTAAAGTCAAGAGTCTAATTTTAAAACACTAAAATCCACAATGTGAGGCTCTGTCGGCCTCTACCTCCCCTCCTTTCTCCCTGCCTCAAGTGACACTACGGCGGTCTTTCCGTCACCCGATGGCTTCTACCCAGAAAGGGCAACTGGGGAAAGGTGTTTATACTTACATAACGTTTACTATCCTGAGTCTCCGTTCCTGATCATGAAAATTCTAAAGCAAATATTGGCTCCAGCATCGTTTCTGACTTGGCTTTCCTAAGAGCATCGATTTAAGCTAATTAAACTCCCAAACGTGGAGAAACGGATGGTTCAATATACAAGCTCTTCTCTTTCTTGGCAATCAACCATACCCATTTCTGCCCTTGATTTACCCTCCAGACCCTTTTCACTTAATTAACCCACCATGTCTCTCAATATTCCATTCCCCCCTTCCCCACTCGCCCTTCACAAACTCCACCAACTAAGTCGAAATGAACAGAGGCTCTAAACGACCACTTAATATTCCACGCGCCTATTTTGGAGCTCAGCATCGATAGCGCTCTCCATCATAAACCGGTTTCTTGTTTTGAAATCAGCCTGCTTTCTCATAGACTACCCCGCCCTCAAACCTGGAGCATCTTTTTCAGGCGCTTCACAGGAAAACTTCAATAGAGAGGTTAGGATGTCTGGTCCCAGTCGAGTGAGTCATTACCCCTAAAGTCCCGTTCGGCTGACCGCACAAACTACTTCCTCGCCCTCCGAGAGTTAATTTGCGTGTGCAATCTCGATGAGCCACCATCCCTACCTCGACTGATACCAAGGTACCATTTTTCTCCAGAGACCTTGGTAACATCCTTGTAGAGGATCTCTTAGAGGACTTCTCCCCAACGAGTCACGAAGGTCCACAGCTTAAAGCAGAAGGTTGTCAATACAAAAGTGCCTTTCCTAATCTATTAACATTTCGATTCTTGGTTCCATTCCCACACGGTTCACTCGAACCCAGTGGCAGCCGTTGTCGAAGTAAGCGCTGCGCTTTACCTTCAGATATATAAACCATTTTTCCAGCCTCTCAAGTTACCTTCATGCCCCACATAAATCTTTTATGTCGCCCCTCTCGAATGTTTTCCTACCTTTACAGCCACCATTTACGATAATGGATAACATAACTGTGGCGGAGGTGCATGAATCACACGGTCAGACCCTCCAGACCTCATTTCTTTCAGTTAAAGAAGCAATGAGGAAATTCTTTCGTTCCTCACCACTCCCTTCCCCCGTTAGTCCTCCCCTCCCAAAGCTCTTCGAGTTCGGACACCTAACAAAACCCATAGTTCTATGAACCCAAAGGCCCCCTCTTAAAACCTTACTCATCAGGCCCCACAAGCCACCCACACAGCACGCCCCTCCTTAAACCACCTCACCCATGCCTATCCCCCAAATTCTCCTCAAGCCATTCCCCTAAACCCTCTCATCATACCCATCCCCAAACCCACCTTTCCCCATGCCTCTTCCCCAAACCCCCCTCCCTTCCCTCGTTAATCCTCCCCTCCCAAAACTCCTCGAGTTCGGACACCTAGCAAAACCCATAGTTTTATGAACCCAAAGGCCCCCTCTTAAAACCTTACTCACCAGTCCCCAAGAGCCACCACGCAGCATGCCCCTCCCTAAACCACCTCACCCATGCCTATCCCCAAAACTCTCCTTAAGCCATTCCCCTAAACTTCTCTCATCATACCCATCCCCAAACCCTATCTCCCTTAACGCCTACCACAGACTCGCCCCTCAAGGGCTCCAACTAATACTCTCCATCACGTACTAATTATTACTGTCCAACATAGCGTCCATGACTTTCTCACGGCTGATGGGGCTCTAGCCTTCATAAACTCAATAATACTCAGATCTGGATACTCCTCTATCCGTTACCTTTCCAGTACAGTCGATCCTCTAGCAGTTCTCTAGTGATCTCATGAGAGTAGTGAAGCAGTTCGCGCTAAGAAGCGTGAAACTTGCCGATACTATCGGACTGCCTTGTCCAATATAAGGTCCAAATGTACCATGCTCGAGCTGTGTTCCCTCGTTCCCTTGGAAGCCCAGCGTTGCTCTTGGAGGCATTATTCCAAATCTCAAACTCCTTCTCTTATGACGACGTCTAGTGGTAGGTTTGCGGCGTTGCCGATAATCCTGCCCCATCGTGCCCACTTGTCCTTAAGGATGGTGACTAGTTGCTGTGAGGATATCCCTCTATTCGGTTTCAATCTCGAAATCATCGAACTCACCATTGGCCCATTTCTCACCAAAAGAGACACGGATTACAATCACCTCTTACCAATGCAAGAACTGAGATACTCACTTTCCTTAAGTCGAGCCACTGCTCCTGGCCTCGATCGATTTCCGTAATACCTCCTCCAACACCATGCATCGGCGCTTAACTTCCTCCTAGTTCTTTATAATCGGATTCTGAAATTAAGGCAGTTTTTCCACTGTGGCGCAGGGCTATCGCGTTGCCTTTCCTAGAGCCTGACTCTGATCACTCCAATGTTTCATCTTACAGCTTCCTAACCATGACTTGCTTTTAATGCAAGATCATAGAGACAACAACTGCGCGAACGCTCCTTCCAAGTCCGAGTAGGATTCTCCTACCCCATGATTTATCTACAGGAGAAAGGCGTTCACAGTGCTCAGTCCTAAGCGTGAACTTGTCTTTCGTAATGAACACGACCATGTTCTCCCTTCCAAGTTCGATCAACAGCTCACTCTAATTAATAAGGAAGGGGGGGGGGGCACAACACTGCGCGCGAATGCTTGCTAAGGGAGAAGAGCGGAAATACACGAGGGCTGACGAAAGCCTCGGCATAACATTGGGGCAAGGCAAAGGAAGGTCAAGGAATATGCAGATGCATACAGTGTGCAGACAACGTTCAGTTTGGAGTGGAACAGCGCAGTGTAGATGCAGATTTATTTGAGGCGGTCTGCGCCCTATGCAGTGTGGATCAAATTATTAAAGAGGTTGAGAGTGTACCGGGTAGAGCCGTGAGCCTTCTAAAAAAACTTATCGTCGAAGATGAGTCCAAGGAACCTCACCGATAACAGGGGTAAACGCAATCGTCGCAATGAGGTGCGAGCGAGCGCTCAAAACAATCATGGTACATCCCGCGAGTGTGCCTGATTCAAAGATGATAGAAAGTGACCTGAATCTACCGCGGCATTGGGGGCTAGGTACACGGGAAGAGTCAGGGCGCGATGGCGCACAAATTTAAGCTCCTAACTGTTGTTTCCCATCTTCTTTGTCAGACAGCCCAAAAGGCTGGCCTAATTCTTACCATCTCGTCAGGAACGGTGTTCGCGCATGAAGCGAGAGTGGAACGCAACTCACTTAACCAGTGGCATTCTTAGCCCCTATGGTGCCCTGGGCGAAACCCCCTCAGAATAAGACCAACCTTCCAACATATATGTGCAATAAATACCTAAATTAAAACAATAATTATGTAACCAAATAGACCTGATTAGAAAAAATAGGCTATTTATAATGAATAAATACAAAGACATCAAATAAAAAGGAAATAACTAAATTGTACAAATCCTTCACTATACAAATAGAAAAAAAACATTACTACTAACGGAAGTTTTGGGGAGATATGTTTTTGGCTCCGTTTGTGTATCTGTCTGTCTGTCAGCAGGATTATAGACAAAGTAATGAACGAATCTCAATGAAATATTCGGAGTTTTTTGGCGTTACCCTAGGTACGAAGTGATTAAATTCAGCGAAGAATCCACCAAGTGTTTTTGATATGTATCTATGAAAACCATTTTCCATATTATAAAGCAAAGGGACTGGCTAGAATATCTAATGCTGCCATTTACAGGCCGATGGCAGAGAATACGCTTTTTGATCGAAATATACTTGCTATTGCACTTCAACCACAAAAAAAAACATTACATTACTTAACTGCGATCTAAATACTGACCTTCCTTGCCTTCCTTGATGCAAAGTCACAAATAACATTATCATAAGAAATCAGCTGAGCGATTGCATGATTAATCCCAATGACGCCGACACCTGTCAGCTTCTGGTGAACACATGTGGGTGTGTGTGTGTGTTCTTGTGTCGCCCCAGTGGGAAATGGCTCAGTTCGGCGCAGACCCCTTTTGGCGCAAGACCAGTTTCGTCGCAGACCCGTTTCAGCGCCGACCCAGTTCGGCGCAGACCTTGTTCGAATTTTAAAGTCAACCAGATCTACTCGTGAGCGACGGCGTTCGTTCTTTCGTTCATGTTCAAACACTCTAAACAATTGGGCCGATATCTATCAAATTTGATGGACCATTAGAGCATTCACCTAGAAGGAAACTATTAGTTTTTTGCCAAGGTAAATTGGTGGAGATTATATACCCGCTAACATATTTTAATTTGTTTGTTTGTTTACAAAAATTACGAGTACATGAAAACTAATTCCCCGATATAAAAATGAACCATATTGAACGCATATTAGGATATTGCTAGTGATATCTATTATATTGCTAAGTTAAGCCTTTTTAATACGTAAAACAAGTAAATGTTGAAAATTTATTAAGCATCTGGAATCTTTTAAAACTAGAAATACGTAAAGGTAAAATAACAATTAATATCTCGACAAAGATTTAATATTGGCATACATATAAGGGGCTAATGAACGCATACAATAATAAAAATAAGAGTAATAATAATACTATAGTAATACTAGTAATAAATATTAATAATAATACGAATAATAATAATATATTAATAATAATATAATAATAATGATAATAAACTAGAAATATGTCGAGGTAAAACTACAATTAATAACTCTACAAAGACTTATTTTGGCACACATATACAAGGTGTCCCAGAAAAAAGTTAACCGTACTTTGAATTAGTATAACTCACAAACTATTAGAGATTTTTGAGTCCTGACAAAAAAAAAATTATCAACTATTTATCTGTCGATTGTGGAAATTTCATTAAATTCCCTTTTATGATATTGATACACTAATGGGTTTAGTGGAAGCTATCAAAATTATGTTTGCGCAAGGAAGTAAAATAATGAAACTTCGAAGTTTAAAATCAACAAATATATTTAAATCTATTTTTAACAAAAACACCTTTCATATGGGTAATACAAATTGAATTTTAATTTTCTAAGCACCGTTTCCTTCCACATGTCCTCCATTTCTTTCCAAGCACAGTTGCGCCTTTGATCGCATTGATTGAACAACTTTTTTGATTAACTTGTAATTTTCCTTAAGTCTATTGACTTCACGTGTGATACTATCTCTTAACTGGTTGATGCTTTGTGGTGGAGTAGAATACACTTTATTTTTTATATATCCCCATAAGAAATAATCGCGCAGTGTTAAGTCAGGGGATCGTGGGGGCCATTCAATTGCATGATTTAGCGCGACAATGCGGTTGTCAAACGTTTCTCTTAGTTTTGTTCTTACAGAAGCTGTCTATGAGCTGGTGCGCCGTCCTGAATCCACCAAAGTCTATTGAATTGATTGCTGTAAATCTGGCGGAGTTCCGGGAAGATCCTTTCGTTGATCATTCTCAGGTAGGCAGCACCATTCGAGTTATTCTGATTCACGGAGACACTTTCTGCTGTCAAAGGTGAATGCTAGGGGGTGGTTCAGCGGCGCATATTGCCGAATGTTATGGCTATTTACCTTTCCACTCATGAAAAAGGCTACCTCGCCACCAATCACGTTTTCCAAGAAACGAGCAGGTTTATGGAGAAGCCATTCGACAAATTGTCTACGACGAGGAAAATCAGTTTCAAGGAGCTGGTGTCTTGCATGCATCTTATAGGGATGCCATTTTAAGTCATGTTTAATAAT
Organism: Ceratothoa steindachneri; assembly: GCA_963969495.1. NCBI lineage: Eukaryota > Metazoa > Arthropoda > Malacostraca > Isopoda > Cymothoidae > Ceratothoa > Ceratothoa steindachneri. The sequence goes on along the minus strand of OZ018321.1, from coordinate 157,740,520 downwards.
GCGGTTAAATGATGACTTTGGCAATTGTAACCCTCTTTCTGATGTGGATTTTGAAGAAGTGTCATCTGAACATTTTCGATATTTTTTGTTGTTCTTATGGTTCTCATACGACCCGAACGACCTTTATTTATGTAGATTTAAGCATGTTCCTCTATGTTGGTATTTGCGAACATTTTTCCAAATTGAGGGCTTACTTGGTGGGTGCCTACCTGGAAAATGTTGTTCAAATGAATCTTGTACTTGTTTAATACTGCCAGTCTTAAGAAAGTTTGTGACTACAAATATGCCTTGATCTTTTGTTAACAGCATAATTAAAAAGGTTCTATGGAAGTAAACTTTTACACAGAAACGCTTGCTTTGCTTAGTAAGCAATAATGACGAGACAATACCACAACGTGGCTGAAAACCCACTGTAAAATGGCCTAGGCTTTGCTTGAAGAATCGCACAGTGACCTAGGCTACCTAGGCTCCCTACGCTTCTCTTGAAAGTACACGGTGGCCTAGCCTTCCTAGGCTTCGTTTCATTATTTTACTTCTTCGCGCAAACTTATTTTTGATAGCCTCCACTAAACCCACTAGTGTATCAATATCATGAAAGGGAATTTAATGAAATTTTCAAAATAGACAGATAAATAGTTGTTAAATAAAACACCTTTCGCAAGACCCCCAAATCTCCCAAAGTTTTTGAGTTATACTAATTCAAATTACGGTTAACTTTTTTCTGGGACACCCGGGTATAACGCTAAAGCGCATACATAAATAATAATAATTATAAAAAATATTAATAATAATAAATAATAATATATAAAGGTAAAATTACAATTAATAACTCTACACAGACTTAATTTTGACATACATATATGACGTTAAAGCGCATACATTCAGAACATCCACTGTCTGCAAGCAAAACTTCTTCCGTTTGTTCTCCAGCCAAAGTATAAGTTTTGAATTCTTCTGGGATAACAAGACTGGAACAATTGATTTGGCTTATCGGGTATGATCTTACAATGTTCCTTTGTCGACGGACCATCTCTTTTAAAGATCTATTATCTGGTATAGCTCCTTGGCAAGCTTGAGATAAATCCTGCAAGCATTCGTTGACAACTATAGCAGTCCCTTCTACTCCGTTGCCTGCACGCGTCTTTATTTGAGTTAGAATGCGGCCTCTCTCAATTTTTGCTGGAAAAGGATTGTGTGAATGGTCATTAATATATTTCACGATTTATTCGTTTGAACCTGAATTCTTGCTTTACATGAATATTTTCTTTCAAACCAATAAAATTTTATTTCCTTATCCGCACTATATCTATCAAAAAGATAGATAAGACTATTCTTTCAAATTTTGGCTTTCCAGGTTTTGATATTATATTCGCTACCATATTTTCATATTTTAGGTTTAAGAAAAGTTTAATCAATGAAATACTTGAACTTTTTATAGATTTGAATAAAATAATCACTTGAAATTATTAAAGTGACACTCATAAAAACTGAACCATTTATGAGTTCTAGATATCTAAAAAGTTCAGAAAGTTTGATAGGGGCGAGTCAGTTCATCAACTTGAGAGATGTCTAAGACAAAAGTGAATTTGAAATTGAAAAACATGTTCTATTTATACACTTTACTACTGGAAAAATATAATCTCACATTCTTTATTAAATTTGCTGGTTCAAAGAGTTTACATCCTGATGCTGGAAAAGGAGCAATCAGTAAAATTTCCCTCAAATCTCTTCCCCATAAATATTTAGAAATATTTGTCGCAAACTTTGTTTGAAACGAGGCCTGGCCAGTTTTTTTAGGGTACAACAAACATAGGTCGTTCTATCCAAAATTGAATTAATTTATTCAGTTTAAAAAATCCATATATCCCATAAATATTTATAACAGGTCAACCGTTATCCAAAAGACAAAATACTGGATCTATTGACATTTTTACAAGGCTTTTGGGGCTGTTATTTAAAATTTATACCCCTATTTATAATTCTTTTTTCTATAATTTTTAAATCTTTGTGAAGAACATGGTATTCCAAGAGTTCAAAGCGCCATAGTGTAAAATTACCATTGTGTGGGATCCTCCCAAATCCCCCCATAAATATTCAGCTGTCAACCATTATCCTAAGGCCAAAATACTGTCCCCCAAAAGTTACATTTGGACTTTCACTCTCAAATGATATATTGTTTTTGTATTAATTATTGTGCTCGCAGGGCTAAGAGATAACTAATTTTTGTAGGTAAAAAGAAATAGTAATTTCAAACCACTTTTCAGACATTCCAAAAGAATTTTGTAGCAAAAAGATAGCACTAATAGAGAGCAAATCTCCGCCAATGGAGCCCATTCCCCATATTTCGAAATACTTAATCGTATATAACCGGATATAATAACCAGATCTTGGTCAAAAACTAATCTTTTCCTTCCAAGCTAAGGCTTTAAACTCGACCAAATTTGGTGGCAATCAGGTTAATAGTTTTCGTGAAATTTTGTAAAGAATTAAATTAAAACATGTCGGTGATCACATAATTTCCACAAAGTTACCTTGGAAAGGCAAAGAATGTTTAAAATACTTAGAAACTCGACATTAACGTTTGCAGCTTCCTGGATATAATTTTGAATTAAAAAAAATACTAAGGGAAATATTTCCTACTCGGATAAAATCTGATCTTGGTAAAAAACTATTCGCTTCCTTCTAGGCTAAGGCTAAAGTTATCAACCAGATTTAGTAGAAATTAATTAGTTCGCGTGCAATTTTTTAAACAAACAAATTAAAACCTGTGGCATTGCATAATCTTCGACCAGGTTACCTTTGCAAAAAAGCTCTTCCAAGTATTTAGAAACTCAACATTAACACTTGCAACTTTAAAGGTATAATTTTTAGTTAATAAATTAGTAATGAAGAAATACCTACCCGGATAAAACCGGATCTTGGTCAAAAACTAATAGTTTATTTCTAAGCTAAGGCTCTATCTAGTAGTACTCTACCAAATTTTGTAGAAATCAATCAACTAGTTTTTGAGTAAGTTTGAACACGAACTAAGGCCGTTGATCACATAATTTCCGACTTCCTTGTCAGAGATTTCTAACACAAACCTTTCTTTTCAAGATTTTCTTTTTAAATTGATCTGGTTGACTTTTAAAATTTTTAACAAGATGTGCGCCGAACAGTGTCTGCGCTGAATAGGGTCTGCACCGAATAGGGTCTGCGACGAACAAGGTCTGCGCCGAATATAGTCTGCGCCGAATATGGTCCGCACTGAATGGGGTCTGTGCCGAAACGCTCGCGCTGAATGTGACCGCGCCGAAACGTCTTAGACCCGCCCCGGTGAAATGCTAAAGATAATCTGAAAGACAGTATAGCGTATCGCGGCCACCCTCAGGACTGGTTGCTCTCTTTTCACTCCGTCTTTCCCCCCCAGAAATCCATCCTGCCTCTGCCAAGATGCCGCCCTGGGTGGCTGCCCATATTGTCCATATCTAAATCCGTTTTTACACTCTACGTAAAGCTGTCATTGAATGGTTTTCCACTTTGAAGGTAAATCCAATTTCAGCCTTCAGCGACATCACGACGTGCATTGAATGCTGGCAGAGCAGAATCCCAGCGAGAAAAAGCGGAGAAAAATTGCCAAAACCTCCTGGAGAACGGGATGGGGTTCCTGCGAGACCTTGCTCCGAATCTTTTTGACCTGCTCCCAAACCTCTGCCAGAGGGGTCTTCCATTAATTGAAGATACGCATGCTCGCCAGGATGAGAGGCGAGCGTGCTTCGATGCATATCTAAACCTAACCCTAGATACAAGAAATTCAGCGACGGAGGAAATCATTCGGGTGGCTCTTATAGCTCATGTTAACATATCTTTTCTGTCTGAAGGCCGTCTTGCATTCGGTCGACCATCAACAAAGCAGATGGCATGATAAATAATCGGACGTTCTAGGAATAGTAGCTAGGCCCGTGGCGATGACGTTGCCGAAGAAAAACTCGAGGGCTACATGCAAAGAATTAAACTCCTCATCAGGGAGAGAGAAATCAGTGATCTCCTAAAATGTATACCAGCATCCCGCTCAAAGCAACACCGAGGTGGCTTTTCAGTAGGCAGCAGCCCAGAAAATAATAATTGAATTTTAAAGTGGTCACTGAAGGTCATAGAACATCTCCTATCCAAAATCATTGTGCATCCGGAGATCATAGTGACATATCGAGTTAGGTAAATGATGTGGTTATCGAGACACCCACATATCTCCAGTTCGTCGATCAGATCAGCAAAACTTGACCCAAGGGATCTATCGTGTAGTCCAGGCAAAGGAGTGCTTCTCGTTCAAATCTATGAGCATGTGAAAGAATCTCGGCTACCGTGTCACAATGCGTGGGCAGTCTCTCATGTCGAAGTCGGCTGAAGGTGAAATGTACGCAGAAATAAAAGTATACCTCCCATCCAGGTGTTGCTGTACAGACACTGCCTGAAAAGAGTTATTTATAGCTGATATAAGAACGGAAACATCACCTTGGGTGTAAATCGCAGATACTCCTGCCAGAATCTCATCCTGTTGTTATTGGGGTCGAAAACGCTTATATCCTGGACGGATAGGAAGGACGCACGAGCCTCCGCAGCTCTACCCAGTTGGCATGGAGTCCACGGCAATTTCAGTGAAGGATTATGCCCTCCAGGCCTAGTTCGGAGGAGATACTGGGGACCCTCACAGGAATGGGCTTACGCTTCCCGGAGGCAGAATCCCGGGCACTGTTGGCCGAACAAGGCGCTGTCGCCTTCAAGGACCTATCAGAGGAGGTTGGGCTCTTGTTCTTTATTATTTTTATTAGGGAGGCAGGGAGGGAACCCGCTTCTTCCCATCCTTCGGAAGGTGCCCCAAGGTCGCACGAATCAGCTTCAGATATATGCTTCCATTAAATTGAGGATGATCGTTTCTAATGAGTGGGCACTAGGTGAGGGAGGAGGTCCCTCCTTTCGTGGGGAATCCTCGGGGGCCCATACTGTGATAAGAGAGGTTTGCAAGGGAGCGAACACAGGTGCGGGATTATATTGCACCGAACCCTTATCCGTCCTCGAGGAAGGACCTACCATCTTGGGAAGGAGCACTTTCATGATCATCTCTACCTCGGGTTTGGCCTCCAAGTGGCACCCGCCTCCCAAGGTTTCTGTTATCCCGACCGGTGATACGTACGTCCTATAATCCGGCGCAAAAGTCACTGGAGCCGGAATGTGGACTTCTATTGGAAACATAGGGGGAGCAGATATCCTGACTCCCATTAAATTCACAAACTTGGGTTCTACGGGGTGTCTAGTCAGGGCTCAGTGGACATTACACCTTCTTAGCTCTCTAAGAGGGTTGAGGTGGTTCAGTTGCTTCCTTAGGGGTTGGTGAGAACAGAGACGTAACGTTCTTTACTTAGTCGTGGTCTTTGGGGATAAGTCACTGTAATTAAAATTTATGCTAGTATTAGGCTATTATAAAATTCGCAAAAAAACAAGATAACAAAAAAAATAAACAAAATGCAAACAAGAAGGAAGCATGCTCTAGAATCGGGGAAAGGCTCCCTCTTACCAGCGCAGGAAGATGCGATGTACAGTGAAGGAGTCAAATGGAAGAGGTCAGCCTTCTCCAAAAAGTCAGATATTCCACAAGTATGTGTACACGAATCCGTCTTGAGTACAAGAGATAAGCGGTAACGACCACGCTCATCCTGATACCGGGAAAGGTAACGTCCGCAAAGGTCACCCAGATTTGTCCCGCGAGTAGGTCCAATTCAAAGACGATAGCAAGCGACCTAAAGCCAGGAGTTTCCTTGCCCTAAACCCAAAGGGTTTACGTTATGATTGGTGTCTCTCGGGAATGGACATATTCGAGATCTGTTGCGGATGTAGTGAGAGGCGTTGGCGACTGAGGGAGGTGCTGGGTTCGCGCATATAGGCGTATAATGCAATGTGCACGGCGCTGAGCGAGTGGCATCTCCCAAGCATCGACAATGAGGATCTCAATGAAGGATGTGGATCTAATCATCATTCTACAATATACACTTGGCTGCTGATGAATAATGCATAAAATTCGTATCCGTAGTCAAGCTGCGAACGAACAAAGTTTCGCTGTAAGAACAAGGTCCCTATCAGGACCACGGGTGCTGAACATCACGGAACGAAGAATGTCTATGGTGTGGGTACAAGAGTCACTAAGGCTGGTAATATGAGCCTCACAGGTGAGGCGCCGGTCAAAAACAAGACCAATCAAACGGTGCATATCCACCAATTCCAGCCAAATCTCGTTAAGAACAAATCCTGGTCTGGGAGGAATAGTGGATGGCAGTAGAAGTGCAGCACTTTAGTCTTTGCCAAGGAAAACCGAAACCTGTGCACTTCGGCTTAGAGAGAGATGTGGTTTAATGCATGTTAGAGACGCCGTTTCAGCGTAGGTATCTGAGCTCCAACAAAATATATAGATAGGTCGTCCAGGTAGAGGGTATCGAGAACATCTTCCGGCAGCACTGAGGTGATACCGTTTATGCTCTTGGAAAAGAATGGGACATTGAGGATACTTCCATGTGGAACTCTCTCTTTCTGCTACATTGGGCCGGAGAGAACTTCCCCCCCACCCCACCTGTACGTGGAATCGACGATCTTGCATCCCTTCCCTTTACTCGTGTAGAGATTTTCTATTACCCTATCGCCTGGCGGTATCATATTCCTTCTCTAAATCGAAAAAACCGTGGCTAGTTTTATCTACGACGGAAGGCACTCCCGACGACATCAGAATTATTAAGTAGTCTCCCAAAAGGGGGAGACTACTTAATAATTCTGATGGTTCAGGTCCTTGCCCTCCTGATTGAAGAGCTGGAGATTTGTCTTAAATGCAGATGAGTTTTCGTATGAACGCACGAGTACCACTTTATTTTCCTGTCTTAATATATACATGTGATCTCAAGATACCCAGTTTGATTTTAGAAGGAGGTATTCGATGGCCTCCATGGAGGTCATCACTTTCCACTTCAAATATCATTTTTTGTATCGCTGCCGCTTGAGAGACCCCCGCGTTGGTGCTTGGCACGGGCGTGGTAGTCCCCAATTTAGAAAATATCTAATTTGTCAGTCCCAGTCGAGGATTTAGGTGTATCAATGAGGCAGTTGAGTTCTACTCCGGTGACCTCATTGCCGTGGGCCTAAATACTCTTACTGGAATATCCGGCCGTTTCGCAGGTCGACCGTTTCATTAGGCGATCACCCGAGTATGAGAGGACTTCAAACAGAAGCGTTATGCCTAAGTGCACTCTAAGCGCCGAACAAACGATTTTCCCCTCACTTAATTTCGTCCAGCAAGGGCTAGGTTCCGGTATTTTTGGAAGCCCGCCCGCTGCCTTTCCTGGTGGGCAGACGTGTCTTCACTTAAGAGAAAGACGCATCTAGCAGAGGTATGGAAGAAGTGAGTCAAAGGTGGCTGGGCAAGTTCTCGCGAGGCCCACTTGCGTTTTCCAGCAGAATGGACTGCAAGCTCTGCCAGCATTCATTGCACATCGTCATGTCGCTGAAACCCACCGACTGGACTTTTCCTCCATAGGCAGAGAACGCGGCTTCAACGACAAGTATACATTGAGTAAGTTGCGTTTCGCTCTCGCTTCGTACGAGGACACCACCCTTGTTCCGGACAATGTTCAGTATAACATGCTTAAACACCTAGGAGATCAAGACATGGCCTTTCTTTTAGATTTGTTCAACAAAATCTAGACAGGGGGTATTCTCCAAGACTCCTGGCGAATGTATACTGTGCTTGCTTTTACCAAACTGGAAAGAGATCACTCTATCTTTGCCGGTTTCCGCCTAATCTCTTTAACCTTTTGCGTGTGCAAGTTGATGGAGAAATTGGTAAATGTTTGACTAGCCATTTTCCTGGAGAACGTAGGCGACAAGTTTTCTGCACAGTACGGATTCTGGAAAATTCGGCATATGGAGATAGTTGTTGCCCATTGGGGATGGTGAACAGCAAAAAAATAAGTGATTTTTTGATAGATAACAAGGTACCCAAACGCAACTTACTCAATGTATACTTGTCGTTGGAGCCGCGTTCTCTGCCTATAGAGGAAAAGTCCAGTCGGTTGGTTTCAGCGACATGACGATGTGCAATGAATGCTGGCAGAGCTTGCAGTCCATTCTCCTGGAAAACGCAAGTGGGCCTTGCGAGAACTTGCCCAGCCACCTTTGACTCGCTTCTTCCATACCTCTGCTGGATGGGTCTTCCTCTTAAGTGAAGACACGTCTGCCCACCAGGAAAGGCAGCGGGCGGGCTTCGAAAAATACCGGAACCTAGCCCTTGCTGGACGAAATTAAGTGAGGGGGAAATCGTTTGTTCGGCGCTTAGAGTGCACTTAGGCATAACGCTTCTGTTTGAAGTCCTCTCATACTCGGGTGATCGCCTAATGAAACGGTCGACCTGCGAAACGGCCGGATATTCCAGTAAGAGTATTTAGGCCCACGGCAATGAGGTCACCGGAGTAGAACTCAACTGCCTCATTGATACACCTAAATCCTCGACTGGGACTGACAAATTAGATATTTTCTGAATTGGGGACTACTACGCCCGTGCCAAGCACCAACGCGGGGGTCTCTCAAGCGGCAGCGATACAGAAAATGATATTTGAAGTGGAAAGTGATGACCTCCATGGAGGCCATCGAATACCTCCTTCTAAAATCAAACTGGGTATCTTTTACCTATCATGTAAACGAAATGAATTTCTTTCCCGTTATACGTCCTTTCCTTCATCCTGCTAACTAACTAACTATATATATATATATATATATATATATATATATATATATATATATATATATATATATATATATATATATATATATATATATATTGTGCGGTCGGTATTCGTTCGCATGAGGACTGTCTTAGGAAAAATAAAAGCGTTGGGTTTGTTTGTTTTTGAGATATATTTATCAAATTTGGGTCGGTTTGCCTCCATGACATATTCTGTCGATCTCATTCGTCACTATCCTCGTTTGCAGTTAGGAGATTTGGACTTTGGAAGCAAAGTCTCAGGTGCTGTGTGATCGAAGAATTTCTTTGACACCCAGGCCTGGGTCTTCAGGCTGGCGTGGCAGGGTGCAGAGTTTTACTGTAATGCCTCCCTGCAGCTACTCGGTCGATCCAAGGCTTCACCACCTTGCTCACAACAAAGATGTAGCCGTCAGAGAAGAAGTGGGGTGGCATGACATCGCCTTCACTGCTACCGACACCGAAAACCATGATTGTCACTGTAAATTTCATCTAGATGACTCTGGACACGTCTTTGAGTGGGACAGCGAGCACCTGTTGTTATGGAAGTTGAACTTCTGGTCTTGGCAAAAATTATTCTCGTCGGTGAAGAACCACAGCATGTCTGGCTCCAACGAGTGTTTCAACTTTTTGATCAGCTTCTTGGTGTGTTTGAGTTGCTTTTCTTGCATCGCCTTGGACATAAATTGTCCCTTCATCATCTTTTATGCAAAGTAGCGAATGTCCTTGTGCACCACCAGCCTGATGAGCTTTTAATTTTAAACCTTTCTCTTTTGCATTGAGACGCATCGACGTTCTGGGATCATTGTTGATGATCTCATGGATTTCAGAGTCGAATACCGGCCTTCTAATGACCTCAGATCGTCAGCCATGGATTTTCTTCTCTGCACTCGCTTCATAGTAGAATTCTGAATCTTCGAACTCCTTTCTAACCATTTCCATCATCCTTTCTGATGACGTTGAGGAAGTCTGAAATATCTTGGTTTCTCCTTCCAGCGCGGATTCTAAGGAGCACTCCATGCCTCTTCCACATATTTTCTTCGGAAGGGTGGGGTAAAATATTCATAGTCAATTATTTTGCTCCCCGCCCCCCAAAAAACAAAAGTGGTTATTGTTTTTAAAAAGAAAATTACGGGTAAAATTAGCAGTTGAAAATGGCTAACGAATACCGTCCCCGCCCGTATATATATATATCAATATATATATATATATATATATATATATATATATATATATATATATATATATAACCTTTTGAATTATGCGCCTCCCTCAGGCGCCTGAGCATGCTTTATTGCGTTTCCTTCTTTGGGGAAGAATTTTGCCTTTTCTTACTGTTGTTGATTTTTTCTTTGGTGTTCTTTTTTGTGTGATATTTAATCGAGCTTAAAGATAGACTCTTGTGTTATATTTTGGCAGTTATAACCTTGATGTAGTCGCCAAAAAAGATATATACATATTTCCTAAACAACAAGAGGATTATTTTTCTCTTACATTGACCTTTTTATTGGTTTCCATTTTTTTTTTACTCCTCTCCTTTAATCTGCATTTCCTTTTGTTTTTTCCTCCCCACTCTAGGTCAGCAAGTTCGATCTTGACCAAGGGTAAAGTTCCGGATCCATTGTGCCCCTCTTTTGCGACACGGGATATATATATATATATATATATATATATATATATATATATATATATATATATATATATATATATATATATATATTTGTATATTTAGGTAGGAGTTTTTCTTTTATGCATGTTTTATTAAAGACCAGGTCTAGTTAAACCTTGATTAGCTTCTTTCTTTGCTTTTCTAATTTCCAAATTATTCTTTTTTTGTCTTGCGAAAAGTTATAGATAAGTGTTCCGATATTCATGGTTTATTTTTAGCTAGCTGAGCTTTCGGTCACGTTTGACCATCTTCGGAGCGAATTAATTTTACACTGGTTAAACATTTCAAGGCATTGCATTTATATACTAAAGATAATTTAGATAATGAAAAGAAGGGGGAATGTGGTTGACAGGAAGTAGTTAGAAAAGGTACATTTGGGAATGGGATTTCGGTCATTATTGACCGTTAATCCGTAAAGACTTTTAAGGTTCGCTGGGTGGCGGTCAATTGGGCATTAATCTTCGGTTTTTCTTCTTGGATTAGGATCGCTTTCAGGATATGAAGGCGTGTGAGGTCACTTCTCCTTTTGATAATGGTGTTTTGTACTAAAATTTCTCGTGTTAGTCGAATTCCATGTTGCATGTAGTGGTTCTTGATGGCGCCATTTTGCAGATGCATAGTGAGTCTACGAGATAGGGATGTGGTTGTCATTCCAATGTATTTATTTGAATTATGAAGCTTTCAATCTTCATGCGGACAGGTGAATTCATAAATTACATTGGAAGTTTTCAATTCTTTTTTCGTACTTGTGTTGTTGATAATGAGGTGATTACTTATTTTGGGGGTTTTATAATATATTGTGAGTTGTAACGTTTCTTCTGGATTCGTGCATTTTGTATTTTGGTGTAAAATATTCTTGTTCTTTCGTCGATTTTATACGATTCGCTCATATGGTTCATATAGAAGATATTTATTGGGTGTTTCTTATTGTCTTCATTTTTTTTATTGTTATTTTCATGTAAGTTTTTCAGGAATGTATTTGTTTCTTTGTCCACCATAGTGTTGGAGAAACCATCATTGATAAGGACTTGCTTTATTCTTTGAATTTCGTTATGGAACAATGCCCATGAAGAACTGCATTTGTATGCGCGTCTAATGTATGTTCTTATAACACTTTTTTTATATCTTTCTGGACATTCGCCATCTACATTGAGACAATTCCCAGAATTCGTTGGTTTAGTATATACCTGGGTTGTTTATTTATTTTCACTTGCTGTCACTTCAATATCAAGGAACGGTAATTTTACGTTAGAATTGAGTTCATACGTAAATTTTAGTACAGAGTGCTCTTCTATTCTTGTTTTAAGTCTTTTCAGTTGATTTTCATCTTTAATTACAAGATATATATCGTCAACGAAACGGCAGTAGGTTGAAGGTTTGAGATGATTCTCCGTCAATATTTCTTTTTCTAGGCAACCCATGTAGAAGTTTGGTGAGCCCATTGCAACTCTGTTAATTTGTTTGTAGAGTTTTCCGTTAGGGTCGCCAAATGGTACTCCCATTGTGCACGCCTTCAAAAGATTCTTCAATATGTTGCGGTCTAATTTAGGAGCAGGTTTGTTCGAGTTTTTATATACTTCGTCAATTATTATGTTTATTGTTTCTTCAGTGGGTACGTTTGTGAAGAGGCTTTCTACGTCCAATGAGGCTATGATTCCATTGGTTTTGTAGTGTGAATTATATCAATAAATTCATCTGTTGATTTAATAGAATATTTATATATATATATATATTTACCTAACCCAATTTTACCACTTTTATGAACCGCTTTTCTTAAACTTTATATTCGTAATGCTTTGCCGGTTTCTTCATTTTATTCAATAAAAAGAAATGATTGTGTCACCGATGCGCCCTATTTCTTCTATATTGAAATGTAAGCGCTTCGTCATCACAATATTCATTTATTAGTTTTATTTGCCATCTTTATTACTGTTTTTTATCCTTCCCTCTTTCGTCCCACCTAAGAGCAGTTCAGTGTGGGTTTGCACCAGTTTCATTTTTTCCCTCTAACCGGATAATGAAATTTACATAAGGACATTAGTGGTCATTAAAAGCCAGGAGTGAGAGCTGTGATAACAGAAAGAAAATTATTTCACTTGATGGCATCTGAACATTGGCTTGGTTACTAGTCTACATATATTCAGCAACTTTTCTTCTTTCAACTTCTTGCCATTTCTGCTTTTTAACTTGTTTGTTTTGCTCCGGTTGATGTGGAGCCAATCTGATGTGATCCAATAGAACTTGCTTAATGAAAGCAAGTTCATTCACAGGGATCTTCATTTCACTATGGCATATGCAATTAATGTAAGTTTCCTTTTGCAACCAGGGCAGGCAAATTTAGAGCAAAGAACAATTTTACACTTGAAACTGAGGATGTCACAAAGCTTTTCAAGCTTTGCAATGAAAGGTTCTTTGACATGTAGCTCTTCTCTCCCGAGAGATATGTTTTTTGGCCTGTTCCCAGTTCTCTTGGATCTTTTCCTAAGAATGTGACTCTTGAATATACAACAGGGGATACAAAAGAACTGTTCGCTCTTTTCTTCCCTTCAAGCACTTTAGGTTAAATGTCCTTTGAAAAACTGTCCTTCGGACAGTTTGTCACATCCTCACGACTTTGTTCTCTAAGTAATAATCCATATTTCAGAATGTCACGAAGAGTTAGAAGTTCAGACGGCAACAACTCTCTACCATTTCCAATTAAGGGTTATTTTTCGCTTTATGCTCACCCTCGAATTTCATGGGCGCTTTGTTATAAATATATCTATTTTAAAAAAATACGCAAGTACTCAATGTGGGCAAATCTCTAATTATCATGTTATGGCAAAAAATAGATTGGCCGCAATCTTCGAATTGAAAGAATCGGTTACGTAGTTTATATATTTTATTTTTTAATTTTTGTAAAACACTTAAATATTTCTTTTTTAATTAAATTGCTATAATTGTGTACATATGGGTGCCAATTGGGGACCTAAAGAGATTTGGGTAGGGGTGCAACCCCCTACAATTAAGTTAAAATTTATATATAATACAATATGATGAGATTGCAATAGCCTAACAACATCCCCCCACACTTTTTTTTTAATTTACCCAATAACAATCATTGTCTACATTTAAAAATAATTTATTTTAAACATATATATATATATATATATATATATATATATATATATATATATATATATATATATATAAATTCTTAAAAATTAGAGGGCGGGAATAAACCAAAAAATAATCCAATTAAGATACTCATATGTGTGAATATCCCCAGTCTTGTCCTAATTTTAAAAGCAATTGTAAATCAATTCCCATCGGGTAGGATCGTGGCACTGATGACCAAATAATCTTCAGTCCACTGATGAATATGTTACATCCTATGAAATAAGAAAAAATAACAGTAACCTAGATATAATTATTAGTATGATAATTGTCATTTAATCCTCCACAAACTAAAAAAAAAGTCACAACTTTCAAGTAGCTTAATACCAAGCAGAACAAAATTATATTAATACAAGAGGAGGCCTTGCCACTCCTTACAGGAGGAGCTTGCGCTTCGCAGGCAGACATTCGGTCTGTGGCCTACGACCTATTTGGTTTTGTCAACGGCCTTTTGGTCTATTTTTTTCCAGTACATATATGTTAATAATTAACTTTCTCACCTTAAAGGCCAGAAAAAACTTTTATCCGAATTCTTTTTAAATACGAAAAAAAAAACAATTATTACCATTTTTTTCTCCATCTAAATTTACTCTAATAATTTCATTTTAATTTACTGGTGTTTAAAGGCCACTAGCTATTTGCTCCCGATAAAGATTAAAATCTAATTTAGAAATAACTTCAATAAAACTTGAATATACGATAAAATAAAATAAAAAGCAGCCATGCCTAAATTTTAATCACTTTTCTGGACTTCATTTGCTATTCCGTCTTTTTCACCTTTAGTCAACTCTATCCATCCGTGAAACAAAAGCTATCTGTGTACATCTTTCACGGTATTTCTTCCTATCATGTATTCCTGCTAAAATAGGAGCAGCTATAAGAGAAGAGGGGATGAGGCAATATCTCTATTCTAGTCTTTTGTCACTAGGGTATGGGCACATTGCTCCGAAGACTACCTGGGGCAAAGTGGGCACGATCTTCTATGCCATTCCGGGAGTTCCCCTCATGATGCTTTGTCTTGCAAACATCGGAGACGGAATGGCGCAGTCATTCCGGTTCTTGTATTGGAAAGTCTGTTGTTACGCCTGTACTAAGAAACCCAGACGCAAGCGAAGAAATAAAACAAGCAGAGTATCAAGTCGAAGGTGAGTGATTTCTTTATGGTAATTTTACCTTTCACTCGGATTTGATTTGTTTTCACATTTGTTTTGCACCCCATTTACTATCACTGGTTGTCTTTTCACTCTAAATGATCTACCTAACTCCAACCAGGCATATAAGAGTAGGCTCAATTGTTTACGGACAAATGCGTGTTCTTTCTATAAAAAAGATCCATGAAGTTTTGAAATTTTTGCCATCTAACAAAGTATTCAATTTTTTAGCACAGTTTTTCTAATCATCCCAGATCTCGTTTTAGACTTATTCTCACCCTTGCATTTTATTTCTCATTTTTTTATTACTTTCTTCTCATCCTTTCCTCAATGAGTGAACAAGTAGCAGCTGATCTAGACAAGTTTGCCCATTTTGAATTTATGTATCCTATAGATGTCTTCGATATTTTTATAATCCCAAAATATCAGTGCCGTGCTGTAAATTAATGTTGTTTTTCGTATCGTACACGTCCTTTGACATAGCTCAAGGTGACAAGAATACACCACTCCCGACTATGCAGCTGAAGGAAAGTTTTTTTTTTTTTGTACACACCCTACCTCTTTTCCTGGATTTGTTTAATGTTCGTTGGTTTCCTGTGTTTATCTTTGTTCCATCACGTCGCCTGCAGTCGATACCCGTCTTCTGGACAGTCTAGCAGTCAACGAATGCAGAGGACCTCTTCCTTCAGGAGATCTGCTCGTATCTCTCAGAAGTCTAATGATTCGCAAATGAGTGATCCGGCTGTGTACCTCAACTATGCTCCTGATTATAGGTACCAAGATATCACAGAGTGCTTTCCAGATATCAATTACACCGATAAGTAAATCGAATTTGGTAGAAGCAATTGGGTATTGAATGCTCTTAGTGTGATTTCATCAAGTAGAGAAACTGTGATTTCTGGAGATACGGTAGTTCATGTTGTGACTACCATATTGTTATTAGGTCTTGCTATTAAAATTCTGCAAACATTAAAGTATTATTAGTTACTAATTTGGGATAAAATACAATTTTACAAAATAAATTGTTAATTGAGAGATATTCTCTTTCTTTCCTCCAAGTAGCAAAGTAATAAACCAATTTTGGTATAACAACCAAATTTAATATTTTTAGCGAAAAAGTTCTACGAACATTTAATGTTTAGCTATAAATAATCTGTTGATTTTGTTCCCCTTTTTAATGAACAACGAGTCACTAGATTATAGATTCAAAATATGTCTTTGCAATTTAATATTTTTGCGACCAAGGTCATTGTCAATTTCTATTCTATGTGGTTCGTGCGAAGTGAACAAGCAACTGCCTTTTTTTTTATTTTTACCACTTGAGAATAGAAGAATGTCTCAACATTAGCCCTAAAGTCAACCGAGTCTGATCATCCTTTGTTCTAAACCTCCCCCTAAACCATGGCATATAAGCCATCATGTTTTTTGGGTGTAGCCAGTTTAGAGCCAGTTCGTGGCTGAAAGATATACTGCGGTTTTGCGTGCACCTTAAGAAAACTGAGCAAATCTTTGTCGTCAGAAGAAAGAAAATGGTGCACCGAAACTCTCAAGCCTTGTTTCTTAT
The DNA here is from genome assembly GCA_963969495.1 of Ceratothoa steindachneri. Taxonomy (NCBI): domain Eukaryota; kingdom Metazoa; phylum Arthropoda; class Malacostraca; order Isopoda; family Cymothoidae; genus Ceratothoa; species Ceratothoa steindachneri. The sequence continues at coordinate 157,724,207 of OZ018321.1, read as the reverse complement.
AGCATTACTTAACCTATTCCTCTTTCGGATACCAAGTTTAGGTAAAAGTGACGTCCTACTACCAACATTTCCACGCTAATTAAGCAAATAAAAACAGCTTTAGGTTCAAAACAATATTTGGGGCGAATAGAGAACAAATTCGCCGTATATATTGCAGAACATGTAATTTACATCATGATAAAAATTAAATATTATTTTCGTGCAAAAATACAATTTTGATCTTGCATTTGATAGGAATTGCAAAATATATATAACCAACTGCCAGGCTTTATAGATGAAAATATCATTGAAAACATTTTTATTACGTTCTATCCTGTTTGTACTTTTAGCAACAGCAGTCATACCTGCACATGTTGCTTCCAAAGCATCCTTAACATCCTTAACTCATTCGAACATATGTAATGCATACAAATATTAGGTTGTGAGTCATCTTATAACTTTCCACGTTAAAAAAAAGCTCATCAACACCTGGTTACTAATTTTATCACTTATTTCTATGTCAACTCCCTTTCATGTGCTCGAATTACTTTTGTGTGTGTGTGTGTGTGTGTGTGTGTGTGTGATTGTTGCTTCTATGGTGTATTTAAGTAGCTCGCAATTTTTGTCATAAGCTTCCATATATATTTTATTTCTTCCAGTACTCTGTTCAACATGGTCCATTGAGGCTATTTACCTTCTAAGAAACATCCAAAATATTATGCCTGGAGTGCCACCGTTGCATTTTTCAATGGAATTTTTAAGTGAATTAAAATCCAACGTTACAAGATTCCTCTACCAGGAGTAAATCAGATTTTCTTCTACCCCCAAGCGTTACTTTATGGTTCTACCACTAATATAATACGTAAATACTCGCAGGAAATGAAAAAAAAAATAATGAGCCGCTTGCAAATATAATTACATTTTCCTGCGGGTAAATTGCATCCTTGGTCTTACGCGATTAATGTGAGCTTCGTTACACCGTACGGCGAGATATTGAATGAAATAAGTATCCAGGTTTGCTTTCGTTGCGAGGGAGGGAGGGGGGGGGGCTGTTTGTGAGATTTACGCGCTGTCCCTATGCACCTTTTACACATTTTTACTTCATCTAACTTCACCGCTTCACTTACAAACCTTTTTTACTCATATGCCCCCATTGGCTTTCGCTTCGTTCTTTTAAATGAACAAAAAAAAACAGACGCATTGGATTTTATTTTGAATTACTGAGAATAAGAAAGTGGTGTAATCCAGCGAGGATACTTTTATTACACACACACACACACCGTTGAGGGGATCACACACCTGCCACCTCGCGTATCACACACACAACCAGCATTGAGGGAATCACACACCCACACCACTGAGGGAATCATAAGGTATTATTAAGCTTAGGATTTGGTGCGATTGATTGACCTTTTTTTTACTGATTTTGTTCCGCATCCGCTAGAATGCAAGATGACCCCCTAGACTCCTCCCCTATTGACCCAAGGAGCCGAAGACCTAAGCGAAAACCCGGGGAGGAGGAACTCGGGAGAGAAAGGGCAAGAAGCCGAGGAACAAGCGATCGTTCCCCGTCTTCCGGTTGCAATCCCCAGGAGCCGTCAAGGAGTCGCGATCATCTCGAAATCCCAGGCTGTCCGGATGAGGTACTGTGGCCACTTTTGAACCGCTTTCAATCAACATTTATCTTTTATCCTAAGAAAAAGGTGTGGGATAAGAAGTATCGGGGGAGGGGGCTCTATAAAATCCGTGGCTACCATCTACCAAGGATCTCTCAAAGGATTCGCCCTTGTACCTTGATAATATTTGTTCTTTGTACGAATTTTTCCTTGGAGGTCCTTAATGCCCCTAAGCACTTAAGGTTAATAAACTTTGCTACAAGGATCATATTCATCCCTGATCTAGTTCAATATCCCTTTTTTTGCTGTTTTATTTCATGGTCTGCCCTGTCTCTCATTCTGTCCAATGCCTGGTTAACCCCGGCCACAGGTGAAAGGTGTTAAAAACTGTCATAACAATCTAAGACAGGTAATTATACTAAATTTCTTAAAAATAACTTAAATGTTCCAGACGACAGAATAAGTTTTTGATTACATGTAATTCACAGTCAAATTATTTTAAAATGTTCCTCCTTATAATTATTCCCTCAGTGCATGCGTCAATGCCTTAAAATGCTACAAAATTTAGAAGGCAGATATTTAATATCCAAGTGAGTAATCACAGCCTTTTGCTCTGATAGGAAGACGGCAGATCCGCTGTCTTGTTTAACAAATACGCTCTTGAAAAAGAAGGACTCACGCCAGATCTCGCCCCAGTACATACCGTAAGAAACAACCCGCAGCCAAGAACGGCAGTATCCGATTATAGGTTGTAAGTATATTTACGTCATAGATATGCAAGACTTCCAACACGCCCTTTCGTTTAAAGAAATCGGCTTAATATTGTCTTTTTAATCAAATATATGATTAAAAGGATGAATTTCATATCAACATCATCATCATCATTGCAGATAAACATTTTCTCCTCTTTTTTAATTTTGTCGACCATGGACAGTTTTCTTCCAGGCCTTGGTAAATTTTTGAAGTGCGTCTATCAATCTTGTTATTCTAACCTTATTAGGATCATTTTTTATCAAGTGGAATTGAATCTGGGATTTTTCTAGTCTATATATTGTTCAACTAAGTTCTTTATTATTTCGATTATATCTCGTATTTCTGTTTGGCAAAATAATTCATTCCATAATGCTTTCATGGTGTCTCTGAATTTTGGTTATATACCCTTCTTTCGAGACAAATATTTGACTTTAGAAGATGCCGCAATCTATTCCAAATGTTTGCCAACGAAGACTAATTTTAGATGACTTTGCTACATGTTGAGTCAGGTGAATTTGTATACAATTTCCTTTTGTTTGCTCTCAATTTCTGTGTTCGCCAAGCCACCAACAGTTTGGCTTGTCATTATTAAGGTTTTCCCTTAAATTAATTATTTATGCCAACATTTGTACTTCTAATATTAAGTTCTTGAAACAGCCTGTGGATTTATTTTAGTATGTCTTCTAATAGTTTAATATAATATTATCTGTGAATTTCAGATTTTATGGCTTTTTTCAATCTATCCTGATAACTTTTTTTGTCAATTGAGCTTGTCGAATATTTCTTGAAGACAGCAATTAAACAACTTGGGTAAGATGGTGTCACCCTGCCATACTCCTCCGTGTAGTTGAAATAATTTGAATTTTATTTAGGGGTTATAGTTTTGGTAGACGTGTTCTATGATGTGGATAGAGCCTAGATTATTCATAACTGATGGTGTTTCTACTTTTTCAAAGTCTCTTTTATACTACACAGAGACCAAACATAATCCGATCTTGTATTCTGACGTCGTTTTCTTAATGGGCTGTTCAAATGTAGATAAGTATATAATAGATGAGAATCTTTCTTAAAATCGTCTTGTTCTCTCGGTTTTTATACATCTAGCTGTCTTTTGGAAATGTCTCTCAGGAAGAGTGGGTAGACACATGAAAGAAGGCTAAATGGTATCTAGTTTGCAATATAATTTTTTTTCTTGGTAGTGTAGCGTGATGATGTAGAATTGTTATATAGATATATACAAAAAAATATATAAATGAATTAATGGAAAGGAAATTAAACCATCTCCGTTGGGGAAATATGAATGATATTATAATATAAGTTGAAGCAAATGAACAGTCTCTATGCGTGTTCAGTTGGATACAGTAGGTAGATGGTAACTTTGGTTTCTCTTATGTGTAGCTGAATTATTTTCGCACCGTTCCAATCAGTTTGAATGTGAACTTGTTTAAACAAACAGAGATGAGTCAGGCTAGTTTATTTATAGTTTCCATGCATCTTTGAGCAGGTTTCAGGGGATATTGCCTGAGCATGTTATTGATTGCTTGTACATAGTTATGAATAGTATTGTTACTCGAGTGTCGTTTTTTATAGTATTCTTTTGTTCTTTTAATTATTTTGTCTCGAATTTTGGTGCTTGTTCTACCTTGCTTACTTGTATGTTGTTATTAATAGCTCCCTAGAAGTTGATAACCTCTGCTTTCTCCGACTCCTTGTATTGGGCGATTTCAGGAAGAAAACTTTGATCCAACAACCAGTGCTGTAGGACCATAATTAAGTCGAGCCGCGCTTTCTCTGAGTATCTTCCCAGGGATCAGGTTAGAATGGAGGGAGTAACTATACATAAGTGATTTTCCCTTCATATTTTTTTTTAGTTGTACCTATTTTATTATTTGGTTGCCCCTTCAATAATATTGGCATTGTATTTTCTGTTTTTAATGAGATTATTCAATTCTGCGACTTCATCTCGTTGGCTGGTATAGGATATTTTCAGCATTTTGCTTTTCTTCATTATGTTTAGGGTTTATTTTGAAAATTTGAGGTTATTCTTTCTGTTTATTTGTAGTTTTTCAGCATTTTCCGTGAGATGCTTTATAAATCTAACATTGTCTGTTTAACTTCATACAATGGTCTTTTCGCTTTATCTTTTTTGACCTAGAGCAGAAATTTGGGATAAGATTCAAGTTTTCCTAGATCTTGATTGGCATACTTGGGGAATCACTTTTTCCTGCAGTTTGGGGCCTTGAGTTTGGTGATGATTTTAAAATTATCGACAGTGATGTTTCTGTCAGTGAAGATGTAATTACGTTCATAGTGTATTTCATATTTTGGGCCGTCAAAAGTCCACTTTTGCTGTTCTTTTTTATAACATCCCAAGCCCAGTCCATTATTGTTGTTTTCTTTTTGAAAATAGTTTTCACAATTTTAAAGTTCTGGGTTAGTAATAAAACCATCCAGATCTCTTCCTCTCTCAGTTCGCGCACTCCTTGAGAACTGCTTGAGAACTTTCCTATCTGTGAACCTGATAATAGTTTCCGCTCCATGGCATTTTGCTGCCTTGAACAGGATTGGTCATGGCGCAACTCCATTACAAAATAATTATATTTTTAAGATAAATATTATTAAATTAAGCAGTGGCCTTAAAAAAACTTATTAGTTAATTATATAAACAAATCAGCCACTAAACAAAATGTCGGGGAACGAAGAAGCCCGACACAGGGGAGTGCCTTAGTTGCTGAACGGCACCTCCAGGACAGTTGCGTACTCCGGTCCTTAACCTCCCCTATGGCTATTTTAAATATGTATACCCTCCACTTATTTTCACTTCCCTTAACTTCAGCATTTATAGGACACACTCGGGTAAAAATGCTCACGTTGGTTTCCTTCGTGGTAAATGATGATGATAGGCAGACGACGACTGTCCTTTGCAGAGACCGGCGCGACGAGAGCGAGATGAGAGAGTGCGATCGGTCGCGTCACAAGGACTCGCGCATGAAGGAGCCCGAAATCTTCGTGACTAGGCCGCCCAGATCAGCACCCGCCAGTCTCAAGAGAGCAAATAGGCCCGGTAGATTCCTAGTAGACCTCTAGTACACTATTAGTAGACTCCTAGCATACTCCTAATATACTCCTAGTAGACTGATAGTAATTTCTTAATATAATCTTAGTTAACGCCTAGTAAACTTCTTCTAGACTCCAAGCACAGCGCGTTTCAAGTAAATCGATACAAAGTTGGAAGTGTGCCTAAGGGTTAATGAATGCACCAATGTAGGTTACCTGGCCTTTAAAAGGTTCAATAATAGTTTAGCTTTCATGCGTTTAAAATCATACGCGGTTTCTTCGAGAAAGCCAGATGAAATCGAAAAAGGGTACGCCATACTTACGTCCCTCCGCGCCGGGAGAAGCGTAAAGAAGATTGTGAATGTTTTTTAACTACCCTAACAATCTCTCTCTTTCCCGCCTCTTTGATGGTTCTGGGAGAGATCAAGTCATGCATCCTCAAATCTTCTCCCAGCGCATCAAGGTCAATGCAGATGTTTAGATTGATGCGCTGGAGACTGTATTTAAACCGTGGGTGAACCGAATAGCCGTGGGAAAGCCTTAATTTTTCCAGCAAGACTCTGCTCCCGCACATACGGCAAGGAAGACGCAGGCGTTGTTCATCAATGTCCCGCACCATTGGTTTCCACCCCTGTGGCCGTACAGCTCCCCTGACTGCAACCCTTAGATTACTTCGTGTGGGGCGTTGAGAAAGATGTCAATAAGGCTGGTCACAGTGCTATAAGATATCTGTAGGCCGTCATTGTGAAGGTAATGTCATCCAATGACAAGGACTTCCTAACGACGGTATGCAGCCACTTTAGGTCACGTCTGTAGAATGTCGTGAAGGCAGATGTCCGCCGTTTCGAATGATTTCACAACTATATAATTATTTCGTTCTATTTATGTGTGAATTCTCATGAGAATATCTCGCTCTGTTTGGTACACAACTTGCTTTCTTTTCCTCTGTACAATTTATATCGATTTACCTGAAACCCCCTGCAAACTCCAAATAGATTCTGAGTAGACTACTAGTAGACACTTACTGGACTCCTATTAAACTCCTAGTAGACGCCTAATATACTCCTACTATACTCCTGGTATATTCCTAGTAGACTCCTATTGTACTCCTAGTAGACCGTTATTATACTGATATTATATTTCTAGTAGACTTCGATCATAGTATAATCTTAATAGACTTCTAGTATTCTTCTAGGATATTTCTAATTTTAGTTATCTGCAGCGAATTTAATTTCGATTTTCTGCCCAGTAAAAGAGAATTGTGTGATTTTTCCATTGATTTTGGTGGCAGTTTTTAGGTGGATAGGTTTAAGATCCTCTTTCACACGAAATCAAGTCCATGCAGAAATGGGGTGGAAAAAAGAAGAAGAGAGAAGGATAAAGAATTGAGAGTAGAAAAGAGCTCTAAAAGATCCGTAGAGCAAATATAAATCCTAAATGCTGGAGCGGGTAATAAATATGACCAGTTTTTTTCAGCCATCAGTTGATTCCCTTATTTATTTACAACCATGACTTGTTTTCCTTGTGTATTTTTCACCCATAAATGTAACTTCCTTGTTTATGTACACCAATAAGTTATTTTCCTTGTTAATCGGCACCCATAACTTGATTTCCTTGTATATATTCATCTATAAATTTAATTTCCTTGTTTATTTCCATCCATAGCTCTATTTCCTTGTTTATTTACACCAATAACTTTGATTATTTTGTTTATTTACACCCATAACCGTATGTCCTTGTTTATTTACACCCATAAATTTGACTTCCTTGTTTTTATACTAATAACTTTATTTCCTTGTTTATTTACACTCGTAATTTATTTCCTCGTTTACTTACACCCATAATTTACTTCATTGTTTATTTGCAACCATAACTTGATTTTCTTGTTTATAACACACTTAACTTGATTTTTTTGTTTATTTACGCAAAACTTTATTTCCTTATTTATTTAGACCAATATATTTATTTCCTTGTTTATTTACACCAATAATTTGATTTACTTATTTATTTACCCCATAATAACTTGATTACATTGTTTATTTACACTCATAACTTGATCTTCTTATTTATTTACACACATAACTTGATCTCCTTGCTTATTTCCCCGCAAAAGTTGATTTCTTATTTATTTATACCCAAACGTGATTTACTTGTTTATTTATCCCCATAACTTGATTTGCTTGTTTATTTACACATAAAAGTAGATTTCCTTACTTATTTACACACAACTTAATTTCATCGTTTATCTACACCCATAAGTTGATTTCTTTGTTTATTTACACTCATAACATCCATTACATGATTTTCTTATTTATTTACACCCATAATTAATCTTGTTTTTTAAACAAATAACTTAATTTCATTGTGTAATCAAACCCCTAACTTTGTTTTCCTTGTTCATTTGCACCCATAACTTGATATCATTATTTTTTTATACCCATAACTTGATTTCATTGTTTATTTACAATCATAACTTGATTTAATGGTCTATTTGCACCCGTTACTTGATTTCCTTGTTATTTGCACCGACAATTGATTTACTTGTGTATTTACACCAATAACTTGATTTCCTTGTTTATTTAACCTCTCTAATTGATTTTATTGTTTATTTTTACCCCAAACTTAAATTTCTTGCCTATTTACAACTAAAACTTGATCTCCTTATTTAGTTACACCCATAAATTTGATTTCATTGTTTATTTACACCCATAACGTGATTTCATTGTTTATTTAATCCACAAACTTGATATTTTTTTATTTACACCTATAGTTTTGAATTTCTTGTATATTTACAACTATAAGTTGATTTCCTTGCTTATTTCCACACATAACCTGATTTCCTTGTTTATTTATACCCAAAACCCCATTCGATTGCTTATTTACACCTATAACTTGACTTTCTTGTTTATCTACACCCATAACTTGATCTATTTTTTATTTACACCCATAAATTGATTTCCTTGTTTATTTGCACACATAACTTTATTTCATTTTTCTTTGCACCCATAATTGATTTACTTAGTTATTTATCCCCCAAAGCTTGTTTTCTTGTTTATTTACACCCTTAACCTGATTTCCTTGTTTATTTACCCCCAAACTTGATTTCATTGCTTATATCCACATAAATTAATTTCTTCTCTTATTTACACATAACGTGATTTCATTGTTTATTTACCCCCTTAACTTGCTTTCCTTGTTTATTTTTAAATCATAACTTGCCTTCCTTGTTTATCTACACCCTTAACTTGATTGCTTTGTTTATTTACACCTATAAAATTTTATCCTTGTTTATTTATACCCATAACTTGATATCCTTGTTTATTTACACATAAAAGTATATTTCCTTACTTATTTACACACAACTTGATTAAATGGTTTATCTACACCCATAAGTTGATTTCTTTATTTATTTACACTCACAACTTTATTTCATGGTTTATTTACACCCATAATTTGACTTCCTCCTTTATTTACATTCTTACCTTGATTCCATTGTTTATTTACACTCATAACTTGATACCCTTGTAAATTTACGCCCATAACTTGATTTCCTTGTTTATCTACACCCTTAACTTTATTTCATTGTTTCTTTACACCCATAACATGTTATCCTAATTTATCTACACCAATAACTTGATATCCTTGTTTATTTTCACGTAAAGGCTGATTTCCTTGCTTATTTACACCTCTAACCTGATTTTCTTTTATCTAAACCCCTCGAATTTAAAGCGCAATAGCAACGAGGTTTATTTACACCTATAACTTGATTTATTTGTTTATCTACAACTATAACTTAATTTATTGTTTACTTATGCCCATAACTTGATTTCCTTGTTTATCTCGCTCATCATTAAATTCAATATGGCAGAATATCCAGATTCCCCCTCCACCTCCCACCGTGATTCTGGCTACTACTCGAGACAAATACTTCCACCTGATCCTCGAAACCGCTTGTCGAAACTCGAGGAAGAATTCTATTACGATGATTATTATGAGAATGATGAAGAAGATGACGAAGATGACGATGAGACTGATGACAGCGCAGATAAGCCCGTACCCATCTGGCTGGGCATCATGCTGGTCATCGCGTATATCTTCGGAGGGGCTTTCCTCTTCGCGGGGCAGGAGGATTGGAACTTCCTCGATGCTGTCTACTTTTGTTTCATCACCTTGACAACCATAGGTACAGACCCCGCGCCCTTTTCTTTACGGTGGTCCCCTTCTTTAAGAAACGGAACCTAAAATATAAGTATTTTAGAGGTTCGTTAATCTTAAAACTTGTAAAAAAGGTCACGAAAAAACAGGGAATATGTAAAAAATTGGTGAAATTTGGAGTAAGAGGGAATTACCTTACCTCACTTTAAAGAAAATAGAAAAAGGTGAGTAGGCCATCTTCCTATATCAGGATGGAGCCTATTAGGGACTGAAAAAAAGTGCTAAGAGAGGTATTAAGGGATGGCTGGTCGTCGATAAGAGTAAAATAGTAGGAAAAAATATAGGGGTAGCGATGGTATGTAAGGTTCTCTCTCAATGGCATATTTCCCCTCGAATTTAAAGCGCAATAACAACGAGGGCGTTTCGTGTTGAAGGATTGTAAGGAGAGATCTGTAAATGAAGAGATAAAGATAGAGGAAGTGAAACTGTGATGAAGACAGCTGCAGAGCCGCCTGCGTATCTGGAAGAGAAATTGCGAGTTTGGTGGCAGGGGAGGTATACACCCCCTAGATGTCAGCAAGAGAAAAGTTTTAAATGCTACACATGAAATCCCCTTGGCGGGTTCTCAATGGCAATGGTTATTGGATGGTAATAGATGGGAAAGAGAATTAGAGTGTAGTAGGAGATACGTCTGATTGGATTGCAAGAGGTAAAGGAGGCAGAGTCCATCGTGAGCGAGGTGGCTTGGAATAGTAGAAAGAGAAGGTAGATTAGCGAGTTGGAACGATTGAAAATAGTTGGAGAAAGATATATTAGGTCTTCCAGAAATTTCGTACCGCTCTGGGAAATAAAAAAATATATATATTTAAGTAAATTTAATCAATTATATATTTACAATTTCGTTCTACACCTTTTTGCCATCATGTTACTAATTCATTAATAGTAAGAATCATCCTGTTGCTGAATGGAAGTAATTAAATGATGATCTGCATTGTTAATATAATTCAGGCTTCGAAAAGATGGAGGTCAGAAAGTGCTAGAAGGGAATTTTGAGAGGAACAAACAGGTTAGAATTTGGGGGGAGTTATAATGAATTTATTTAGGCGAGGATGTTAAAGTGATCTCTTTGATTTTGCCATTAAATTCTGTAAATTAGAAACTATTAGTTAAGGGAGAAGAGTTTAAATGACCAAAAGGTGTTCCATAAATGTGTGGCCTACAAACACATATTCAGCTTTTTATACCTCTACAGCAGAACTTAACATAGGTTAGGTAATTTTGGATCAAGTTAAATTAAGTTAATTAAGCTTGGTTAGGTTATATTAGGTTAGGTAAATTAAGGTAAGATTAAATTATGTTAGGTTAAGTTAGGTTATATTATATTAGGTTAAGTTAGGTTTGGTTAAATTTAGTTACGTTGTCAATTAAGCTAGGTTGTTAATTTAAGCAAGTTAGGCTCGCAGATGGTGGATCCTCCAAAATAGGCACCCCCGCCTCCGAGGCAAAGGTTTCGGGGCAGAGGGGGGAAAAGACTCTCATAGCGAGCGCAACATCCGATGATTTTTTTTTTATTATTTTCGGAGCCTATCCGGAAACTACCCACTTGGGTACAAGTCTCCACAATCACGACACCCTAGCACTAGGCTACTTTAGAATAAGAATATGAAAACACAACATCCGCCCGGCTCGCCAAAACAGTGGCGTCACGGATATCGCGAACCAGGACGTGCGGAGATTCCAATGCCCCGAGAGCGCTCAGGGCGCCCTATGAGTCGCTATTGATCACAATCCGGTCTCCGAACCGGGCACGTCGCGTAATCTCCCGTACCGAGTTCTGTATTATCAACAGCTCAGCCGTGAAGACAGATGCAGCGCCCTCCAGGTCTAACTCGGAGGAGACACAGGGGCCCTCTTCGAAGAGAAGACCCTCATGGGAATGGCCGTATGCTTCCCGGAGGCAGAACCCCGGGCGCTGTTGGACGGACAATGCGCTGAAGGGGCTATCGTCTTCGAGGACTTATTGGGGGAGGTTGGGCTCGCCATGCGAGTCTTTTGCTCCCTCTGCCTCGAAACCTTAGGCGGGCGTTGTGGCTTCGGAGGCAGGGGGCCCTCTTTTCGAGGATCCACCGTCTCCGAGCCACTCAGCCCACTAGTAGGCGTGGGTGAAGGAGCCGAATCTCCTTTGTTGCTGTCCTCCTTTCGGGGGGTAGCTTTAGGAACCCCGGAAGATGACCTGCAACCAAATTCAGGCGTGTTGCCTCCTGTAAAACGGTTACGCTGGGGAAAGGGAGGGGAGCCCTGGTTTTAGCCGGGGCTGGGTGTGAACTCTTTTTGCCACCAGCTTTACCAGGGAAGCGCCCGGGTTGAGTAGAACCCAAAGAAGGACTCCGAATGGGCACGGAAACAACCGTTCTCGTTGGTCTGGATGGGCCACGAGCAGGGGGTGCCTTTCTAACTATTGAGGCATATGACGTCCCAGGCAGAGCCGGGCGTGCCAGGACCAAATCCTTAGCCTCGCGGAATGAGAGTCGATCCTGGGCCTGAACGGCCAGGATTTCTTTCTCAAGGAGAATCGCACCAAATTGCTTCGAAGTAGCGGGGTAAGGCTCTCCGCAATTGACACACTTGGCCACACACAATTTAGACTTATCGTGTGTGGCGTTGGAGCAATTTACACAGACTTCGGATGACCCCAACTTTGCACATCTACATGAAGGATTCGTATGGCTGAAGCGGTGACAGTAATAGCACCGCTGCGGAGGTGGCATGAATGCCTTCACGCGGTAGCAGAACCAACCGGCACGCACCGACTCAGGGAGCTTGCCACAGTCGAACGTGACGAAGAGTGTAGGGGTGGGTCTCGAGGCCCCTCCCTGTTTTCTCATCACACGTTCGACTTTCACCGCCCCATGGTCGGCCAGCTCTAAGGTGATGTCCTCTATGGAGTAGTCAACTAGTTACCTCGCATAAACTACTCCTTTCATAAAGTTCATGGTAGAGTGCGGCGTCACACTCACCGGCGTGCCATCAAGTGTCCGAAGAGCACTTATCTTGGCCGCCTCGGGGGGATTCGCCGCATTCGCCAGAATGCTTCCGTCCGAGAAACGAGTCACCTTCGGCTCTCTACCAAATACACCAGCTAATGCTCTCCTCTGATGGATCATGTTGCCCTTGGCCAACATGCTGCCATCAGTGGAGCGAATGACGAGGAAGCTCTTGAAGCCAGCGGGCTCGAAAACGCCAGGTAAATTCCTGAATAAAGGGCCCCGATGTTATCGAGGCTCCACCCTGTGCACAATTGGTCTTAGTCATAAACAGTGGCTCCGAACCCGGGTGGGCAGAGGGGCCGGTTGTGCCGATCTTGGCTTGGTCGCTTACCGAAGTGGCAGCAGACCCATCCGTCTCCGCCTGCCCCACAGATGGAGAGGAGCCCCGAGTCTTTTTACTTTTTTTCCATTTTTTTTTATTTTTAGGAGAGGAGGGTGGGGGATGAACCCGCTTTTTCCCTCCGCCAGCAGGATCCCCCAGGCCAGATGGACCGGCCTAGTCAAGGTCCTTCTCTGAGATGGAGAAGGTCCTGGCAGTCGTAGGGGCATAGGTCGGAGGAGATCCTTCCCCTCCTTGTACTGCCTTGGAAACCCTAACCGTTTGAGGTGAACCTTGCATAGGGGCGGACTCAAGTTTGGTTCTTGGCGCCACGGATTTGCTTCCATGGAAGGCCCTACCGTCTGAGGCTGGGTTGCCTCAAAGACCATGTCTATCTCAGAGGGGCCTCCAGTTGCCTCCCCTCTCCCCTAGGACATCCCAGGTCGCATTGGCAGTGGTGTCACAAGTTATGCCTGGGAAGGCACAGTTCTTGACCCCTGCAATGTTCAATATTCTTGCCAGTAGGTCTTTTGAGCTAAGCGACCGAAGAGGCCTGGCTTCTCTCTCCTCCCTAAGGGGGTTTGCCCTACAGAGCCGCTTCAATGGAGAACGGTCGGCTATGGGCTACCTGCTGGTTTTCTTGGCAGTCCCTTCGGAAAGTAAAGGGGGGGACTGCTGCTGGAAAGAGGGAGGTGCCCGAAGGCACCTCTAGACAAGGGGGTGAGAGGGAGTCCCCTACACCCGTAGCTGAAGGAGAGGAGTAAGCCTCCTCTCCGGTTAGAGGAATTTGGAGGGGACCCTGCGCAAGCACAGGGGAGGGGAACCTCCTTTTTTCTGTGGAGCTCCGTTGATTGTGAGGGGGAAAGGGAAAGGTTTTTTTTTTAAATTTCCATCATTGGGCATGGGGACTCTAATTTTCCCACTGGATGCACACGCTCATCACTCCTCGCAGTAGCTGCCCTGGAAGGGTGCGTACAGGCCTGGCAGAGCCAGGTGCCGCCATTTATCACCAACCCTCCCGCCTGCTAGCCTGGCAGTCTCTCAGCATGGCGGTAGCACCTTGGAGACGGCGTGGAATTGATTGAGTGTGAAGAGAGAAGGAAAAGGGATGTGTTGAAGGTATGGGTGAGGATGAAGTAGGTTGTTAAAGACCCACCATCCCAAACCGGAGCTAAAGGGTTAGAAAACATTGTTCACCTCCCCACCAGCTCCGATCTGGTATAGTTGGCTGAGAAGGTCAACATCTACCCTGTGAAATTAGAGGCTGACCAGAGATAGTTGTGGGAGAGGTTGTATGAAAAACAAGGAAAAAGGGGAGGGGGAAACACAAGTGTTCTAATGGAAGGAGAAGAGGCTAAGCTGGGGACGGGCGGGGCGGCCAGGAAAGCAAATCTCTGTGCTCCTTACGTGGCCAAGTTCCCATGATAAGTCCTCGAAAGCGTTAGAGCCATGTTCGGACTACAGCACTTCGGGTTCTGCTTCCGGTAAGCGTTCAGTCATTCGCTGGAGGGGCTTCTTTTTGAGGAGGGCCTCCGCATCTCCTCCGAACTAGGATTCGACGGAATATTCCTTTAAGGGAATTGCGGGAGACTCTGGGCCAACTGGGATAACCGGAAAGTCGTCTCGCCCCGTTCCCCTTTAGTTATCTTTTTTCGGGAGACCATGCTGGACACGTGCCCAATGCCCACCCTCCCGACGTATAAATGTTTTCAACCACACCACCACGGAATTCGGGCTGGGAAGGACAATGCGCAATTGACGCCCAGCATGATATCTCTGTTCTATTATTGGCTTTAAATACCTCCTTTCAGGCAGTATCAGTGCTGCTGCGCCTTGATAGGAGGTATAACTATTTCTATTTCTGCGTCTATCCACCCCCAGCCAACTCAACGCGGGAGACTTCCACCGCGTCGTGTCACGGTTACCAAGGCCTTTTCTCCTGCTCGAGGAATTGAATGGTAGACACCCCCTCTGGGGAGACTACTCGATCAGAAGATAAGTATCCTAAAATGGATGAGTTTACGCCTCTCTGCCCGAGAACCTCTTCCTTTTCTTGTCTTGATATATCCATGTGTTCACCTGGTGCACAGCCTGATTTGGGGAGGAGGTTGTCGATGAACTCCATGTTAGTGATCACTTTCCCATTCAAATATCATTTTCTGGACTGCTGCTGCCTTAAAACCACCCCAGTAGTATTTGGTGCGGGCGCGGTGGTCCACGTTTCAGGAAATGACTGATTTTTATTTCTCAGTCGATGAGTTTAGGTGGGTGGATGAGGCCGTTGAGTTCTTCTCCGGTAACTTCCTCGCCGTGGGCCTAACTATTATTCCTAGAACTTATGTGCGTTTTGCACAACGACCGCTTCCATGGTCATCAGCAGAGTGTGAAACAGCTATCAAACAGAAGCGTTATTCTTAAATGCGCTATGAGCGCTGACTAAACGATTTCACTATCAGTGAATTTCTTAGGGTTAGGGAGAGGTTCTGGTATGTTTCAAAGCATACACGCCGCTCTTCCTGGACGGCATACCCTCTTCACTTAACGGAAAGCCCCCTCTAGCAAAGGTGTGGAAGCGAGTCAAAAGGATTCGGGGCAAGGTCTCGCAGGACCCCCCTCTCGTTCTTCAGGAGAAAGGGACCGCAATCTTTGACCTCGCGTCCCTGGTGGAGTCCTTCCCAACTGCTTCCTTTGCATTCTCTATCCGAAATGCTGCTCCGTGAGCATTCAATGCACGCCATAATGTCGCGGAAGGCCTCCAACTGGACTTTATCTTCTGACGTGGAGAACCCTTTAATGACAAGTTTTCATTGAGTGAGTTGCGTTCCGTTCTTGCTTCGTGTACGGACACCACCCTTGGTCAAGCAGATGTTCACTATGCCATGCTTGGATACCTAGGTAAGCGAGTCATGGCCTTTATTAGACTCTTTCTTCATGATCTGGAGAGAAGGTATCCTCCCAGACCCCTGGCTAAAGGCTATTGTGGTCGCTTTTCGCAAACCAGGGGAAGATCACTCAAACACGGCCGGTTGCCGCCCAATCTCTCTAACCTCCTACGTGTGCGAGTTGATTGAGAAATTGGTAAATGTTAGACTAGCCTTTTTTCCTGGACAGCAGATGCAACCTGTCTTCTGCACATTGCGACTTCCGAAAATTCCACTCCACTTCGGATTCTTTGTTCCAACTGGAACAGTGGTTCTGAGAGGCCCCCCTTTGAATTGAAACACTACAACACGGTATTTTTCGATTTTTATAATGCCTATTATACTTCATATCGATACGGTATAAGGGAGACGCTACACACGAGGTTTCCGATTTAAGGCCCTCCCAATCCTTATTTCTGATATTTTTCGAGATTATTAATTCCGTGTACGGGTGGCCCTCTTCGGCCCAATAGAACTTGAAGTAGGTGTCCCACAGGAAAGCGTCTTCAGTGTCATACTCTTTGCCCTGAATAGCAAAGGTATCACTTATTTGATGCCGGAAGATGTTCTCGCTACGCTCTACGTGGACGACCTTTCAATCTCTTTTGGTGCGGCCCAGATGCCACTCTAGAGCGTCGACTCCAACACGCATTGAACCTCATCTATCTATATGCCGAAATGCAGAGGTTTCGGTTTCCCTTGTCCAAGACTAAGATCTTGCATTTCTGCCGCTATCCACGGAATCATCCCGTTCTCGACTTTTTCCTACGTAGTTTGACTGAAAGTGGTTGATTCGCACTGTTTCCTTTGTCTTATTTTCGAGCTACACCTCACATGCGAGGCTTATATTCTTAACCTAAGGAGCTTATGTACCCACGCCATGGACATTCTTCGTTCCGTGAAGTTCAGAACCTGGGGTTCTGATAGGCCTACTGCCTTGCTTTTCTACCGACCCTTTGTTAGTTTGAAGTTAGAATACGGATGCGAGTTTTATGAATCTACAACCGAGAGTCTATTTCGGAAGGTGGGCTTTATCCACCACACCGGTATCCACCTGGAGACCAGTGCCTTCTGCACGTCCCCCATTGAGACCCTACTTGCCGAGCCCGGCCCCTTCATCCGTTGCCAACGGCTCTCGCTGCACCCGCAGCCGATCTAGACCTTACCTATGCCGCCAAGAAAACCCAGTCATATCCTACTCCCTTTGGGTTCATGGCTAGGAAACTCTTTGGATAGCTTGTTAGAGCTTTGGGGCCGGTGGCTGGAGTACTTCGTTCAACATCTTTTACCAAAATTCGTGTCCGTAACCGTGAATACGAATAGCTCAAGGCCCAGAAGGAGGTCGGCATCTACGCTGTATTGCCTCTGATTGAAGTCAGCGAGGCTCTACCAGGCGCTCCATCTGTCTTCACGATCAAGCTGGTTGCAATACATCGCTCGGTTCGGGAGATAACAAGTCGTGGCCTGTTCGGTGACCGCATTGTGGTCTTTAGTTACTCACAAAGCACTCTCAGTGATATCAGGCCACTGGAATCTCCATACACCCTGGTTTGCAGTATAAAGTGATGCCACGTTTGCCAGGAGGAGGGTGTCTAAATTAACTTTTGCTGGGGAATTGCGGAGAATGAGCACGCTGGTGAGGGTACCAAAGATTCCGCGAGGAGTGGGCGACCAAACCAGCCTTTCGCTATTCCTCATACTGACCAAATGGCAGAATTCAGGCCAGCACTCCGAGCTGCTTGTCAAATAAAATGGGAGACGGCCAATGGGAGCTTAAAGTTGCGGGCCATCGCGCCTCGACAGTTCCCATGGACCTACTCCCCAATGCCGCGACTGATTCATGTCGCTTTCTGTCGACTTCCAATTGGACATACTCGCGAGACGCACCGCCATTTGATGTAGCGCTCGCTTACAATTTATTGTGACGACTGCGTTGTTCCCCAGTATGTTATGAATATTCTATTTTAATGTCCCAGTAAAGGTGATCTTCGCACACGCTACCTGTCCCGGTACCGCGACGAGCCGGCTGGCTACGGATTGTCCCTTGTACTCGGGACGGATTTGTGTACACAGACTTGTGGCCTATCTGACTTTTTCGAGGAGGCTGGTATTAAAGTCCTCCTTCTCATATTTAAAATCCTAAACACCGCAAATCCCCCTTACCTGTCCTCCACACTGGCTGTGTCCATGCAATAAAGAGCCCTTTGCTCCTGGAGTTCTGTCCTACTTTTGGTTCAGTGCACTCCTCTCTGGGGCATGGATGATCGCGCCTTCTCCCTAGTTGCCCCTAGGCTGTGGAATGGTCTGCCTCCTGGCATACGCTCCTTTTCCTTCGTCATGCGGCGCTTTCATGCGGGCTCTGAAAACTAACCTCTTCTGTCTTGCCTTTCATTAGTCGATTAATGGCGTCCTGCAACGGCTCAAAGTCATGAAGGGCGTCATATACGATTAAAACCTTTATTATTATTCTTCTATTTATTCTTCTTCTCATTATTATTATTATTTCTCAATACGTAAATAATTAAAAAAAAACGTAAATTGTTTATTTCGGCATATAGAAGTTTTAGAAAACAAGACAGGAATTCGGTCGGACGAAAAGGTACATCTAGGTATAGAATGCGTAATAAGATCGATTAATCTGGTTGCAGTTACAAATAAGTTAGATGGTCGAAACGGTACCTCTAGGTACGAGTAGGAAAGGGTTAATACGATCGATTAATCTGGTTGCAATTTCAGGTTTCGGCGATTTCGTCCCGGCTCAGGAGAAGCAAGATAACCCCAAAAAGAGCATCGCCCTCTGCTCGATCTACCTTCTTTTCGGCATTTCGCTGCTCGCCATGTCTTTCAATCTTCTGCAAGAGGAAGTAATAAGCAACGTAAAAAGGGTTGCGAAGCGACTGGGCATTATAAAGGAAGATGAGGAGGAGGAGGAAGAAGAATAAGACGTTTAAAATGATTACAAAAAAATATAGATAAACGATAAATGATCGATGTTCTCCTTATTCATGCCATGCTTATTCCAATATTATTATTAAATTTATAACCCATCGAAAGCATTATAATGATTAGCTCATAAAAGAGTACACATTTCATGGCTAGCGAACGATTGGGAGAATTTAGAGCAAATGTATGACAACTTCCACTCAACTATGAATCGAATAATAGTCAATTTTCAATCAGCTATGAATTAATTAGCAGTCGACTTTCCGTCAACTGTGAACCAATTGACAGTCAATTTTCATTCAACTAGGAGTCAGCTGTCAGTCAACTTTCAGTCAACTATCAATCAATTTTCAGTCAACTTTCAGTCAACTATCAATCAATTTTCAGTCAACTATTATCCATTTTCAGTCAACTACGAATCAATTGTCAGTTAACTTTCAGTCAACTATGAATCAATTGTCAATCAATTTTCCGTCAACAATGAATCAGCATTCTCAAATATGAATCAATTGTTATCAATATTCAGGTAGCTATGAATCAACTGTCACTCATATTTCAGTCAACATCGAATCAATCGTCATTCACTTTTCAGGTCAACTATGAGTGAATTTTCAATCAATTTTTAGCCAACTAAGAATCAACTGTCACTCATATTTCAGCCAACATCGAATATTTTATTTTTTTAAGAGCTCATCTGGCGACTGCCTACTTGGACATTAGTCGCCGTATTAAAAACTGCCTAGTACTAGGCTACTTTAAAATAAGATTAAAAAAACAAACAAAAAAAACAACTCTAAAGAAAAAAGGAAAAGGCAAGGATTAGGAAGCAAGCTCCTGTGTCGAGGGAAGGTCCACCCGGCGCAGGAACGTGTGACCTATAAAGAAAATATAAAAAAAACTAGTTAAATAAAATGGAGAAGGCCGGCTTCACCCAAAAAGTCTACAAGTCCAGGATTTTTTGATTTTTTTTTAAATCTCATCTGGCGACTGCCTAGTGGGCATTAGTCACCGTATAAAAAACTTGCCTAGTACTAGGCTACTTTAAAATCGAATTCAATAACACAAAAAAACAACAAAAAACAACCCAAACACAACACCAAAAATTAAAAAAAGGGAAAAGGAAACGAGTAGTAAGCAAGCTCCTGCGTCGAGGGGAGGTCCTCCAGGCACAGGAGCGTGCGACCTATAAGAGGAAAAAAAACAAAAACAAACCTGGTTAAATAATTAAGGAGAAGGCCGGCCTCCTCCCAAAAGTCTACAAGTCCACCGGTCAATGTGCACGCACTCGTCCCGAGTACAAGGGACAGGCAGTAGCGACCCCACCCATCACGGTACCGGGACAGGTGACGTGCGCAAAGATCACCCAGACTGGGACATTCGACAAGAATGCGCCGAACAGTCTGGGGGACGACGCAGGCGAGAGCTCTATTAAATGGCGAATCGTCAAACGAGTGTGACGAATCGGAGACGACAGAAAGTGACCTGAAGCCGTCGCGGCATTGGGGGATAGGTCCATGGGAACAGTCGCTGCTCAATGGCAAGCAACTTTAAGTTCCCTTCGACCGTCTCCCATCTTCTTAGCCAAGCAGTCTGAAGAGCAGCCCGTATTCCTGCCGTGTAGTCAGTGTGAGGAAGAGCGAAACGCTGGTCCGGCCGCAGAGAACTCGCGGACTCTATGGCGCCCTCATCGGCGCGCACATTCCCCGCAATTCATACATTTCCAGGAACCCAGCAGAACATAATCTCGACATCCGCCCAGCTCGCCAAAACCGTGGCGTTACGGATATCCCGTACCGAGTGTTGTATCGCCACCACTTCGGCCGTGAAGACAGACGCAGCGCCTGGCAGAGCCCCGCTGACTTCAAACAGAGGGGATACGGCGTGGAAGCCGAACCCTCTTGGGACTTGGAGTCATCCGTATACACTGGCATGGTTCCAGCGTGACACGAGGTGTGCTCCAAAAAGGTCGAACGCAATACTCCAGGTGCCGTACAAGCTTTGGGAGCAGAAGCATGGCGACAAATAGACAAATGTGGTACCCTCCAGGGTGGCGTGCTGGGCAGAACCAGGGGTGCCACCGGCCAGAGAGCTATACCTAGCTCTCGAAGGAGTTTCCTAGCCCTAAGTCCAAAGGGGTTAGGGTATGACTGGCGTCTCTCGGTGGCATAGGCACCGTCGAGGTCAGCTGTGGATGCGGTGAAAGCTACAAGCGACTGAGGGATGCGCCGGGCTCGCGAGTACAGGCTAGTGATGCACTGCACGCGGCGGTTTTTGTGGTTTTTTTTTGTTTTTTAGAGCCCATCTGGAGACTGCTCACTTGGGCATAAGTCGCCGGAAACACGACGGCCTAAAACTAGGCTACTTTACAATAGAAATATAAAAACATAACAATGATAAAAATTGGAAAAACTTAACAATTAGGAAGTAATCTCCGGCGTCGGGGGGGGGGGAGCCCCGCTCACCCCGGTGCAGGAGCGTGCAACCTACTAAGGAAACAATAACGAAAAAAAATAGAACATACTTACATAAAGGAGAGAAGACCGGCCTCCCCCAAAAAGTCAACAAGTCCACAAGTCAATGAGCACGAAGCCGTCCTGAGTACAAGGGACAGGTGGTAGCAACCCGGCCCATCCCGGTACCGAGACAGGTATCGTACGTGAAGATCACCCAGACTGGAACATTCGACAAAATGTGCCAAACAGTCTCGGGGACGACGCAGTCGTTATAATAGGGCACTGGCGAGCGCTCCATCAGTTAGCGATGCGTCACACAAGTGTGCCCGATTCGGAGACGACAGAAAGCGACCTAAAGCCGTCGCGGCATTAGGGAATAGGTCTATGAAGACAGTCGCGGCGCATAGGCACGCAACTTTAAGTTCACTTTGACCGTTTCCCATCTTCTTTGCCAAGCAGCCCGAAAAGCTGCCCGTATTCCTGCCAAGTAGTCGGTGTGAGGAAAAGCGAAACGCTGGTCTGGTCGAAGAGTCCTCACGGATTCTTTGGCGCCCTCATTCCCCACAATTCCTACATGCCCAGGAACCCAGCAGAAGATTCTCAACATCCGCCCGGCTCGCCAAAACCGTGGCGTCACGGATATCGCAAACCAGGGGATGCGAAAATTTCAATGCCCCGAGAGCACTCAGGGCGCTTTGTGAGTCGCTATAGATCACAATCCGGTCTTTGAACCGGGCACGTAACGTAATTTCCCGTAACGAGAGGTGTATTGACACCAGTTCGGCCGTTAAGACAGACTCAGCGCCTGGCAGAGCCCCGCTGACTTCAAACAGAGGGGATACAGCGTGAAAGCCGACCCTCTCTTGGGACTTGGAGCCATCCGTATACACTGGCACGGTTCCAGCGTGACACGATGTGTGATCCAAAAAGGTCGAAAGCAATACTCCCGGCGCTGTACAAGCTTTGGGACCAGAGGCGTGGTGACAAATGGCCAAATGTGGTACCCTCCAGGTTGGCGTCCTGGGCAGAACCAGGGGAGCCACCGGCCCGAAAGCTATACCTAGCTCTTGAAGGAGTTTCCTAGCCCTAAACCCTTTGGGTATGACTGGCGTCTCTTTGGCGGCATAGACACCGTCGAGATCAGCTGCGGATGAAGTGAGAGCCGTTGGCGACTGAGGGATGCGCCGGGCTCGCGCGTACAGGCGAGTAATGCACTGCACGCGGCGTAGAGCAAATGGCATCTCCCCAGCATTGACCAACAGGCTCTCAATGGGGAAAATGCGGAAGGCACCGGTCGCAAGGCAAAGGCCAGTGTGATGGATCGAGCCCACCTTCCGCAATAAACGTTCGGCTGCGGATGCATAAAACTCGCATCTGTAGTCGAGCTTCGAACGAACAAAAGATCGATAAAAAGTAAAGCAGTAGCCCTATCAGCACCCCAAGCGCTGAACGTCACGGAACGGAGAATATCCATGGCGACGATACAAGAGACCCTGAAGCTGCGAATATGGGCCTCCCAGGTGAGGCGTCGGTCAAATACAAGACCAAGGAAACGGTGCGATTCGACCACTTCCAGGCGTACCCCATTAAGAAACATGTCTGGGTCGGGGTGGAGACGTGGATGGCCGCAGAAGTGCACTACCTTAGTCTTGGCCAAGGAAAACCGAAACCTGTGCGCTTCGGTATAGCGAGGGACGCGGTTCAATGCCTGTTTGGGTCGACGCTCCAGAGTTGGCATTTGGGCCGCACCAAAAGAGGTCGAAAGATCGTCCACGTAGAGCGTAGCGAGAACATCTTCCGGCAGAACCGAGGTGATGCCGTTGATTCTCAGGGTAAATAGTGTGACGCTGAGGACATTTCCTTGCGGGACACCCTCTTCCTGCTCCTTTGGGCCGGAGAGGGCTCCCCCCCAACCGTACGCGGAATCGACGATCTCGCAAAAATTCAGATATAAACATTGGGAGGCATCCCCTCGCCCCCATCGTGTAGAGAGTCTTCATTATACCGTATCGCCATGCGGTATCATAGGCCTTTTCCAGATCGACAAACACCATGGCGTAGTGCTGTCTACGAAGGTAGGCCTCGCAGACGGCATTTTCCAGTCGGAGCAGAGCATCCGACGTGGAGTGGAACTTGCGGAAGCGGCACTGCGCTGAACACAAATGGCCTCTGCTGTCCATAAAAAGGCTAATCTAACATTTACCAATTTCTCCATCAACTTGCAGAAGGCTAAAAAAATTGGGCGAAAACATGCAGGATTAGAATGATCTCTCCCCGCTTTGCCAAAAACTAGCACAGTAGCGATTCGCCAGAATTCTGGGAGGTTACCATCTAACCAGATCCTGTTTAACAAATCTAACAGAAAGGCCATGCCTCACTCACCCATGTGTCGAAGCATGGCGTACGGGAAATCGTCCGGACCATGGGCGGTGTCCGCGCACGAAGCAAGAGCGGAGCGCAACTCACTCACAGTAAACCTGTCGTTGAAGGGTTTTCCGCCTCTGGAGGTAAAATCCAGCCGGCGGCCTTCCATGACATCACGACGTGCATTAAATGCTAGGGGAGCAGCATACAGACTAGAAAATGCGGAAAAAGAGGTCGCGCAGGATTCCACCACGGACGAGGGGTCCGAGATTGCGGTCCCATTCTCCTCGAGAACGGGAGGGGGGTCCTGCGAGAACTTGCCCCGAATCCTTTTGACTCGACTCCACATCTCTGCTAAAGCGTCCTTCCTGTGAGGTAAAGACACGAATGCCGGCACGGAAGAGCGGCGGGCGTGCTTCGAAATATACCGGAACCTAGTCCTAGCCCGACGAAATTCAGCGACAGTGAAATCGTTCGGGCGGCGCTTATAGCGCATGTAGGCATAACGCTTCTGTTTGAGGGCCATCTCACACTCGGCCGACCACCATGGGAGTGGTCGGCGTTCAAAACGGCCAGACTTTCTAGGAACAGTAGTCAGGCCCTGCGATAAGGTTGCCGCAAAAGAACTCAACGGCCTCATCTACCGACCTAAACTCCTCGACTGAGATAGAGAATTCAGTCATTTCCTGAAATGCAGGCCACCGCGCCCGCGCCAAGCACCACCGAGGTGGGCTCTCAGGTGGTAGTTGCCCTTGTGATAGAACGTGTTGAAACTGCATTTAATTTCAACTCCTATCCCATATTATTTAAAACCACGATGCTGCCCACGTGCATCTTCGATTCGAAGCTTGGAGTCTTATCTCAGCTACCGGATGCCAATGTTTAAACAAGGAGGTTATCGTTCCCCCGTTCGCCCCCATACGCCGACCTCGCCAGATCGAGTTAGGCTTATCAACAGATAAGGCATTGTTCTCCGGCCCGGCTGTGCGTTCCCTCCAAGCTTTCACTCCATTTTCCCCCACGCCAAGGAGATGTCCTGGCTATTTATATGGAAACTTTACCACTAAGATCAGATTTGGAGATCCAGATTTTCGTCGCGAAACATCACCACGACCCTCTCTCACTTTGTGCGCCAAGGGACCTCGACCTCGAGATTCACCATCACTTGTCCAGAAGGAGGACAATATTCCTTGAGTGCCAAAGGTTCGAGCCTTCCCGACGCCAAGTCCCCAAGGCCCCCCCCTGTTGTTCAAGGAGAACAGCATTAGAACAGCCATTGTTCGTTTTGAGTCCTTGGCCAAGAAACGGTTCTCATCCCCCCTGTTGTTCAAGGAGAACAGCATTAGAACAGCCATTGTTCGTTTTGAGCCCTTCGCCAAGAAATGGTTCTCACCCCCCCTGTTGTTCAAAGGAGAACAACATTAGAACAGCCATTGTTCTTGAGCCCGTAGACAAGAGACGGTTCTCATCCCCCCCTTTGTTCAGAAGAGAACAACCTAGAACAGCCATTGTTCTTCAAGCCGTTCGTCGAGAAACGGTTCTCCTTCCCAAGACGCCTCGTCAGGATCCTTTTATCCCCCCCCCTTCGGCTGGAGCTCGCCAGCGGACCGAAACTCCTTTGCGCCACCTTCCACTGCACCACTAGTGCCAAAGTTACGTAAGCCAAACTTCACCTTTGAGTATTGATCCCTTTTGTCAATTCTATCCTGTTCTTTAAATGGTTTATCGAACCATCCCATCTCTTTAACTCTATATTTGTTTTACCTTTTTTAATCCCTTAAATCCTTGGATTAGCCCGAGTCTCCATGACCCTTTCCATTCTGTTTATGTCAATATTTTCCGTTTTTGTGTATTGTTTATAGTTATTATTAATAAAACTCTATTTTATTGATGATAGCAATATTATTATCCTTGAGCTCAGTTCCACTTCTTAAGCATATCGAAGATACATAATATCGGCCGCCAGACAGTAAACGCACTCTAAAGATAATTAAGGAAGTTCCCTCAACGAATAGTGTTATATATATGGTATCGTCGGGAGTCATTCTACGACATATATATATATATATACTATTTAAATTTGGTATCAGGTGTGTAAGTTTTAACGCTATATCTTTGCAAACACTGGTCTCAGTCGAGTAAAGCATAGTGTTATTCGTTATAATAATAGAATATAGTAGTTCCCTTTTGTTTTAACGATTGCTATCCCCCTTTTTTAAAACTTAAGAAGCTGGAGTAGCTCAAGGAACGGTTATAATAATTTGTTTGTGTTTTTTTTGTGATTTTAGTCAGTGGTTATTTAGATTGAGAAACCAAGTACGAATAGGTCAGTGCCCATATTTAGGTAGGCTAATTCTATAGAGGCATAATTCTTGTTGCGAGGAATTTTAGTTGGTTGACTAGTGCGCCCCCAAGTGCAAAGATGACTCAGTTTGAAATCTTTAAAGCGCAAGGAGAATCCTTGGGACTTTCCGGAAAAGAACTAATTAAGTACATAAGAGAGGAATGGATAAGACAAGTGTACCTTCACCATCAGATTGAACTAGCTCGGATTGAAGAAAAATATCAAAGAAAAAAGGTAGAAAGCGAAAGGGAAAGAGTAATCCGACAAGAGGAACGAGAAAGAGAAATACAACGAGAAGAACAAGAAAGAAAAATACAACGAGAAGAACGAGAAAGAGAAAAACAACGAGAGGAACGAGAAAGAGAAATACAACGAGAAGAACGAGAAAGAAAAATACAACGAGAAGAACGAGAAAAAGAAATCCAACGAGAAGAAAGAAGGAAGGATTCGCGCCCCTTCCCAGGAAAGCTGACAAAGTTTCCGAGCCCCGTAAAACCCCCAAACTTATTTCCCCAAAACCAACAACGGGACTCCAAACCTCCCGTTAAGACTTCTCCTCCATCTCTCTTCCCGAAGCGACCAACCATATGCTTCACCTGTGGTGTAGAAAACCACATGAGCTGGAATTGCCCCCAAAATTCTAGGCTTAAAAGCGGACCAGCCCACCAAGTTCACCAGATTAATGCAACCCCGGCTCCCCCGGTGGTGCAGACCCAAGCAGAAACTTCTCCCCCTCCGTCAGGCCACCAGGTAAATTTTGTTTTTGGTAAAAGTTCATCGGGAACTTTAAAATATGAGGAGGGCAGCGTGGACAGCTGTCGAGTATCGACTCTCGTCAGGGACACAGGATGTACGTGTTTCATCGTGTCCGACGAACTCCTCCCAGTGGCCTCTAACCACGAAAAATTTGCGGTGGTACATGACTACCTTGGGCGGGCGAACCGATTCCCCGTCGCTAGATGTTACCTGCAGTGTCAATATTATAATGGCTGGGCTGAAGTCATTGTAGCACTCATACAATTCTGTTCCGTACTTATAGGACAGAGCCCCCAAGTAAGTTTCGACCCTGTGTTTCAGGCCGCCCTTCCTCAAGGCCGAGATAAGAAAGAAGCCCAGGAGCCCGTCCCCATCAGAACCCCGATACCGTCCGATTTCTCGGAGACCCCTAACCAGGACTTTAGGACGGCAAAAGAGGAGTGTGAATCACTAAAACCCTTAGGTGATAAGGCCCCAGACAAGGACACGGAGACTGTCCCTGGACCCCAAGAAAAAAAGAACCCCCAACGCGCCCATGGAGATACCTTCGTAGAACTGGACGAAGCATCGGCGCTTGAAGAGGATTGCCCCGCGGAGTCCCTTAATGTAATCCAGACAGTGTGCATCCAACCTGATGCCGATTACCCTCCTCCTTCCCTACCAGGCGAGTCTTTGGAACCCTCTGACCTGGATAGTGACGCGCAGCTGACACCACGTCAGAAGAGTCAGCTACAAGAACTAATTAAATGGAGTCACCATTTACCCGCCCTATTAGCTCTTTTCGAACAACTGCGCGAAAATGGCCTCACCATTGGCCCCCGCAAATGCCATTTTGCCCACGAACCCATTAAATATTTGGGTTTCAAAATAGGACAAAGCAAGTTAGGTCCCCAAGAGAACAAGATTAAGGCAATCGCCGACCTGCCCCTCCCGATTACAAAGAAGCCATTAAGATCGTTCCTAGGATCAGCTTCTCCCTTTCAGCGATTTGTTCCGAATTTCGCTGCAATTTCGGCCCCCCTATGCCCACTTCAAAAAAAGAATTTCCCCGATCGTTTACGTTGG
The DNA here is from genome assembly GCA_963969495.1 of Ceratothoa steindachneri. Taxonomy (NCBI): domain Eukaryota; kingdom Metazoa; phylum Arthropoda; class Malacostraca; order Isopoda; family Cymothoidae; genus Ceratothoa; species Ceratothoa steindachneri. The sequence goes on along the minus strand of OZ018321.1, from coordinate 157,696,435 downwards.
AATGATGTCGCTGTTTCCCATTTTAATCAGCTCAAGAGTAAGTTCATTTCTGCCCCCATTTTAAAGTTGCCCAACCGGGAAAAATCCTTTGGGGTTAAGACCGACGTGATCAACGAGGGCATTGGAGGTGTACCCCCTCAATACGAGGATGACAGAACGAGTCATCCAGTTGCATATGCTAGTCGTCAATTATTACCACGCGAAGAGAGATATGCCACTAGAGAAAAGAAAGCTCTATCAATTATCTGGGTCATAGACAAATTCAAGCTGTACTTGATATGTAAAGAATTTCAAATAGGAACCGACCACCGTCCGTTAGCCTATATTAGGAATGTGAGACACTCAAACGGCCGCATCATGCGCTGGAGTTTACTCTTGCAAGAGTATCAGTTTAAAATAAATTAGATAAAAGGTTCCGATAACCAGGTCGCTGACGCACTCAGTAGGAATGCGTTACCGAATAGCGTAGAATAACTGTATTCATAGGATTAGTATCTCCATGTAGGTATATACCGTCTTGTACGACTTAATTTAAGATTCTTTTGTAATATAATTAATTAATGTATATGTCTGAATTTTGTAACGCTCAATGTCTAATTTTTTGTATGTCTATATATTTGTTCTTATTAATTTACGTATAAGTTATTTTGTCCCGTATGTACTAAGTTTATATCATTTCATTGTTCCATGCCCTTTTTTTTTCTTTGATTAAGTTGTATTAAAGGTTATTTTCCCCTGTAATCTAAAGATCAAAATAATCATATGTATTGAGGTAATACTAGATAGGTGCAGGAAGGTACGGTTGGTACAAGAAAACGAGTTCCCCACAACGGAGCTCTATCGTTGTCCCTTCTCTCTTTTTTTCGAAGTGACAACTTCCCCTGGAATGGAGGGGTGTGATAGAACGTGTTGAAACTGCGTTTAATTTCAACTCCTATCCCATATTATTTAAAACCACGATGCTGCCCACGTGCATCTTCGATTCGAAGCTTGGAGTCTTATCTCAGCTACCGGATGCCAATGTTTAAACAAGGAGGTTATCGTCCCCCCGTTCGCCCCCATACGCCGACCTCGCCAGATCGAGTTAGGCTTATCAACAGATAAGGCATTGTTCTCCGGCCCGGCTGTGCGTTCCCTCCAAGCTTTCACTCCATTTTCCCCCACGCCAAGGAGATGTCCTGGCTATTTATATGGAAACTTTACCACTAAGATCAGATTTGGAGATCCAGATTTTCGTCGCGAAACATCACCACGACCCTCTCTCCCTTTGTGCGCCAAGGGACCTCGACCTCGAGATTCACCATCACTTGTCCAGAAGGAGGACAATATTCCTTGAGTGTCAAAGGTTCGAGCCTTTCCGACGCCAAGTCCCCAAGGCCCCCCCCCCCTGTTGTTCAAGGAGAACAGCATTAGAACAGCCATTGTTCGTTTTGAGCCCTTCGCCAAGAAACGGTTCTCATCCCCCCCCCTGTTGTTCAAGGAGAACAGCATTAGAACAGCCATTGTTCGTTTTGAGCCCTTGGCCAAGAAACGGTTCTCATCCCCCCCTGTTGTTCAAGGAGAACAGCATTAGAACAGCCATTGTTCTTGAGCCCGTAGACAAGAAACGGTTCTCACCCCCCCTGTTGTTCAAAGGAGAACAACATTAGAACAGCCATTGTTCTTGAGCCCGTAGACAAGAGACGGTTCTCATCCCCCCCTTTGTTCAGAAGAGAACAACCTAGAACAGCCATTGTTCTTCAAGCCGTTCGTCGAGAAACGGTTCTCCTTCCCAAGACGCCTCGTCAGGATCCTTTTATCCCCCCCCCTTCGGCTGGAGCTCGCCAGCGGACCGAAACTCCTTTGCGCCACCTTCCACTGCACCACTAGTGCCAAAGTTACGTAAGCCAAACTTCACCTTTGAGTATTGATCCCTTTTGTCAATTCTATCCTGTTTTTTTAATGGTTTATCGAACCATCCCATCTCTTTAACTCTATATTTGTTTTACCTTTTTTAATCCCTTAAATCCTTGGATTAGCCCGAGTCTCCACGACCCTTTCCATTCTGTTTATGTCAATATTTTCCGTTTTTGTGTATTGTTTATAGTTATTATTAATAAAACTCTATTTTATTGATGATAGCAATATTATTATCCTTGAGCTCAGTTCCACTTCTTAAGCATATCGAAGATACATAATATCGGCCGCCAGACAGTAAACGCACTCTAAAGATAATTAAGGAAGTTCCCTCAACGAATAGTGTTATATATATGGTATCGTCGGGAGTCATTCTACGACAGCCCTGAAAATAATATTTGAATGGGAAAGTGATCAATACCATGAATGTCATCGACCACCCCGCAATCAAAATCAGGCTGTGCATCCGAAGAGCACAAAGATAGATCAAGGCTAGAAAATGAAGCGGTTCTCGGAAAGTGATGCGTAAACTCATCCACGTTTAGGACACCCATCTCAATCTCTTCGATCAGATCGGCAAGGACTTTTCCCCTGGGATTTATTGAGTAATCTTCCCAGAGAAGATGCCTGCTGTTCAGATCTCCAAACAAGAGAAAGGGCCTCGGCCACCGTGCCACGACGCGGCGGACGTCCCCTGCGTCGAAGTCAGCTGACGGTGGAATGTACGCAGAAATGACAGTATACCTCCTATCCAGGTGCAGCTGCACAGCCACTTTCTGAAAAGAGGTATCTAAAGAGAAATGAAGAACGGAGACATCATGCCGGGTGTAAACCGCGCATCCAACAGCCGGGCTATCCTGTATGGGGGGGGGGCACAAGACCTTTATACCCCGGGAGGGCGGGCAGGGGGCACGCTCCTAGCATGTTCTCCGGCAGAAAAATAGTTAACGGGGAACGAGACGAAACGAGCCTCCACAGCTTCTCCCAGTTGGCCCGGAGTCCACGGCAATTCCATTGAAGGAATATGCCCTCCAGGCCTAGCTTGGAGGAGACGTGGGGGCCCTCTTCAAACAGAAGACCCTCACGTGAATGGCCATACGCTACCCGGAGGAAAAACCCCGGGCGCTGTTGGCCGGACAAAGCGCTGAAGGCGCTGTCGCCTTCGAAGACTTATTGGGAGAGGTTGGGCTCGCCATGCGAGTCTTTTCCTCCCTCTGCCTCGAAACCTTAGGCGGGGGCCCTCTTTGTGAGGACCTGCCGTCTCTGAGCCACCCAGCCCACCACTAGGAGTGGGCGAAGGAGACGAATCTCCTTTGTTGCTGTCTTTCTTTCGGGGGACGGCTTTAGGAACCCCAGAAGATGGCCTGGCGACCAACTTCAGGGGTGTTGCCTCCTGTGAGTCTAACGACTCGGTAAAGGCTCATGGCCGTTTCGCCTTACGGAAAACGGTCACGCTGGGGGAAGAGGGGGGAGCCTTGGTTTTTACCAGGACCAATTCCTTAGCCTCGCGGAATGACAGTCGATTCTGGGCCTGAACGGCCAGGATTTCTTTCTCAAGGAGATATGCACTACATTGCTTCGAAGAAGCAGGGTGCAGCTCTCCGCAATTGACACACTTGGCCACACACGATTTAGACTTATCGTGTGCGGCCTTGGAGCAATTTACACAGACTTTGAAAGCCCCCGACTTTGCACGTCTACATGAACGATTCGTATGGCCGAAGCGGTGACAGTAATAGCACAGCCGTGGCAGTGGCACGAATGCCTTCACGCGGTAGCGGTACCAACCGGCACGCACCGACTCAGGGAGCTTGCCACAGTCGAACGTGACGAAGAGTGTAGGGGTGGGTCTCGAGGCCCCTCCCTGTTTTCTAATCACACGTTCGACCTTGATCACCCCATGGTCGGCCAGCTCTAAGGTGATGTCCTCTATGGAGTAGTTGACGAGTTCCCTTGCATAGACTACTCCTTTCACAAAGTTCATGGTAGAGTGTGGTGTCACACTCACCTGGGTGCAATGAAGTGTCCGAAGAGCACTTATCCTCGCCGCCTCGGGGGGATTCGCCGCATTTGCAAGAAGGCTCCCGTCCGAGAAACGAGTCACCTTCGGCTCTCTACCAAATTCACTATCTAATCCTCTCCTCTGATGGATCCTGTTGCCCTTGGCCAACCTGGTGTCATCAGGGGAGCGAATAACGAGGAAGCGTTTGAAGCCAGCGGACTTGAAACGCCAGGTAACCTCTGAATGAGGAGCCCCAATGTCATCAAGTATCCGCCCTGTGCACTTTTCGTCTTATTCGGGGGCTCCGGAACCGGTTGGGCAGAGGGGCTGGATGTGCCGATCTTAGCTTGGTCGCCTACCAAAGTGGAAGCCGACCCATCCGTCCCCGCAGCCCCCGCGGATCGAGAGGATCCCCGAGTCTTTTTAGTCTTGGTCTTTTTCTTCTTCTTTTTAGGAGAGGAGGGCGGGGAATGAACCCGCTTCTCACCTCCGCCAGCAGCAGCCCCTAGGTCAGATGGACCTGCCTCAGCCAGGTCCTTCTCCGAAATGGAGAAGGTCCTGGTGGTCGCAGGGGCACCGGTTGGAGGAGATCCCTCCCCTCCTTGTACTGCCTCGGAGGCCCCAGCTGTTTGAGGAGGACCTTGCATTGGGGCGGATTCGGGTTCGGTGCTTGGCGCCGAGCCCGGATTCCCCCCATGGAAGGCCGTACTGTCTGAGGCTGGGTTTCCTCAAGGACCATGTCTATCACAGGAGGGGCCTCCAGTTGGCCATCCCCTCCCAGGACATCTCAGGTCCCCTTGGCAGTGTCGCCAGTCTTGTGTGGGGAGGCACAGGCCTTGACCCCAGCAAGGTTTAAAATTTTTGCCAGCAGGTCTTTTGAGGGAAGCGACCGAAGGGGCCTGGCTTCCCTCTCACCCCTAAGGGAGTTTGCCCTACCGAGCCGCTTCGATGGGGAGCGGTTGGCTATGGGCTGCCTGCTGGCTTTCTTGGCAGTTCCCTTGGAAAGCAAAGGCGGGACTGCCGCTGGAAGCAGGGAGGTCCCAAATCTACCTCCAGAGAAGGGGGTGAGGGGGAGTCCCCTACACCCGTAGGCGTAGGAGAAGAGTAAGCCTCCTCCCGGTTAAAGAAATATAGAGGGTCCCCTGTGCTTGCACAGGGGGAGGACCTCTATTTTTTTTTGTGGAGCTGCCCGAGGGCGGCTCCGTTGATGAGCAAGGGGAATTGGGAAGAGATTTGGGTTTTTTTTTATTTTGTCATACATGGGCATGGTGACCCTCTTTTTTACACGGGATGCAATCGCGCATCACCTCTCGCAGTAGCCCGCACTGCAAGAGGTACTTACAGGCCCGGCAGAGCCAGTCGCCGCCATTTGGGACCACCCCTCCCGCCTGGTGGCCTGGCAGTCCATCGGCATGGCGGCTCCACCTTAGACACGGCGTAAAACTGATAGAGTGTGAAGAGGAAACGAAAAGGGGTGTGAGGAAGGTATGAGTGGGGATGAAACAGGTTGTTAAAAAAAAACATCCCAAACCGGAGCTCAGGAGTTAGGGAACGTTGTCCCCTCCCCCTCAGCCCCGATCCGGGACGGTTGGCTTGAGAAGAAGTTCAGCATCTACCCTGTGAAAAAATTAGAGGCTGACCAGAGAAAGTTGTGGGCGAGGTTGTATGAAAAGCGACGAAGTAGGGAAGAAATACAGGCTATCTGAAGGAAGGAAGAGAGGCTAAGCTGGGACCGGACGGAGCGCTGGATCCCGTCAACACGGTGGCCAGGATGGCAAATCGTCGCGCCCCTTACGGGGTGAGCTATACACACACGATCACACTTCCAAAACCTTTGCCGGTGCACACATAGCCGGGAAATGAGGAATGATCAGCTTCTCTCGAGTCCGGCTACGTCGCCGAGCACTCTCAATTAGGGGGTCAGGATCAGCGACGTGTTCGCACAACTCTCCCATTTGCCAGTCGCACATATTATTCCATTTCACTCGTAGGCAATCGTTCACAGACAGATCAGTTTGATGTTAAGAGATAAAACCAGAAATCTCGAACCCAAAGTTGCACTCATCAGGAATAATAGTGAGGTGGGGTGTCGTAGTGCCAAAGAATCACTGAAAATGGTGCTTAAAATCCAATTTGAACAGGAGTCTGAATAATTTGATTGTTAAGTGATCTTAACTTACCCCATTGGTCATTATTTGTTAATAGTATATCATAAAGTGGATGTTATCTTCATTTTGAAGTTTTTTTCAGGTTTTCATATAGACATTAAAAAGGTAGAAAGATTTAGAAAACATGTAATTTTACCATTAGAAATACTTCATTTTACAATTAGAAAAACTTCCTTTTATAATTAGAAATTTTCATGTTACCCTAATAAAACACTTCATTTTACCATTAGAAAACACTCCATTTTACCTTTAGAAACACGTAAATGTACCATTAAAAGACATGTCATTTTACCAGGGGAAAACTTCATTTTACGATTAGAAAACACATCATTTTACAATTAGAAAAAAACGCCATTTTACCATTGTAAAACGTCAGTTTACATAAGAATACACGTCATTTTACCATTGGAAAATAACTTCACCCCTAGGAAAGTCATTTTACCAATAGAATAGAAGTCATTTAAAAAATTGAAAACACTTCATTTTACCATTAGCAAACCAGCATTTTACGATTATAAAAGACGTCATTGTACCATTAGAATATACATTATTTTACCTTTGGAAACTTTTATTTTACCATTAGAAAACTTCATTTTACCATTAGTAATTACCATTTTACCATTAAAAAATTTCATTTTGCAATTAAAATAAAGGCCATTGTAAAATTAGACAACTAATGATTATACCATTGGAAAACACGTGATTTAATTATTAGAAATCACTTCATTTTACCATTAGAAAACCTTCAGTTTTCTATTATAAAACACGTCATTTTACCATTAGAATGTCGTTTATTTACCATTAAAAAACATCATTTTGCCATTAGAACTTACTTTATTTTACCATTAGAATAAACGTAATTTTAAAATTATAAAACTAAATTTTACCATTAGAAAACACCATTTTACAATTATAAATCGCTTAAATTTACCAGCAAACTTCATTTTATCATTAGGCAACACTTCATTCAATATTAGCAAAAACGTCTTTATCATTAGAAAACGTCATTTTACCATTTTAACACGCTCAATTTTACCATTAAAAAAAATTCATTTTTAGCATTAGGCAACACTTCATTTGCCATTAGAAAAAAACGTCATTTATCCATTAGAAAACTCTTTACCATTAGAAAACACGTCATTTTAAAATGAACACTATTTCACCATTAATAAGACGATATTTTATCATTATAATACACATCATTTTAGCATATGGCAACAATTCATTTTAGTTATAGAAAAAAAAACGTCATTTTATCATTAGAACACATTTTACTATTAGAATACAGGTGATTATGACATTAGAAAACGCGTCATTTAACCGCTGCAAAATACTTCTTTTTACAGTTAGAAAACACTTCTTTTACTATTAGAAAACACTGCATTTTTTCATTAGAATAAATAATTTTACCATTAGAAAAAAAAACGTCATTTTACCGAGAGAAAACACTTGATTTTACCAATAGAGAACACTTATTTTACAATCAGAAAACACGTTATTTTAACATTGGAAAACATAATTTTGCCATTGTAAATGTGTTCCATTTATAGTTGAAGCATTAATAAAATTTAAGAAATGAATATTAATGAAATAAAGCATGTGAACAAAAAAACATTTAAATAACATAAAAGGTAAGTTGCTTGCAGCATTGCATTACCACCTTTTAAGTAATATTTATATTTGTTTCATCAAAATGGCCGTCCTTAAGTTAATATAAAATATACTTAAGTGTATATATATATATATATATATATATATATATATATATATATATATATATATATATATATATATATATATACACACACACGAGTATATATGCTTGAAATATCTTAGATCACGTGATATTTTTGCATATATATTTGGAAAACCATGACATCCCTCATTTGAGCGACCGAAAGCCATCGTCCCGTGTGGTTGGCGCGCAAACTAGCACGCATCCACCCCCAAGCTTAAACGCTTGATATCAGTATGTGTGGAGAAGTGATGCACAGAAACAAGAGAGAAGAGACCCTACTGGAGGTGACACCGAGAAAATCTGGAGGTGCGAATGAAAAGGTTAAATTGATTAAATGTGTTAACCTGGCCTACGTGTCCCATTAGCTGAGTCGGTAGACCCCTGGTCTGGATAACCAGAGGTTTGAGGTTCCAGTCCTTGCCGGGCAATGTTCTTTTTTTTCTCTTTAATTTTCTCGGGGTCACCTCCAGTAGGATATCTTCTCTCTTGTTTCTGTGTATCACTTCTCCATATATATATATATATATATATATATATATATATATATATATATATATATACATTATTGTAAGCAATATGGATGGGCATTACTAGTTGGCTTAGCTCAAAATTCTCTAATGGATCGGACCGTTCAAAAGATGTAAAAATTTTCAAAAAAGTTCAGTTAAAGTGCTAATTAAAGTTGAGTAAAAACTCTTCTTTTGGTCCTGATCCATTGGTCAGAACCTCCTCCGTCAATGCAGAGTTCCTATTTCTTGACTGCCTGCCGCGAACACAACAAAGCTACGCTTCAAGAAATCACCCTCAGGTTAGTCTCCCGTTCATATCTCCAAGGACCGTTACGGCAATTAGTAATTCCCAGCACTTTAAAAATTAACCAAGAAATTACGGGCCCATCCACATTGGCGACCAGAACTCCACCCGCTTAACACCATTAGAAAATCTTCATTTTGCCGTGAGAAAATACGTCATTTTACCATTAGAAAAGGCATTATCTTATCATTAGAAAAAAGAAATTTTGCAATTGGAATACATGTCATTTTACCATTAGAAGAGGCGTTATTTTATCATTAAAAAAATGTAATTTTACCCTTAAAAACTCGTTGTTTTACATTTACAAAACTATCATTTTATCTTTAAAAAATACGCCACTTTGCTATTAGAAAACAAGTCATTTTACAATCAGAAAACACATTTTGCCATTAGAAACACTCCAATTTACATTTAAAAGCACGTCATTTTACCATTAAAAAGCGTAATTTTACCATTAGAAGAAAAACGTCATTTTACCACCAGAAAAAAACTTTATTTTACAATCAGAAAACATATCATTTTAACAACAAAAAACATGTCTTTTGCACCATTAGAAAACATTTCACTTTAACATTAGAAGCACGTCATTTATCCTTAGAATACTCTGATTTTACCATTAGAAAATACAATTTTACCATTAGAAAACACTTCTTTTAACTTTAGAAACACGTCATTTTAGCATTAGAACCCCGTCATTGTACCATTAGAAACACTTCTTTTTACAATTAGAAAACACGTCATTTTATCATTAGATTGCACTTCATTTGACCATTAGATACACGTCATTTGCCTATTATAAAATCTTAATTTTACCATTAGAGAACATTTATTTTGCAATTAGAAAACAGGTCATTTTACCATTATAAAACACCCCCATTACCTTTAGAAAACGTCATTTTACCATTCGAAAGCACTCGTGAACCCGAGTTTCGTGTCCCTTGCGAAGAACGATGATTTGCGTAGTCCATTTACGAGATCGGTCACGATTTAGTTAGAGTCGCTGTTTAAAAAGGAAAGTTTAACTATTTAAAACCCTAGATTATGTGCTAAAGATAATAAGGCAGAATAAGGATTTCTCACTGTTTGGAAATTGTTGCTTTTGCGCTATATACATAAGTTTAATAACACAGGATTGATTGTAAATATTGTTTTATTTTTTATTTAAAATATTGTTTTAATTTTATATTTCAGATGACCGAAAGTCTTGTCACTCCCTGTAAATATTGTTTTAATTTTCTATTTCAAATGACTAACAGGAGCTCCTACAGTTTGGAAGAGAGGCTGATTGCAAGTGCATGTGTAGATGATCGTGTGCATTCTAGTGTTCATTCAGACCTTCTCGATGTGTGACAGTGTCAATGGAAGTGAATACACTTGTCGTAGAATAGGGTCAAGTTAACCCTTTCTGCGTTTCGAGTGCGTGGGAGATTTATAATATAAGCAAAGTGAAAATTAACCAAATGTAGGTTGGCCAACAGTCGACTATCTTGGAAGCTGTGATTATGGTGGGGATTGGTTCGGCGTCGAATACAGTAACCGAATTTAGCTTTATAAAATCGATGCACATTTTCTAAGAATTATCGGCCTTCTTTACCATGGTAACCGGGGAACAGTAGCTCGAGTCCAAAGGTTCGATGATCTGCAACCTTAGAAGTTTATCCACTTCGTTATTGAATGCTTCCCGGAGGTGTATAGACAGGGGGTATGGTTTGGAACGGATGGGTTCCATCGTGGTTAGTTGAATATTGTGCTCAAAGTGGGTAGATCAACCGGGGATCTCGGTGATGACATCATCAAAACGACTCAGGAGCGCTTGCAGTTGGTCCTTTGAAAAGATGATAGCTGGTCCCATACTCGAATCTTAATTTCCGCAGGCGGGGAATTATTAAAGTCGGGTAAGACATTCAACGGGTATTCCTTATTTGCTCCACGCAAGCAACATGGATTACAAAAAAAGGGGTCCAGGGGGTAGCCAGATTACAACTATCTAGTTGATGATTACGTGCCGGTGGTACCGCTTGAGCATATTAATATGGAAGAGCCTTCTTCCCGAGGGGGTTTCAAGAAGGTAATCAACGGGGCCACGCTTCTCGAATATGTGGTAGGGACCCTTCCACTGGCTCAACAATTTGTTGTTGTCCGTGGGGAGGAAAAGCAAAATTTCTTTTCCGGAGTTAAATTTCCTTTCTTTGGACTTGCAATCGAAGTATGTCTCATACTTGTCAAAATTGACGTCGGCGTTCTGAGACACAATTTTGGCGCACTTTTCCAGCCTCCTTCTTAAATTCAGTAGATACAAATAAGAAGTCTGGATATTTTGATCTAATTTCTGATTGGAATAAAGTTATTTTAGAATACTCAGGGAACCTCTGGCGTTTCTAACATATAAAAGTTCAAAGAGGGCGAATCCTAATGTAAGATGGGGAATTTCACGGTAGGCAAAGAGGGCTACCAGAAAGAAGTGGTGCCATTCAGTGGAATGATATGCACACAACTTCTTGAGAATGGCCTTGAGGCTTCCATTTAGCCTTTCGCACATTCCATTCCCACTCAGGTGAAAAGGAGTGGTAAACAGGGGCTTGATCATCAATAATTTACCAACGTACTCCATTAATTCGGAGGTAAATTGACCACCACGATCCGAGAGGATTTCTTTGGGCAAGCCCACACGGGAAAAGATGGAAATAAGGGCTTCAGCGCAGGACATGCTATCAATTTTCTTGAGGGGTACAGCCTCGGGGAATCGAGTGACAAAGTTGACCAGCGTTACGACGTAACTATGGCCTTCATTCGACAGGGGATGGATGGGTCCGATTAGGTCGATAGCTACTCAGGAGAAGGGTTCTCTTCTGCAAAGGCGCAGGTCTGACTCGTCCTTTTATAACCGTTTTGTTTTTTTTTGCAACTGTCGCACGAACAATAATATCACAGAATTTCGTCGGTCGCGCCAGGCCAACAAAAATATTCGAAGATGCTCTGAGCCGTCTTCATGTGACTAAAGTGACCAGCAAATCGGCTATCGTGAGCCGTTTGCAGGATTGGAGGGACGTGGGAACGGGGTACACATAGTGTGTGGGATTCGGTGTTGTTTTCATCGGGGCACACTCGATAGAGGAGGTCGTCCTTGATGAGGAAGGAAATCACCTTATTCCCTCTGACGGTTTGGCCTGTTTTGTTCTGAGCTTTGGACCACAAGATAAGAAGAGATTCACATTCCTTCTGGCTTTTGGCAAAGTCATGGGTCATCGCACTCTGAATTCAGGAGCAGACGGGAGTTGCTGAGGTGTATGGGCTTTCAGTTCCTTTTTCGCGCAGGAACGGATAGTAACAGGTGAGCCACGGGGGCGAAAGATACAACAATGCACGTGCACACTGTATCACGGACGAGGGTGGAGATCCGGCACCCATTCACTGCTCCAGTTTCAAATTGGAGGGCCCCAGGGGTACTTTTATCGAACAAAAACTTGACCTGGTGGCCAGCAGTATTCAGTGGGTTTGAAGAAAAGGGGCCTTCATTTTGCTACGGTGGTGGCGTAGAAGTGACACTGACCTAGTGTACCTGGTAAGAATGAGGCGTGCTTCTAAACTGCGAGTTTTGAGGGCAGTTTGACCTCACGTGGCCAGGAACTCCACAGGAATAGCACATGATGGTCCTCCTGGGAAAGGACGAAGCAGAGGGCTGGGAGAAAAGGGCTTAACATCACGGTGGGCCGACGAGAAGAGAGGTCTGGGTTTGACGGGCCCAGTCACCTTATTGAATTTATTCCCATTATTAGGAACAAATTTGTTCTTGCTGGTTTTGGATTTAGGAGATGGGGGTTCTGATTTCTTCCCTTCCTTCGGATAGTAGTTGTGGCTAGCCGCGTAGACGTCTGCCTCCTCGATGCATGCCTTGGGAGTACGGCACATCCATTCCTTCACGAAGGATCTGATTTCCCATGGAAGCGACGCAAGAAATTGGTCCTTGAGGACGAAATCGACCAGGGTGTCGTATTCATGAGGTACCTTTGGACGCGTCAATCCAAAAATTAAAATGACGCTGAAGGGAATAATCGAACTGTCAGAAGGTCTGGTTTGGTTGAATGCGACAGTGCCTAAACTTAGCTCGATAGAAATCAGGGGTCATATTGTATGCGGCGAGCAACTCAGCTTTTAACGATGAGTAATCAATTGTTGCCACTAATTGGAGAGAGATAAAAATATCCCTGAGTTGAGATATCAACAGGCGCAATAATTGTGCTACGCCGTCCGTCTCGATGTTTCACTGGTTCACCTCGAAGATCTTTTCGAAGTGGGTGAGATAAGACCCGAAGTCTTCGCCTTCTTTAAAGACGGGAAGTTTTATGGTCGCAGACTGAGGTGCGTCTAGTCTAGCACTTGATGAGTTTATGGAGAGCGTCTCTTTCCTCGCTTTGCTCATTTTCAATTCATGAGAGCGAATTCTCTCTCTTTTTCTCGTTCCTTTTCTTCTCTGTCTCTTCTTTCGGCTCTTTCTTTTCTTTCTTCTTCCTGGATGTAGGCCATCGGATATTTGCCACCGAGTCCAAGTGACTCCAACTTGGGCCTTGAAAATTTTAAACGGCGACATGCTCCTGGTTTACGTGATTGGCACAACAACGAGAATTAAATTAAAATTAACGCACGACATTGAATATGGCGGAATTATGGGTTCCTTCACGCACTAACGGAAGTGCGAATGGTTTTGCTAACAAACGAAAATACGGAGAACAGAAGGGGGGCGAAACACTCGCGAGAAAGCTTTTGTGGTCGAGATTTCACTGTGATTGAGACGAGAGTTACAGCACACCTAGCACAGCAATACGAATAAATAATACTTTTTTATACCTTCAACTAACGGTTCGAGATGAGGCATTGAAGGGCAATAATTCAATTCCGTGGGAGAATAAAATTAATAGTTAAGCACGGTCACTCGACAATCAATTCACACCACAAAAAAATGGGAACGGAAACAAATGCACTTCGCAAATAGGTATGCAATGGTTATTTCTCACCTTTTAAACTCCAGAAGCGGTACCAAAATTAGCCAACAATTAACAATTTAACCAAGGATAACCAATAGATTGATCAAATTTCCATCAAATGATTAAGCAAGATTAACCCCGATAACCTGATACTAGTTTAATATAGAAGTGTCAGAGAGAGAGAGAGAGAGAGAGAGAGAGAGAAAGAGAGAGACAGACAGACAGAGACAGAGAGACAGAGAGACGGACAAACAGAGCCAGAGACAGAGGAAGATACGCGCCTCCTCCTAAAAATAATATTAATTTGCATATTAGCAAAGTTATTTTCGTAAAAATAAATTACAAAAATAACTTTACTAATATACAAATTAATATTATTTTACAAGCTTAAAAGGAGCTTTAAAACAAGATTTATACACATTAGATGTACATGGGTCTCAGCGGCTAAAAGAGGGGTGGGAGACTTCGTGGGGACGGACACCGTACAAACAAACAGACAATATTGACCTAGAGTCGCTCGAATGACACCTTGAGGGTATACGAAGCCGACGATGAGGGCTTAGACTGGGGGGTGGGCGGTGAGGTAGAGAAGCACTTGCACAGGAGAGTTACGCGTTGCTGTTTCCTCGAAGATTTGGTCCAAGGGAGTAATCCTTGACTTGGCGCAAAGTTCAAATAATATTCTCTTAACAATGCCTATTAACGGGATAACTTTGATCTTGCTTTCGAGTCAAACACGAATCGAGACTGAGCGCGCTGCGTCTGAGGAGCGGGTGAAAGCGGGTTACGAGGTAGTCTCACTTGAATTAACGGGAATACCGGGAGCTTGATGAGTTCTGCTAGAATTGTGCAGACTCCAACGGGACGCGAATAGCGGGTACCGACGGCGGGCGGGCAGAGGATACTTACGGGGCAGGGCGGGCGGCGGATACTGACGGGGCAGGGCGGGCGGCGGATACTAACTTTCAACTATGACACCGGAGTATTTATAGTGGGGTCGAATGGGATTTTCCCCCCTCCGTCCGACGGAGAGGGTTCCAGGGTCCGACGCATTGCCAGACGAGAATAGTTTCGCCTTTTAGCACTATTGCGGGAAGGTTCCTAAGCCAGCGAGGCGAAGCTTTGTCCGACTCCAGATGGGACCTTTTGGGCTCTCAAACTTGTCGTAGCTGTCTGTTATGGCGGCATTTCAGGTCACCGTGGCGTCTCACGGCGTCTCATAATTTCACATCTCCATTAGCGCAGACAAAAAGGTCTCCCAGGTGTCTGTTGTATCTCTCTCCATTGAAGGGTGAGGCGGTGCGTATCTTCCTCTCTCTCTCTCTCTCTCTCTCTCTCTCTCTCTCTCTCTCTCTCTCTCGCAGTATATGCGTTTGATATTATAATATTGCTCCTTTATTAGGCTTATTACCTTTCGTTAGCGGGTGACAAGTCTTTCGGACCCCCCTGTACAAATTAACACTCCTGAACTCAGCTTGAAAAGTTCAGAAAACCGTAAATGTGTGAACGATAAACTATACTCCGGGAGATTTCTAAATGTAGGCGATAAACAACATTGACTTATTGAATAAATTTAAAGAAACTGCCACAGAAATTACAGAACAAGAGGAAATCCCTATTGATAGACAAGTTGTCTTCTTGCTGTTTTTGGTTTAAACAGAGTACTACTCCTCTAACCCCAACCCCACCACCCCACCGATAACCGGTCTCTGGTACCATCGAGTTTGCCGCCGATAGTCATTCTAATCCTTATGTTGATTTCATTATCCGGTATGAGGATTTCGTCAACGATTAAAAAGAGGCGAGGGGGTAATTATTTTAGTAGCTCTTCTATATATTTTTTTTCTCCTTTCTCGCTGCATCCACTCCGCCATCACCTTTCCACTTCAAGAGTTTTGTTCGAGAAATCCGAGTCTCTTTCATTGGGCGAGGCATGCCGTGCCTCAAATCAGTTATAGGGTTAAGAGTCTCTGCTCATTATACAGGCTTGTAATTGAAGGCTTTGATATCCACCTCTTGCTTTACTCCTATTTAGCTAGCTAACATAATTTCCCCTTCTCGAATTATAAATAATCTTGCAACATGAAGATAACATCTAAGATAATGTTATTTCTCTATGGTGTAGTGTCTTCTGCCATGTTTGAAATTCAGCTGGATCCTTCTTGGATTACCTGCCAATATTTGCCTCTTGGCGCATGGATACAAGAAAGGAAGAAGTCTGCCAAAGGCTAATCAACATTCTAGTCCCACTTTAGTCCCACCTAGCATCATCAGGGAAGACGCTTTTATCTGAGCCAAATCCATCTACCATTCGATTTATAAACCAATTTTTCCCTTTTAACACATGCTGGAGTACCCTTGAGTTCGAGTTGTTAAGTGTTTCATTTGACCTTTTTTAATCTCTAGTGACAAGTTACATGTTAACCACGTGCGACATTTGGCACCAGACCCAAGCGAAAATAGATTCTAGTGTTTATGACGGCTTCAAACTAGTAAAGAAATCGAAAACTAGTTCGCTGTCTCTTGGATTCTTAGGGAAATCTGGATTATCTTATTTTCCTTGTGATTTCTGATGGCTTCACTAGAAGAATTTCTTTTCGCTGTATCCTTTTGAGGATTTCACTAGTCACCCTTCCATTGTGCCCTGCAATCTAAAGTGTCAACTCGACATTAGGTCAAGACAATGTGATGACATAGTTCAATGGCATAGTATGTTACTCGATTATATTCAATCCATTTAGTAAACAGGAACCATTAGAATAATAATAAGTATACTAATGAAGGTATTTAAGAAATTTGGATCGTGATATTTGCATACCACAAGGCTGTCTATTTCTAACTCCGCCTCTTTTTTTACACGTTATCTTTGCATATTTTCTTTTTCTTTCTTAACCGTTCTGGGTGAGATAATACAGCATCTATTACCCCATGGCTATTATAGGCCAATGGAGCTCTCAAGAGCCAAATGGATAAGACTTTAGCTATGTGCGCCTGTGTACCGGGTTCAATTCCCGGCTAGAGCTAACAGCGCAAGGAATGCCTTACCTTTCTATCATTATTTTTTCGTTCGAAGCTTGACTACGGAGGCGAGTTTAACGCATCCGCAACTAAGCGTATATTGCGGGAGGTGGAGTCGATCAACGAAGCCTGTCTCCGGTGCCTTCCGCACGTCCCCCATTGACAGCCTACTTGTCAATTCGGGGGTGCTGCCATTCGCTCTGTCTCGTACACAGCGCATTATGCACTTCTACGCGGGAACCCGGGGCCTCCTTTATTTTATTGAACAACGGGTCACTGCATCCGTAGCCGATCTCGACGGTGCATATGCCGCAAACAGACGGCGTTCATATCCAAAGCCCCTTGGGATTAGGGCTAAGATACTCCCTCGAGAGTTCAGTGTATCTCTCGAGCAGGTGGCACCGCTGATTCTGCCCAGAACACCAGACTGTAGAGTACCACCTCTGACTACTTGTTGCTACGCCTCTGCTCTCAAAGCTTCTACAGCGCCGGAAGTATTGCGTTTAGCCTTTTTTATAGCACACTCCGTGTCACACTGGATCCGCGGCAGTATACACGGAGGGTTGCCAGTTCTAGAAGGGGTTCGGTTTCGAAGGCATATCCCTTATATTTAAAGTTAGCGGGACTCTGCTAGGCGCTGCATCTGTCTTCACGGCCTAGCTGGTTGCAACACACCGCCCGATACGGTAGATAACGCATCGTGCCTAGTTTGGGGACGGGATTGTGATCTATAGCGACACACAAAGCGCCTCGCGTGCTCTCAGGTCATTGGAATCTCCACATCCCTTGGTTCGTAGTATTTGTGATCTCAAGCTGGGCGGTACTCGAGTTCCGCCATTGTCAGCGTGGTCATTCCCTGCAATTCTCACATGTCCAGGAATTTCAGCAGAAGATAATATCGACCTCCGCACATCTCGCTGAAAGCATGGTGTCACGGATATCGCGAATCAGGCTTTTCAGAGATTCCAATGCTCAGAGAGCACTCGGGTCGCATTGTGAGTGCCTATAAATACAATCCGGTCTCCAACCAGGGCACGTCACGTTATCTCCTGTACTGAGGGGTGTATTACAACAAGCTTGGCCGTAACGATAGACACAGCGTCTGGCAGAGTCTCACTGACTTCAAACAGAGGGGATACGGCGTGGAAAGCGACCTCTTTTGGGAACTTGTATCCATCCGTATAGACTAGCACGGTTTCGTGTGACAAGAAATTATGGTCTAAGAAGACCAAACGTCCTAGCACTAAACCCATAGGGCTTAGGGCAAAATTAACGTCTTTCTGCATATAGGCATCGTCGAGATCAGCTGCCGATGCAGTGAGAGCTGTTGGCGAATGAGTGAGGTGGCGTGCTCGCGCGGAGAGGCCAATAATGCACTGTACACGGTGCAGAGCGAGTGACATCTCCCCTGCAAAAACCAGTAGGCTCTAAAGGGGGGTGGGGTCGTGCAGAAGGCACCAGTCGCAGGGCAAAGGCCAGTATGGTGGATCGAGTCCACATTCCGCAAAACAGGATCGCCTACGGATGCATAAAACTCGCATCCGTAGTCGAGCTTCGAACAAATAAAGGATCCGTGAAAAAGTAAGGCAGTGGCTCTATAAATATCCTAGGCACTGGACGTCACGGAACGAAGAATATGCATGGTGCGGGTACAATAGACCATAAGGCTGCCAATATGAGCCTCCCAGTTGAGGCGTCGGTGAAATGCAAGACCAAAGAAACGGTGCGAGTCCACCACTTCCAGGCGAATTCCATTTAGAAACAAGTCCGAATCAGGTTAGAAAGGTCGATGGCGACAGAGGTGCACCACCTTAGTCTTGGCCAAGAAAGACAGGAGTCTGTGCCCTTTGGCATAACGAGAGACTCGGTTCAAGTCCTGTTGTAGTTGACGATCATATGTTAGAATCAGGGCCGCGCCAAAGGAGATCGAAAGGCAGCACCAAGTAGATGCTTTTGATGTTAAAAGAATATAGTGTGACACTGAGCACACTTCGCCTCGGAACACCCTGTTATGCTCCATTGGGCCGGAGAGGGCTCCTTTCACTCGCACGCGGAATTGACGATTTCACAAAAATTTAGATATAATGATTGGGAGGCGTCCCCTCGCCCCCATCGTGTGGAGAGTCTCTATATTACCATATCTAAATGCGGTATCATATGGCTTCTCCAGATTTAAAAGGAACTATGGCGTAGTGGTGTCTACGAAGGCTGACTTCGCAGGGGGCATTTTCAAGTCGGAGCAGAACATCCGACGTGGGGTGGAACCTTAGGAAGCAGCACTGTGCGGGAGACAGATGGGCTCCTCTGTCCAGAGAAACAGGCTAATCTAACATTTATCCATTTCTCCATCAACCTACACAGGTAGGAATTTAGAGAGAGTGGGCGGAAACTAGCCAGGATAGACTGATTTCTCCTCGGTTTGCGAAAAGCGAGCACAATAGCGATTCGCTAGGAGTCTGGGAATATACCTTCAATCCAGATATTGTTAAACAAATCTAAAAGAATGTCTATGCCTCTCTCGACAAGGTGTCGAAGCATGGCGTACGGGACAACGTCCAGACCAGGGACGGTGTCCGCGCACGGAACGAGAGCGGAATGCAACTCACTCAATGTAAACCTGTCGTTGAAGGGTTCTCCGCCTCTGGGGATAAGTCCAGTTGGCGGCCATCTGTAACATCACGACGCGCATAGAATGCTAGCACAGCAGCATCCCGGCTAGAGAATACGGAGAAAGCGGTCGCGAAGGACCGTTCCACGGACGCCGGGTCCGAGATTGCGGTCCTATTCTCCTGGAGAACGGGAGGGGCTTCCTGCTAGACAGAGGGTTGAGGGAATAGTCGTAGAACAAAAGGAATACTGAAAAGGAACGAGGTGGAATCACAACAACTTGGCACGGCCCTATCAGAGTACAAGTCAACCCAATAACGTGGCTTCTCTATTTTACTCAGACCAAGTGCAACATATTACACCGGATATCTAACCACCCTCCTCACTCCACTCCTCACCTCACTCCTCACCTCCCCCCACCCCTCACCCCTCACCCCACTACTCGTTCGATGAAGAAGATGAGCATAATTCGTACAGAAAGGCGGAAAATAGATGTTAGCGGAAGAAGGGGGAAGAATCTAAGCTGGGACAGGACGGAGAGGTGAATCCCGCCAGCACGGCGGACAGGAAAACACATCGCCGTGCCCCTGATTGGGAGAGGAGAGTGAAGTAGGGCTTTTTTAAAGTTTTGGCTTGACCATTTGGTGTCTGTGATGGATGCGGTTACCAGAAGGTAGTCAAAAGGAGGTAACTCAACAAGTGTCGGTTTATAGTGACGAAAATGGGTTTTTTTTCAAATTTGTGGAAGTTTTAGAAGGGAATAGTAGGCATTAAAGATTCGGTGATAATAAAAACGTCAAACATTATTTAAGAATAAGAGAAATGGATATTTTACGTGTGGATAAGATCCTGCGTGGATATGCCAATGGGAATTTTGACAGGGGACGGAGAGTTAGTATGCGGTTAGTGGAGGGGAGGAGTAATTCTGGATGCGTAAAGCTTCTTCTCCGAAGAGATATTTTTGTAAGACTACACTTAAATTGTTACCATCTCTTAAGCAAGACTAGTTTCCTTTGTTAAAGTTGTTCTCAAGGAACATAACTTCCGAAAATTTCTAAAGGTGACCTGATTCGAAAATCAGCTGAGCAAGATAATAAAAAGCCAGGAATTCTTAAGTTTCAGAGTAAGAGAATAAAGTGCTAGCTAGCCCTGGGTCTCGGGAGATTGTAAGCGTCATATCACAATATATATTACGTTGTTTCACGTGAATTTTTTATATCATGAAGAAGACTATAAAATGAATGATTTACTAAATGCAATTATAATGCAATAAGGAAGGTTAATAATTGGAAAAGTGGGTTCCACATGAGATTGAATCTAAGAAATTGCTATGGCATGGAGTTTCTCTATAACATGATCTGAGACAGAATAAAAGTTTTATTAAGATAATTATGACATGTGTCGAAATATGGATCCTATAACAGGAAAAGATTTGGTGAAAAGCCAAATCGTATTCCAAAGCCAATTGTTGCACCCTAAATATTATTGTTACATTTCGTTAGAATATTCAAAGAATCAACTTTTTTCAATCAAGGCAATAGCCAATTAGTTAAGTAGCATCAGTGAGACCTACTTGAGTTGAGAATTAGCTTAACCTTATACCAATGGCTACAAATAGACGGTAGGAATTCCCACGTAAGAGAATTTAAAACTAGCCCTGGGCATCGTAGATTGCAAGCGTTATATCACATTGTGAACATTTGATTTGAGAATCTCTTTGCCTTATTTTTTGCCCCAAAAAACTTTCTTCGCAAACCCATGGAACAATTTTTTCTTGTTTTGTTATTTTTCACTTTAAAGTACAAATGAATTGGCTGGTATTTTAGGAAGAAAGAAAGAACGCCTGTGTGTCGGAAATAGTGAGATTTTCTCAGCATATTCGAGACCAAAGAAGGCATTACAGAACGAATCCCGGAGGGTAGAGACGGAAAGTAGCGATATATTCGGACGTGGAGGAAGAGGTACAAATCCGCAAGGATAGAGTAGCGATTGAACGGTTGAGACTCGATGAGATTTAAAAGAATTAGAAGAATTACAGGCACGAGCGTCAGGCGGGCATAGCGGATGTATAAACCTGTTTAAGCAAATTTGCCTATTGCCAAATTTTGTCGATAGCAACCCGGAACACTTCTTTAGCGCATTTACAAGGAAGGCTCGAATTTACGATTGGCATAGGGATTACTGGGCAAAACTGGTAGGGCACAGCTTGAAAAAGAAAGCGCGGCAAGAAGTGTATCTCAATCTGCCAAATGAGGACGCCGGAAATGAGGATGCCTTAAATGATGCGGTGCTGAGCCAGTATCGGGGCCTCGCAGAGAGCTACCAAAAGGCGTATCGATTTGGGAGTTTGAGATGCGGAGAGCAGAAAAGGGAATTCCTCTTGATCTTAGAAAGGAGATTAGATCGCTGTTTCACGATTAGCGCTGCAGATATAAAGTTTTCTTGTTCGAGTAGTTCAAAATAAAATTACCATTGGATTTGTGCAATTACCTGGAATAGAATAGTATCGCGGAGCTTATGCCGGGTGCCAAGTTAGCCGACCTATATTTAATATCGGAAAAAAAAAATCGAGATAATGGGAATAACGGGTTTAAAAATAGCAATTTTAGAAGTGATCGTGGTAAAGCAAAAACAGCGTATGTGGAGAGAGGTATATATTACAAAAGCGAAAATAAAGAGAGCTTGGTGAAAGAGCATAGGGGGCTCAGGAGTACGAACAACGGGCAGGGCAAAAGCCTTGTGTGTTGGAATTGTCGGGAAGTGTGGCATCGCATTAACGGATGTCAACTGACCATAAAGGAGGGCGAGAAGAGCAAAGGAAGGAATTTGTTGGGTAATTCTCTAGCATAGCAAGTAGCGGTCAGGATTAAAAGGGATGGTAAAAGCAACCGAGACTTTATCCACGAGGGAAAAGTACGAGGGGTGGTCAATAAGTTTTGCAAATCGATAGGGCAAAACAGAGGAAGGGGGATGGCTGTTTGTGGGGGTGTTAGAACAAGTTATGACAACTGACGACCTGCAGCCGCACGCTCCTGCCTCGTCTATTTAAGAAGCAGTAGCTGATCGCAGATTGTCAGTCACAAATGTTTTCAACAATGGAGAAGGTTGAGCACCGCGCAGTGATCGGATTTTTGACCAAGGAAGGCAAGAATGCAAAAGAGATCCATGAATGCATGGTTGCAGTGTACACCGACACCGCCCCTTCCTATGCAACCATTGCTCGCGGGAATAGGAAGTTCCGCCATGGTCGTGAGTCCCTTGAAGATGACTCCCGTCCAGGACCCCCGTCAGACGTGACCAAGGAGGACAATGTGGCCCGTGTGGAGAGGATGATCCTTGAAAATCGACGGGGAAAGGTCGAAGAAATCGAGCAACAACTTGAAATATCACATGGAAGTGTCATCAACATCATCCATGACAATTTGGCCATGACCAAGGTCTCTGCCCGTTGGGTCCCTAGAAACCTCACGCCCCATGATCAACTTAAACGTCGTCAAAGTCCACAAGGCCAGAATTGCACAAGCTGCCCTGCGCGAGTGCAGATTCAAGGAGCTCAACCATCCCCACCTACACTCTAGATCTGGCCCCTAGCGACTACTTTTTATTCCGCTAGCTCAAGGCTGCACTGCGTGGACGCCGGTTTAAGGACGATGAAGATATCCAGTTCGCCGTCCAGTTGTGGATTGAACAGCAGTCGGGAGATTTCTGGTTGTCGGGAATTCGAAGCCTCAGGGACAAGTGGCACAAGTGCATTGAAGTCGAGGGTAGTTATATTGAAAAATAATAAAACACTTTTCCTCATATCTCGTTTTCTTATATCCGAATTGCAAAACATATTGATCGCTCCTCGTAGCTCAGACTCGTTGGTTATCTCGCGGAAATGTAATAAAACTTGTGCTTGAGCAATGGGAAGCATTACTACTTTATTTTCAATCTGAATCTAAGGTTGACAAAATTGATGGAGCAAATGCTCTTTATGAAACTATAAAAAAAGGGGAACAAAGCACTTTCTTCTCTTTTTTAAACTATATATTCGAAAAAGTTAACTCCTTGAATATTGAATTTCATTCTAAACACTTCAGACTCCATGTGTTTATTCTGAATACAAAAACATTCTTAGTTGTTTCATTAAGGAAGAAGTCAGTAATTCTGCAAGAATATCTGAAATTGACCCAAGTCACAAACAGTTACATAAACAATTAAACGATTTATATTTGGGTGACGTTGCACGAGGCTATTGTCTTTGGCACCAATTGGAGAAAGTGGTGAAACAAGGTTTAGGACTGAGTGTTTAAATTTCTTGGTTGCCCTATGCATGCAAATTAAAAAACTATTTCCACTAGAGGAAGAAGGAATTGTTGCCAGTTTAGGAGTTTTAGATCCCGCTGCAGCAAAAGATATGACAAAATCTCCTAGTTCAATAATGAACGTAGCAGTCCATTTTCCCCACCCTGTTCCCGAAGATCAACTAGATAGTTTGGATCACGAATGGAGGTTATTTCCACAGTTCAAATATGTGTCACTGTTCTATAAATCTATTCCTGATTTCTGGCATTCTCTGCCTAACATTAAAGATGGCTTAAACAATTCAAAGTTCGGAATTCTTTCTGATTTCATGACCCACCTTATTGTTTTACCACATTCTTCTGCATGTGTCGAAAGGATATTCTCACTTATTAATCATTTCAAGACAAAACAAACAAACTCGCTAAAAACGGACACTGTTAAAGAAAGGCTGTTGGCAAAACAAGCATTTTCGAGGGGTCAGCGAAACTGTTACACGTGGACACCTAAACCAGAATTGGTGAGAGATGTAGTCGAAGGCGCGCTTGTCACCAGCGTTAGGAAAAACGTCTCAAACATCAGAAAAATCTTCTTGAAGTAAATGTTTGTTCCGCAGAAGTAAATTCGGAAGAGGAAATGTAATAAAGCCTATATTTTTATCTTTATTTCAACTCCTGTAAGTATATTTATATTATTTTATGAAAAATAAAGTTTCTAGGTTTTTTTTGTAGGAATATGTTTTTTTTCATGTGCTACCTTGGTTTACTTAAAATCATCTTGCGGGAGCCCTGTTTCTAATATCGCCTAGTACTAGGCCGTGTGGTGTACGGCAACCTATGCCCAACTAGGCAGTCGCCAGATGGGCTACCACAATGACCAAAAAGAATACATAGGAGGGAAGATTGCATAGGGTGGTCCGAACGTCTTGTTACTCCTTGTTAATATTGTTTGAATTTTCTATTTCAGATGGCTGACACGAACTCCTGCAGTTTGGAAGAGAGGCTGATTGCAAATGTATGGGCATATGATCGCGTGCATTCTGGAAAGAACAGGGCTGACTTCCTCTATTTAAGTGATTACACTAAAGCCAGTACATGTGTTTGATATTATTAAATTGTTGCTCTATTGTTCTTATTACTTTTCGGGAAAGGGTGACATGACTTTCGGACCACCTTGTAGCTAAAATGATCAGGGGTGTGAGGACAATTTCCTTAACTAGACTATATCTAGAGTACATTTTTGCAATTGGAGTGTATGAGTTTGGGGTCTATGAATGCCAAATGAAGGGGTGTGTAATGAAATGATCTATTATCTATTGTTGCCGTGGACTATAGTCTTGTTTTCGGCACTAGGTCGCCTCTCAAGGTTTTCTAGAAGTACAAAGTCTGTCTACGTTCCCCAGACCACTCCAAGAAAATATACAACGACCTACTCAAGCCGACTATATGCACATAACTCTACTCTACCTGTTCCTATCATAACCTACGTGTATATATTATACTATATTTACTAACCCCTACTAACGCTTTTATCGTGACACTTATTACCCACATCTGTCACTTCACATCTTCTATGGTGAATGGTGCCAACTATTGTTGTTCACAGTCTAACTAAAATAGATAGCCTCTATATTGCATTAGTGACGAGGATTTGTGCATCGTCTATTGTTGATAGGTAATTTTGTGCCTGATTTCTATTTGTGTGTAAATATCTATTTTAGTAGGAATTTTTGCAATTAAATCTCTCATAATTCTATTGATAGTTTCGATGGTGGAGTCGAAGGTTTATGGAACCTATATTTGTAGAGTTAAAGTCTACTTTCTAGCTAACTCGGTCGCAGAGGAGAAGGTACCAGCTTTCCTTAATTGTGGGACATAATATTTTGCCTTAGTGTGAGAAGATGCCCTCTCGAAGGACCAGCGTGAGAGGAAGCCCCCTGGAATACCCCTTGCAGCCCCTTCGCTCCAAACCACGTGCTCCTTGGCGTTGGAATTTTAAATCATCGAGAGGGAAGCAGTCCCAGGCTAAGTCGCTCGACCCAGCCAGCTGTATTTGCTTATTCGGGACGCTCCTCGCTCTCCACCCCTCCTCGTGATAACGCCGAATTCTCGCTCCCATGCCTCACAGGCAGGTTCTTTCCCCGCGAGCTCGTCCATACAAACCCAACCCCATATCATGAGGCAAACTTCGTTGTCCGATCCAATTCGTTATCCCTAGGTAAGTTTGCATAGACTGACGTCGAGAATCCTCTAGAGACGGCCATACCCTGGGGCAATCTATCGGACCAACCAGCTGTCTATTTAACCCTGCGTCCGCCATTCATCCAGGATATTGAGAGTCTGCCAGTCCCTCTGTTCACACCGTTTTGTCTGTTTCCCCGCGAAGTCTCGCAACCCCTGTTTGAGTCGTACCTCGCCGTTAAGATCTCACCAGCAGATCGCACTTCGTGAAGTTTTGGCCCCTGTTCAGAGGAAAGCTTATCGAGCCACCTTCTTCCTGGAGAACTATGCGGTCCCCCTCACCTCGCACCCCCCTTCATGACTCCCGTTCCCTGTGTCTGAGACTCCCTACCGAGCCCCAGAACCGCCTCATGTTTGGGATCTCATCTCTCTGTATCAGAGAAAATCTCGTTCTTAAACAAGAAGTACTCAAAAACCCCATCTACGAGTCCTCCTCGTCAGGACTCACAGAAGTATCTCCTCGAAGACCTGTGCCGTTGGTCTACCCCCTCCGAACACCTCTAAGCTTCAAGGTAAAGCGATTTTGGTTGTAATCCCCTGATTACACCCCTGCCAATCGAGAGGGCATCTTCTCACACTAAGGCAAAATATTATGTCCCACAATTAAGGAAAGCTGGTACCTTCTCCTCTGCGACCGAGTTAGCTAGAAAGTAGACTTTAACTCTACAAATATAGGTTCCATAAACCTTCGACTCCACCATCGAAACTATCAATAGAATTATGAGAGATTTAATTGCAAAAATTCCTACTAAAATAGATATTTACACACAAATAGAAATCAGGCACAAAATTACCTATCAACAATAGACGATACACAAATCCTCGTCACTAATGCAATATAGAGGCTATCTATTTTAGTTAGACTGTGAACAACAATAGTTGGCACCATTCACCATAGAAGATGTGAAGTGACAGATGTGGGTAATAAGTGTCACGATAAAAGCGTTAGTAGGGGTTAGTAAATATAGTATAATATATACACGTAGGTTATGATAGGAACAGGTAGAGTAGAGTTATGTGCATATAGTCGGCTTGAGTAGGTCGTTGTATATTTTCTTGGAGTGGTCTGGGGAACGTAGACAGACTTTGTACTTCTAGAAAACCTTGAGAGGCGACCTAGTGCCGAAAACAAGACTATAGTCCACGGCAACAATAGATAATAGATCATTTCATTACACACCCCTTCATTTGGCATTCATAGACCCCAAACTCATACACTCCAATTGCAAAAATGTACTCTAGATATAGTCTAGTTAAGGAAATTGTCCTCACACCCCTGATCATTTTAGCTACAAGGTGGTCCGAAAGTCATGTCACCCTTTCCCGAAAAGTAATAAGAACAATAGAGCAACAATTTAATAATATCAAACACATGTACTGGCTTTAGTGTAATCACTTAAATAGAGGAAGTCAGCCCTGTTCTTTCCAGAATGCACGCGATCATATGCCCATACATTTGCAATCAGCCTCTCTTCCAAACTGCAGGAGTTCGTGTCAGCCATCTGAAATAGAAAATTCAAACAATATTTACAAGGAGTAGCAAGACGTTCGGACCACCCTATGCAATCTTCCCTCCTATGTAGTCTTTTTGGTCATTGTGGTAGCCCATCTGGCGACTGCCTAGTTGGGCATAGGTTGCCGTACACCACACGGCCTAGTACTAGGCGATATTAGAAACAGGGCTCCCGCAAGATGATTTTAAGTAAACCAAGGTAGCACATGAAAAAAAAACATATTCCTACAAAAAAAACCTAGAAACTTTATTTTTCATAAAATAATATAAATATACTTACAGGAGTTGAAATAAAGATAAAAATATAGGCTTTATTACATTTCCTCTTCCGAATTTACTTCTGCGGAACAAACATTTACTTCAAGAAGATTTTCTGATGTTTGAGACGTTTTTCCTAACGCTGGTGACAAGCGCGCCTTCGACTACATCTCTCACCAATTCTGGTTTAGGTGTCCACGTGTAACAGTTTCGCTGACCCCTCGAAAATGCTTGGTTTGCCAACAGCCTTTCCTTAACAGTGTCCGTTTTTAGCGAGTTTGTTTGTTTTGTCTTGAAATGATTAATAAGTGAGAATATCCTTTCGACACATGCAGAAGAATGTGGTAAAACAAAAGGTGGGTCATGAAATCAGAAAGAATTCCCAACTTTGAATTGTTTAAGCCGTCTTTAATATATATATATATATATATATATATATATATATATATATATATATATATATATATATATATATATATATATTGCACCGTTTATTATCTATATTAAAATTATATATGAGGGTCTTGATCTTTATATATCCTTTGAACTGCAACTTGGCAAGCCATTAGATAAATCCCGGTCAATTGTAAACGCACTCTAAAAATCAAGGAGGCGGCCTCCCACTCCTTTAATTGCTCTAAAACATATCGCAGACGTCCTCGGGTCGGCTATCTGCCCGTGCTTGTGTATGCGCCCTTGCTCCGAGCGAGTCTTCAAAGGCATACCTCAACACTTAGCTAAGGGTTTGTTGTCTCTAAAGGAGCCAAAAACTTGTAAATATTCTGATATTATTAATGTGTTAAAAGAACATTACAAACCCAAGGTAATTTTGATATATGAAAGATTTAAGTTCTATTCAAGGAATCAAATCTGGTGAAACTATTGTTAATTTTGTTGCTGGAATTAAAGCACTGGTTCAGACATGTAAGTTTGGTGACCAGTTAACAGATATGTTAAGAGAGAGATTTGTGATGGACATATCTATTGAGTCTATGCAGCACATTTTGCTGCCAGAATAAGATTTGACTTTCAACACAGCTGTAAAGATAGCTAGTGCTAGAGAAGCATCTTGTCAGCACAACTTTACATTGGTGACAGATCATAAACCTCTTCCCGGTTTATTTTCTTCTACTAAATGTATCCTTCCTATGGCTTCTGGTAGGATAGAACATTGGGCTCTTCTTCCTCATGCTTATAATTTCACTCTTATTCATCGTTCTGGAACCTTTTTAGGTACTGCAGATGCTCTAAATCATCTAGTTCTTCCAAGCCTCCCGGCTAGTATAGTAGTTAGCGCGCTTGCCCGGCAATCGTTGGGTCGGCAGTTCAAATCTCCGTCCAGGTTCCTTTTAAGCTGACTCTATTTAATAGGGAGGTTACCTCCGTGACTAAGCATCACGGTAGAGACGAATAGGTGGAGCTCGTAGCCATGACAGGCAGCCCACTTAAGAGAAGGATAACTCTGATTTCAAGACCCTGGAGCCACAGGCATAACTGCCTCTTCGTGAAGATCATCTGTGAGTATAACTGACAATACTTTAGTTACAGCTTAATGAAGTATGCTGGTGAAATTTCTCCCCGTAAGGGGTGCGGCAATTTGCCTATCTCACCGCCGTGCTAACGCGACTCGGCGCCCCGTCCGGCCCAAGCTTAGCCTCTTCTCTTCTTTTAGACAGCCTGTATTTCTCCCCTACCTCCTCACTTCCTCTACAACCTCTCCCAAACTTTCATTGGTCGGCTTCTATTTTCACAGGGTAGATGCTGACCTTCTTCTCAGCCACCTATCCCGGATTGGGGCTAAGGGGAAAGGGACAATGTTCCCTAACCCGTGAGCTCCGGTTTGGTATGGTAGGTTTTAAACAACCTGCTTCATCCCCACCCATACCTTCCTCTCATCCCTTTTCTTTCTCACTTCACTATCTATTTTTTTACGCCGTGCCTAAGGTGGAGCCGCCATCACGAAGGGCCGCCAGGTGACGAGGCCGGAGGGGTGGCCATAAATGACGACACCAAGCTCTGCCAGCCCCATACGCCCTCCTCGCAGAGCGGTCTACTGCGAGGAGTGATTAGCGTTTGTTTCCCGTAGAAAGAATAGGGTCACCATGCTCGATGATGAAAATCCAACAAAAAAACATCTGTCACTTTCCCCCTCATGATCAACAGAGCCACCTTCGGGCAGCTTCAAAGAAAAAAATGGAGGTTCCCCCCCCCTTGTGCTCTCGCAGAGGACCCTCCAAATCACTTTAACCAGGGAGACATGGTCAAGAGGCAACCCAGCCTCAGACGGTAGGGCCTTCCATGGGGCGAATCTAGGCTTGGTGCCAAGCGCCGAACTCGAGTCCGCCCCAATGTAAGTTTCTTCTCAAACGGCTCCGATCTCCAATAAAGTAAAAGGCGGGGAGGGATCTCCTTCTCCGGCTGGTGCCCCTGCAACCAGCAGGACCTTCTCCATCTCGGAGAAGGACGTCGCTGAGGCCGGTCCATCCAGCCTGGAGGCTCCTGTCGGCGCAAGGAAGAAGCAGGTGCATTCCCAACCCTCTTCTCCTAAAAGGAAGAAAAACAAGAAAAAGCCTAAACAGACTCGGGGGTTCCTCTCCATCCGCGGGGGTTGTGGGGACGGATGGGTCTGCTGCCACTTTGGTAAGCGACCAAGACAAGATCGGCACATCTAGCGCCTCTTACCCTCTGGGTACGGAGCCTCTGACTAAGTCCAAATGGGCTAGTGCGCGGAACGGAGCTTCGTTTACAACGGAGCCCCTCAGTCAGAGACTACCCAGCGTTTTCGAGCCCGCTGGCTTCAAACGCTTCCTTGTTATTCGCTCCACTGATAACAGCCTGTTGGATAACAGCAACATGATCCATCAGATGAGAACTTTAGCTAGTGTGATTGGTAGAGAGCCAAAGGTGACCCGTTTCTCGGGCGGGAGCCTTTCGGCGAATGCGTAGAATCCTTCCGAGGCAGTCATGATTATTGCCCTTCGGACACTTGATGGAACGCGCTTGAGTGTAACGCCGCACTGTACAATGAACTTCGTCAAAGGAGTAGTTTATGCGAGAGAACTCGTTGACTACTCCATAGAGGACATCACCTAAGAGCTGGCCGACCATGGGGTGGTCAAGATCGAACGTGTGATGATAAAACAAGGAGGGGCCTCAAGACCCACCCCTACACTCTTCGTCACGTTTGACTGTGACAAGCTCCCTCAGTCGGCGCGTGTTGGTTGGTACCGCTGCCGCGTTAAGACATTCATGCCACTGCCGCGGTGGTGCTATTACTGCCACCGCTTCGGCCATACTAATCGCTCCTGTGGACGTGCAAATTCGGGGTTACCCGAAATCTGTGTAAATTTCTCCAAGGCCACACACGATAAGTCCGAATCGTATGTGGCCAAGTGTGTCAATTGCGGAGTGTCGCACCCCGCTTCTTTAAAGCAATGTGGTGCGTATCTCCTTGAGAAGGAAATCCTGGCCGTCTAGACTGAGGATCTTCTCTCATTTCGCGTGGCTAAGGACTTGGTCCTGGTGCGCCCGGCACTACCCGGGACGTCCTATGCCCCAATGTTAAAAAAGACACGCTCTGCTCGTGGCCCCTCCAGGCTTACGAGTACGGTCGTTTCCACGCCCATTCGGAACCCTTCTGCGGACTCTACCCACCCACCCCAGGGCCCTCCCCTGGTAAAGCTGGCAGCACAAATGGTCCACAATTTACACCCGGCATGATGTCTGAGTTATTCTCTTCACTTTAGATACCTCCTTTCAGGCAGTAGCTGTGCAGCTAGCACTTGATAGGAGGTATACTGTTATTTCTGCGTACATTCCACAGTCAGCCGACTTTGACGCGGAGGACTTCCTCCGGGTCCTGGCACGCTTTCCTAGGCCCTTTCTCCTGTTCGAGAAATTGAATGGTAGACACCCCGTCTGGGGAGACTACTCTATCAATCCCAGGTGTCAGGTCCTTGCCAACCTAATCGACAGTTCGAGATAGCTGTCCTAAATATGGATGAGTTTACGCATCACTGCCCGAGAACCGCATCATTTTCCTAGGTCTATCTATCTTAGTGCTCTCCGGATGTACAGCCTGATTTTGATTGGGGGGTGGTCGATGACCTCCATCGTAGTGATCACTTTCCCATTCAAATATGATTTTCTGGGCGGCTGCCACCCGAGAGCTATCCCCGGTGGTGCTTGGCGCGGGCGCGTGGTCTGCATTTCAGGAAACGACTGAATTCTCTATCACAATCGAGGAGTTTGGGCGGTAGATGAGACCGTTGATTTGCCCGGAAACATCATCGCCGCGGTCCTAGCTACTACTCCTAGAAGGTGTCGCCATTTTGCACGCCCACCACTCATCCGAGTGTGAGACGGAGCTCAAGCAGAAGCGTTATGCCTACATGCGCTATAAGCGCTGCGCGAACGATTTTACTGTTGCTGAATTTCGTCGGGCTAGGACTAGGATCCAGTATATTTCGAATCACGCCCGCCGCTCTTCATGGCAGGCATACGTGTCTTCGTTTAACGGGAAGGCCCCTCTAGCAGAGGTGTGGAAGCGAGTCAAAAGGATTCGTGGCAAGTTCTCGCAGGACCCTCCTCCTGTTCTCAAGGACAATGGGACCGCAATCTCGGACCCCGCGTCCATGGTGGAATCCTTCGCGACCACTACCTCCACATTCTCTAGCGGGGATGCTGCTCCGCCAGCATTCAATGCACGTCCTGATGTCACGGAAGGCCGCCGGCTGGACTTTACTTCCAGAGACGGAGAACCCTTCAACGACAGGTTTAACCTGAGTGAGTTGCGTTCCGCTCTTGCTTCGTGCGCAGACACCGCCCATGGTCCGAACGATGTCCCGTACGCCATGTTTCGAGACCTGGGTAAGCGAAGCATGGCCTTTCTGTTAGATTTGTTCAACAGGGTCTGGGTGGAGGGTGTCCTATGGATTCCTGGCGAATCGCTTTAGTGCTCGCCTTTCTTAAACCGGAGGGAGATCACTCTACTCCGTCCGGTTTCCGCCCAATCTCTCTAACCTCTTTCGTTTGCAAGTTGATGGAGAAATTGGAAAATGTTAGATTAGACTTTTTCCTGGACAGCGGAGGCCATCTGTTTTCTGCACAGTGCGGTTTCCGCAAGTTCCACTCCACGTCGGATGCTATGCTCCGACTGGAAAATGCCGTCTGTGAGGCTTTCCTTCGTAGACAGCACTACGCCACGGTGTTTTTCGATCTGGAAAAAACCTATGATACCGCATGGCGATACGTTATCATGGAGAATCTCTACAAGATCGGGGCGAGGGAACGCCTCCCGATCTTTATATCAGATTTTTTGCGAGATCGTCGATTCCACGTACGGGTGGGGAAGCCCTCTCCTGGACAATGGAGCAGAAAGAAGGTGTCCCACAGGAAAGTGTCCTCAGTGTCACATTATTTTCCCTGAGCATTAACAGCATCACCTCGGTGCTGCCAGAATATGTTCTCACTATGCTCTACGTGGACGACCTTTCGATCTCTTTTGGCGCTTCCCAGATGCCAACTCTGTATCGTTGACTCCAAAAGGCATTGAACTGCGTCTCTCTCTATGCCAAAGTGCACAGGTTTCTGTTTTCCTTGGCCAAGACTAAGGTGGTGCACTTCTGCCACCATCCATGACTCCACCCTGACCTAAACTTGTTTCTTAATGGGGTACGTCTGGAAGTGGTTGAATCGTACCGTTTTGTTGGTCTTGTATTTGACCGACGCCTCACCTGGAAGGCTCATATTCGCAACCTTAGGGTTTATTTTACCCACACCATCGATATTCTCTGTTCCGTGACGTTCAGCGCTTGGGACGCTGATAGGGCTACTGCCTTATTTTTTATCAAACCTTTGTTCGTTTTAAGCTCGACTACGGATGCGAGTTGTATGCATCCGCAGCTGAGCGAGTATTGCCGAAGGTGGACTTGATCCACCACAGTGGCCTTCGCCTGGCGACCGGTGCCTTACGTACTTCCCCAATTGAGACCCTACTAGTCGATGCTGGAGAGATGTCACTCACTCTTACGCCGTGCATAGTGCATTATTCGCCCGTACGCGCGAGCCCGGCGCCTTCCTCAGTCGCCAACAGCTCTCACTGCATCCGCAGCTGATCTCGACGGTGCATATGCCGCCGAGAGAGTCCAGTCATACCCTAAGACCTTTGGGTTTAGGCCTCGAAAGCTCCTTCCAGAGCTAGATTTAGCTTTCGAGCCGGTAGCGCCCCTGTTTCTGCCCAGGAAGCCACCCTGGAGGGTACCACCTTTGGCTATTTGTCACCCCGCCTCTGCTCCTCAGCGCTTGTACAGCGCCGGGAGTATTGCGTTCGACCTTTTGGGGGCACACATCGTATCACGCTGGAACCATGCCAGTGTATACGGATGGCTCCAAGTCCCAAGAGGGGGTCGGCTTTCACGCCGTATCCCCTCTGTTTGAAGTCAGCGGGGCTCTGCCAGGCGCTGCCTCTGTCTTCACGGCCGAGCTGGTGGCAATACACTACTCGCTACAGGAGATTACGCGACGTGCCCGGTTCGGAGACCGGATTTTGATCTATAGCGACTCACAAAGCGCCCTGAATGCTCTAGAGGCATTGGAATCTCCGCATCACGTGGTTCGCAATATCCGTGACGCCACGTTTTGGCAAGCCGGGCGGATGTCGAGATTATCTTCTGCTGGGTTCCTGGATATGTAGGATTGTGAGAATGAGCGAGCCGATGAGGATGCCAAAGAGTCCGCGAGGAGTCGACAAACGGACCAGCGTTTCGCTCTTCCTCACACCGACTACATTGTGGGAATACGGGCAGCTCTTCTGGTTGCGTGGCATAGAAGGTGAGAGACGGTTGAAGGGAACTTTACGTTGCGTGTTATTAAGCCGTAACTGTTACCATAAACCTACCCTCCAATGTCGCGCAGGCTTCAGGTTGCCTTCTGTCGTCTCCGAATTGGATACATTTGCGGGACGTACCGCCATTTGATGGATCGCTCGCCAATGCCCTACTGTGAAGACTGCGTTGTCTCCCAGACTTTTCAGCACATTTTTGTTGAATGTCCCAGACTAGCCGTTTTCCATGCACGTTACTTGTGTTGGTACCTGGATGGACGGGGTCTCTCCCGTCTGCCACTTGTACTTGGGACGAGTTCGTGCACATTGACTGGTGGACTTATAGACTTTTGGGGGGAAGCCGGCCTTCTCCCGTTTATCTAAATAAGTGGAGGCTTTCTTGTTATTGTTTTCTCTGTAGGTCGCACATCTCTTCGCCAAGGGGAGGTGGACCTCTCCCCGACGCTCGAACCTGCTTCCTGTTGTTGCCTTTTTTCTTTCTTTTTTATTTTTGTTGTTGTTGTTGTTATTTTAAAGTAGCCTAGATGGGCCTCTAAAAAAAATTGTGAAATTTCTAGACTTTTCACCTGTCACTACTGTCGCTGTCAGGGATTGCACATGTGCGGATTTTGTTCTTTCTAGAATATACAAGTTCTTTGAGATTGGTTCGCCAGTCTTCAACAATGGGGGATCCCAGCCTTGCTGCTTATATACGGAAGGGGTATGAGTTATATATTCAGTCACGTACAGTAGCTATTCCTTTTAAATTAAGGAATGTTCTCTTGCCTAAACTACGTGCTAATCATGTGGGGGCTTCTCCCATAAACGAATTGGATAGAGGTTACTTTTGGTGTCCTAACTTGGACAGTGCCCTCGAAGACCTGTGTAGGTCGTGTCCCCAGTGATTAGCTCTACACTTTACATCTCTTAAGGCGGAATTACATCCTCGGGAGTGACCACAGCCACCATGGCACGAGTTACATGTCTATTATCATGGGCCAGTCGATGGGAACATTTTATAATCATAGTGGATTCACTCTAAATGGATCGATGTTTACCCTACATCAGGTACAACTGCTAGCAAAACTATTGAGTTTCTTACGCATTATTTCGCTCATTTTGATTTGTCAGTTCAGTTGTTTCTGCCATTAGGCCCTCTTTTACTTCTGATGAGTTTAAAGAATTTGTCGCAATTTGTGGTATTCATCACTCTCGGCTGACACCGCACTTGAGGTCTCGATTAGATTTATTGTTGCCGATAGAGCAACTATTTGCTAGAATGGCCCACAGAAGGTCAATCAGTCAAAATTTGGTAGAAACTTATCCCTGCCACCATCATCCCCAGTGATGATCAGGAACTATACTCCTTGTGGTTCTAAGTCCATACCTGCTGAGGTACAGGAGTAGACTGGTCCTTTATAATATAGGTGTGGTGTACCTAGAGGGGAAATTGTAAAATTTACACAATGAGACGTCACATCATCTATGGTAAGTGTTGATAATTATTGTTATTCACGGTCAAACTATAATTTATATTCTCTATATTACAGGGTGAGCTTTAAATTATGCAATGACATGACAAACAGTCGCGTATTGCCAAGGGTGGTAGTGGTGGAAGTTCCCTTAGTCTAGTCCTACCAAGCCAATAGAGGCCGACTACCCAGCCTTATTCTCTGCATACATAGCTAAGAGATTTAAGAGAGAACGGGCGGAACGTAGCGAGAATGTGAGAGTGTGCTTCTAACAAAATAGACTGAAGGTCACCAGGGCCAGGTACAAAGTAGGTTAAGTAGATATAAGGAAAATGGCGAAGAAATTTCATTGTGTAAAGGCTCGGGGAAACATGGATAGCGAGTCATTCGTTGCTAGGAAGGAAGCTGAGGAGACAAGCTGCAAGTTGGAAAGTAGGGACGAAGCAGAGCTAGAATGTCTGGAAGAATTGTGTGGGGAGCAAGAGGTCAGAAAGAATAATAATTTGGCTGCATGTCAAGCAGGAGACTCAACTCTAAGCAAATATTTAGTTAGTAAGGGACAATCCAAAGAGTGAGTATTTTCTTAGGGAAGAGATTCTTATGAGAAGATCTGAGCATGCAGGGGGCAATGAAAGAGCCGCTGGTTAGAGATAGAGCAACTAGGGTTTATTAAGGTCTATATTCCGAAGGCTTTATCTCTTGCCCATGATCTTAGGGTCTTAAAGGACATTTTACTCAAATACATTTACGAGAACCCAGGTCAATGGGATGAGAAGTTTCACTTTTTGTTATTTTCAATTAGGGATACTGTAAATTCAGATCTTGGTGTTATTCTGTTTGAATTCATATTTGCTCACCGAGTTAGGTTTACTTTGGCCATTTTAAAGCATAAGTGGACCAGCAAGGAAAATGTAAGAGTGTAAAGTGATAAGGAGTTATCGGCCTTAAAGTATGTTGGTGATCCGCATGATAAACTTCGACACTTAATCATTTCGCACAGAAGAATTTGGTCAGAAGTCAAATAAGCATGAACAGGAATTATGATAAAAACATTGTATTCCGATAATTCAAGCCTGGCGATAAAGTGGTTCTATTTTGCTTAATACTAAGTGTCCATTTGAAGTTAAATTTTAATTCCTTCTGAGGTAAAACAAAAACTGAGTGACGTGAAAAAAATAATTAAGACTCCCGACAGGAGAAAGGAGTTAGGGTGTCATATTAACAATTTAGAAGCGCATTATGCAAGACCCTCCGTCGAGGAGGCGGTGAGAGTTGTAGCTCTGGAGAGGGCCTGAGACGAGGAGTTGGGGGAAACAGTCAGCTTTGCGGTCAGAGAGGAAAAGGCGAGTTGTAAAGACGAGGTCCAACTAAAACTGAACAGCAAAATCCTAGAGGCTGCACCCAAACTCGCAAATCAAGAAGCCTTGAATAGCCTTTGCGAGAAGATCGCGCATTTAACTAGTGAACAACAGCATGGGATGAAGAATTTCCTAGAGGATTTGGACGCTCTTCGCTGAAGTATCCAGGTTGCAAAATGTGTTGTCGCATGACATCGAACTTTCTTCCGAAATTTCATCCATAAGGCATGCTCCGTAACAGGCAAGCCCGCAAAATCGTCCCTTGATCCTGGAGGAGGAGGTCAAGTTCTTGGTAGAAAATGCCCGCGTAGAACCTTCTTCAGGCAACCTGGGAGAATATATCGAATTAAGAAGCTGCTGATTTTTGCCCCTGTCCTGAAATTCACCTACTTCTCCGAGGCCTTCTGCCTTCAATTGGATGTTTTACACTCCGGCTCTGGCGTCGTGCTGCTGCAGAATAATTCAACAATCGAAAGGAACCTCTTTGCTCTTATGTTTGCGTTGGAGATGCTAAAATCTACCTTATGCATGGTGGGCACAAATTTTGTGTACATATTAAGTAAACATAACCTGTTGGCATTTTGAGTAGGTTTGAAACTAATAACAATCGATGATGTGCTGGACGTTGGTTGTGCAATCTTATAATTTAAAGATAGAACACGTTAAGGGTATATATATAGAAAATGTCATGGCAGACACTTTGGCTCGCTCGCAGTAACCCGTTTGTGTTTTTGTGTATGTATTTTTTATTTTCTATATTTAGTTGGCCTGTTTTATGGCTGAGTATTCGTTAGGTTTTCATTACTTGGGTCCTCTTAGCGTATAGAGAAACAAGGGAGCTAAGGTTGCAATCCATTCTTTCTCGAGGGAAGGTGTCAGGAGACAATGGAGTGATCTTTTATTAGCTTTCGGCCTGACCATTTTGAGTCTGTGATGGATGCGGTTACGAGAAGGTAGTCTAAAGGAAGGCAACGTAAAGGGTTTCAGTTTAGTGGTCAAAAAATCTCAGTTTATGGTGACGAAAAGTGATTTTTTTTTATTGTCTGTGGAAACTTTAGAAGGAACAGTAATAAAAATGATATTTCTCTATAAGATCACTTTCGTACGAGTCGCAAAACGACAGTGGTTGTAGGAATGGAAGATCCGAGGAATAAGCCAATGGGAATTGAAACAAGGAGCGAGTTCGTATGCGGTTACTGAACGGTTGGAGCAAACCTCGGGTGAGGGAGGTTAAGGCTTCTACGAAAGGACTTTATAATAAAACGACACTTAAGTTTTACCATTGCTTAGGAAAGACCAGTTTCATTTGTTCAATTCGTTCTGAAGAGATAACTTCCCTAAATCTACTTAGGTTATGGGGGTGGTTAAGGGGTTTAATTGTTAATGGGGTTTTAAAAAGAAAAGGGGGGCCATCGGTGATCTTATGGGTTTACGTAACGGTATTTAAGACCTTTCAAGGCTTGGTCCGATTTCGGTTGGCGTGATGGGTGACTATATTTTGATCCCCCCGTCGAGTTTGCTCTGACTCCAAAAGTGTATGTAGATTCTGATCCTAGGCTGGGTTCCAGAAGGTACCTTGGTTACTTCGGGGTTAAAGGAAAGGACTCAAAGGGAAAGCGACGATAAATAGGTTTTTATTCTTGAAATAGCGTCTACATTATTAGGCGTAGCGAAATAAGTCGAGTTTTGTGCGGCGGTATGCAAGTTTTACTAATGTTTGGGTAACTGAGGCAAGGCGACAGGACTTAGGAGCGAGGGACGGACCCGTGATGCCAGTAATACTAAACAGACGAGGCAGGTGCCTTTACTTGACTCTAACCGGCTGAATGATTTAACTGATCTCCCCTTGACTGCCCATAATGTCCTCCTTCGTTTATTTATAACTTCCCTGCTTAAGGGGGCGTGACCTCTTTTCTCTTCTAAAAGCTCGGGGGCGGAGCTAACGAGAAGAAACTCACTTGTTAGCCTCTTCCCTGAAAGGCGGGTGGAGTTCAAAGATGTGTGTGTTCATCGAGTATCTGTGCACATTCTTAGACTGAGTTGTGTTCCTATCAAAGATGACTGTTTATTTTTCCTTTGACACCTTCACACAAACTCAGCCGGCTAAAGCATATCTCACTCTGTATTTGCTCGGCTTTCTTAATTATCAAGTTTTGGTATCTTTCCGTCCACCAGTGCTCCTTTGTGTATGTATGTGTGTGTATCCGCGTGGGAACCAGTTATTCGCTCGCCTTTCTTATGCATTTCTAATAAATATACAGTTATGTTATAATTATTTCTCTATTTTTACAATGGTTTATTACTTATTATATGTCCGATTAACTAATTAGTTAATATGTGTGTTTCAATCTTAGGATTTCATAGATCCATTGAGCACCCATTTGTGGGGGTTCTTCCTTGGGCCTATTTATCCTGCAATATGGGTGCCACAGGCCTAATTTCCTTGCACTCTAG
Source organism: Ceratothoa steindachneri (assembly GCA_963969495.1). Lineage (NCBI taxonomy): Eukaryota > Metazoa > Arthropoda > Malacostraca > Isopoda > Cymothoidae > Ceratothoa > Ceratothoa steindachneri. Next base: position 157,656,809 of record OZ018321.1, on the reverse strand, counting down.
GCGCCACAAGGTTACCCAGGTTGTTTTAGAGGTGGATATTTAAGCCTTGTGGCTCTGATATGTAAACTTTCCTGTTATATTTTTGCAACGTAATCCAGCTGGGATTATAACATAACATAATTCAATGGATGACATAAGCCACAGGGGTCTATCAAATGTCATCCGAGTCAACACACCCCGTAAACCGCATCTACAAGATTGTCTCTAAACTGCTTAAAAAGGCATCACCATCATGGCTTGTCAAAAAACTAAATCATGCAATACACATATCAATAATATATAAACAAATTGATATTATAATATGCAATTTGCCTGCATACAACTTAAAAATTATATACTCATCCGTCTCTGACAGGCCATGATGGTGATTCCCTCAAAGGCAGCAGCTGCATCATTTAGCCTTCGATGCCCCTCTAATCAGCCTAGGACTATTTAAATGGTCCTTACTACACAATTTAGTATTTAATTAGTTTAATCTCAGTAAAGAATCGTTTTGTAGTGTGTTTTCGCATTCCCTTATTTTTTGCTGAAATCCACAGGCAACTTAGTTACGTAGTATCAGCAAGAGAAAATCAGCTGAGGAAGAGAATAAGAGGCCACAAATAGAGGCCAGGAATTCTTAAGATTCAGAGTAAGAGAATAAAGTGCTAGCTAAGAGCCCTGGGTCTCGGGAGATTGTAAGCGTCATATCGCAATATTTATTAATAACACTGTACAACAATGAAAAAAAAACGATTTTTTTTTTTAGGGGCTATCTGGCAACTGCCCACTTAGGCATAAGTCGCCGTAAACAAACAGCTAGTTCTAGGCTACTTCAAAAAATGGAACAGGGAACAACAAAAAAGAAATAACAATAACAAAACAATAACAAAAACAACAACAACAAAAACAACAACAACAAAAATTAAGCCTGGTTAAAAAAAAGGGAGAAGGCCGGCCTCCCCCAAAAAGTTAGCAAGTCCACCAGTCAAAGTGCACGCACTCGTCCCGAGTACAAGGGACAGGCGGTAGCGACCCCGCCCATCCCGGTACCGGGACAGGTGTCGTGCGCGAAGATCACCCAGACTGGGACATTCGACAAGAATGTGCCGAACAGTCTTCGCAATAGGGCGCAGGCGAGCGCTCCGTCAAATAGCGATGCGTCACACGAGTGTGTCCGATTTGGAGACGACAGAAGCGACCTGAAGCCGTCGCGGCATTGGGGGATAGGTCCATGGGAACAGTCGCGGCGCAATGGCACGCAACTTTAAGTTCCCTTCGACCGTCTCCCATCTTCTTTGCCGAGCAGTCCGAAGAGCTGCCCGTATTCCTGCCATGTAGTCGGTGTGAGGAAGAGCGAAACGCTGGTCCGGTAACAGAGTCCTCGCGGACTCTTTGGCGCCCTCATCGGTGCGCTCATTCCCCGCAATTCCTATATGTCCAGGAACCCAACAGAAGATAATCTCGACATCTGCCCGGCTCGCCATAACCGTGGCGTCACGGATATCGCGAACCAGGAAATGTGGAGATTCCAATGCCCCGAGAGCACACAGGGCGCTTTGTGAGTCGCTATAGATCACAATCCGGTCTCCGAACCGGGAAGTCGCGTAATATCCCGTACCGAGTGGTGTATTGCCACCAACTCGGCCGTGAAGACAGACGCATCGCTTGGCAGAACCCCGCTGACTTCAAACAGAGGGGATACAGCGTGGAAGTTGACCCCCTCTTGGGACTTGGAGCCATCCGTATACACTGGCACGGTTCCAGCGTGACACGAGGTGTGCTCCAGGAAGATCGAACGCAATACTCCCGGCGCCTTACAAGCTTTGGGAGCAGAGGCGTGGCGACAAATAAACAAATGTGGTACACTCCGGGGTGGCGTCTAGGGCAAAACCAGGGGCGCCACCGGCCCGAGAGCTATATCTAGCTCTCGAAGGAGTTTCCTGGCCCTAAACCCAAAGGGCTTAGGGTAAGACTGGCGTCTCTCGGCGGCATAGGCCCCATCGAGATCAGCTGCGGATGCAGTGAGAGCAGTTAGTAACTGAGGGAGGCGCCGGGCTCGCTCGTATAGGCGAGTGATGCACTGCACGCGGCGCAGAGCGAGTGGCATCTCCCCAGCATCGACCAACAGGCTCTCAATGGGGGAAGTGCGGAAGGCACCGGTCGCAAGGTGAAGGCCGGTGTCCCCTCCTGCAATAAACGCTCAGCTGCGGAAGCATAAAACTCGCATATGTAGTCGAGCCTCGAACGAACAAAAGATCGATAAAAAAGTAAGGCGGTAGCCCTATCAGCGCCCCAAGCGCTGAACGTCACGGAACGGAGAATGTCCATGGCGCGGGTACAAGAGACCCTAAGGCCGTGAATATGAGCCTCCCAGGTGAGGCGTCGGTCAAATACAAGACCGAGGAAACGGTGCGATTCCACCACATCCAGGCGCACCCCATTAAGAAACAAATCTGGGTCGGGGTAAAGCCGTGGATGGCAGCAGAAGTGCACTACCTTAGTCTTGGTACAATAAAACTAAAACCTGTGCGCTTCGGGATAACGAGAGACGCGGTTCAATGCCTTTTGGAGTCGACGCTCCAGAGTTGGCATCTGGGCCGCGCCAAAAGAGATCGAAAGGTCGTCCACGTAGAACGTAGCAAGAACATTTTTCGGCAGCACTGAGGTGATACTGTTGATGTTCAGGGCAAAGAGTGTGACACTGATAACACTTCCCTGCGGGACACCCTCTTCCTGCTCCTTTGGGCCGGAGAGGGCTGCCCCCCACCCGTACGCGGAATCGACGATCTCGCAAAAATTCAGATATAAACATTGAGAGGCGTCCCCTCGCCCCCATCGTGCGGAGAGTCTCCATGATACCGTATCGCCATGCGGTGCGGTATCATAGGCCTTCTCCAGATCGAAAAAGACCGTGGCGTAGTGCTGTCTAGGAAAGAAAGCCTCGCAGACGGCAGTTTCCAGTCGTAGCATAGCATCTGACGTAGAGTGGAACTTGCGGTAGCCGCACTGTGCAGAAGACAGATGGCCTCCGCTGTCCAGGAAAAAGGCTAATCTAACATTTACCAATTTCTTCATCAACTTGCACACGCAAGAGGTTAGAGAGATTGGGCGTAAACCGGTCGGAGTAGAGTGACCTCTCCCCGGTTTGCAAAAGTCGAGCACCGTAGCGATTCGCCAGGAGTCTGGGAGAAGTCCCTTCACCCAGATCCTGTTAAACAAATCTAACAGAAAGGCCATGCCTCACTCACCCAGGTGTTGAAGCATGGCTTACTAGACATCGTCCCGACCATGGGCGGTGTCCGTGCACGAAGCAAGAGCGGAGCGCAACTCACTCACAGTAAACTTGTCGTTGAAGGGTTCTCCGCATCTGGAGGTAAAGTCCAGCCGGCGGCCTTCCGTGACATCAGGACGTGCATTGAATGCTGGCGGAACAGCATCCCGGCTAGAGAATGTGGAGGTAGCGGTCGTTAAGGATTCCGCCACGGACGCGGGGTCCGAGATTGCGGTCCAATTCTCCTGGAGAACGGGAGGAGGGTCCTGCGAGAACTTGCCCAGAATTCTTTTGACTCGCTTCCACACCTCTGCTAAAGAGGTCTTCCCGTTAAGTGAACACACGTATGCCCGCCAAGAAGAGCGGCGAGCGTGCTTCGAAATATACCGGAACCTAGCACTTGCCCGACGAAATTCAGCGACAGTGAAATCGTTTGAGGGCCGTCTCACACTCAGCCGACCACCATGGGAGTGGTCGGCGTGCAAAACGGCCAGAAGTACTAGGAATAGTAGTCAGGCCCGCGGCGATGAGGTTGCCGGAGAAGAACTCAACGGCCTCATCTACCGACCTAAATCCACGACTGAGATAGAAAATTCAGTCATTTCCTGAAATTCAGGCCACCGCGCCCGCGCCAAGCACCACCGAGGTGGTCTCTCAGGCGGTAGTTGCCCTGAAAATGATATTTGAATAGGAAAGTGATCACTACTATGGAGGTCATCGACCACCCCGCAATCAAAATCAGGCTGTGCATCCGAAGAGCACAAAGATAGATCAAGGCAAGAAAATGAAGCGGTTCTCGGACAGAGATGCGTAAACTCATCTACGTTTAGGATACCTATCTCAAGCTCTTCGATCAGATCAGCAAGGACCTGTCCCCTGGAATTTATTGAGTAATCTTCCCAGAGAGGATGCCTGCCCTTCAGATCTCCAAGCAAGAGAAAGGGCTTCGGCAACCGTGCCACGACGCGGCAGAAGTCCCCTGCGTCGAAGTCAGCTGACGGTGGAATGTACGCAGAAATGATAGTATACCCCCTATCCAGGTGCAGCTGCACAGCCACTGCCTGAAAGGAGGTATCTAAAGAGAAAGGAAGAACGGAGACATCATGCCGGGTGTAAACCGCACATCCCCCAGCCCGGCAACCGTGGTGGTGGGGTCGCAAGACCCTTATACCCCGGGAAGGATGGCAGGGGGCACGCGCCTAGCATGGTCTCCTGGAAAAAGATAGCTAACGGGGAACGGGACGAGACGAGCCCCACAGCTCCTCCCAGTTGGCTCGGAGTCCACGGCAATTCCATTGAAGGAATATGCCCTCCAGGCCTAGCTCGTAAGAGACGCGCGGGCCCTCCTCGAACAGAAGACCTTCACGGGAATGGCCGTACGCTTCCCGGAGGCAGAACCCCGGGCACTGTTGGCTGGACAAAGTGCTGAAGGCGCTGTCGCCTTCGAGGACTTATTGGGGGAGGTTGGGCTCGCCATGCGAGATTTTCCTCCCTCCGCCTCGAAACCTTAGGCGGGCGTTGTGGCTTGGGAGGCGGTAGGTGCCCTCTTTTCGAGGAACCACCGTCTCCGAGCCACTTGCTCCACCTCTAGGCGTGGGCGAAGGAGCCGAAGCTCCTTTGTTGCTTTTCTCCTTTCGGGGGACAGCTTTAGGAACCCCAGAAGATAGCCTAGCGACCAACTTCAGGGTTTTTGCGTCCTGTGAGTCTAACAACTCGGTGGATGCGCGTGGCCGTTTCGCCTTACGGGAAACGGTCACGCTGGGGGGAAGAAGGGGGAGTCCTGGTTTTAGCCGGAGCTGGGTGTGAACCCTTTTTTGCCCCCCAGCTTTACCAGGGGAGCGCCCGGGTTAAGTAGAGCCCGCAGAAGGGCTCCGAAGGGGCGCGAAAACAACCGTGCTCGTTGGCCTGGATGGGCCAGGAGCAGAGGGTGCCTTTCTAACTATTGAGGCATATGACGTCCCAGGCAGAGCCGGGCGCGCCAGGACCAAGTCCTTAGCCTCGCGGAATGAGAGTCCGTCCTGGGCCTGAACGGCCAGGATTTCTTTCTTAAGGAGATAAGCACCACATTGCTTCGAAGAAGCAGGGTGCGGCTCTCCGCAATAGACACACTTGGCCAGATATGATTTAGACTTATCGTGTGCGGCCTTGGAGCAATTTACACAGACTTCGGGTAACCCCAATTTTGCAAGTCTACAAGAACGATTCGTATGGCCGAAGCGGTGACAGTAATAGCATCGCATCGGCAGTGGCACGAATGCCTTCACGCGGTAGCGGTACCAACCGGCACGCACCGACTCAGGAATCTTATCAGAGTCGAACGTGACGAAGAGTGTAGGGGTGGGTCTCGAGGCCCCTCCCTGTTTTCTCCTTCCACGTTCGACCTTGACCGCTCCATGGTCGGTCAGCTCTAAGGTGCTGTCTTCTATGGAGCAGTCAACGAGTTCCCTCGCATAAACTACTCCTTTCACAAAGTTCATGGTAGAGTGCGGCGTCACACTCACCGGGGTGCCATCAAGTGTCCAAAGAGCACTTATCTTGGCTGGCTCGGCTTGATTGGCCAGAAGGCTCCCGTCCGAGAAACGGGTCACCTTCGGCTCTCTACCAATTACACTAGCTAATCCTCTCTTCTGATGGATCATTGTACCCTTGGCCAACATGGTGCCATCATTGGAGCGAATGACGAGGAAGCGCTTGAAGCCAGTGGGTTCGAAAACGCCGGGTAACCTCTGAATCAAGGGCCCTGATGTTATCGAGTCTCCGCCCTGCGCACTTTTGGTCTTTGTCATATTCGGGGGCTGTGCACCCAGGGGGGCAGAGAAGCCGAATGTGCGGATCTTGGCTTGGTCACTTGCCAGAGTGGCAGCAGCCTCATCCGTCCCCGCAGCCATCACGGATGGAGGGGAGCCCTGAGTCTTCTTTGTCTTTTTGGTCTTGGTCTTTTTCTTTTTTAGAGAGGAGGGCGGGGAATGAACCCGATTCTCACCTTCTCCGGCAGAAGCTCCTAGGCCAGATGGACCAGCCTCAGCCAGGTCCTTCTCCGAAATGGAGAAGGTCCTGGTGGTCGCAGGGGCACTGGTCGGAGGAGATCCCTTCCCTCCTTGTACTGCTACAGAAACCCTAACCGTTTGAGGAGGACCTTGCATAGGGGCGGATTTGGGTTCGATGTTTTGCACCGAGCCCGGATTCCCCATCATGGAAGGCCCTCCCGTCTAAGGCTGGGTTTCCTCAAGGACCATGTCTATCACATGAGGGGCCTCCAGTTGGCCATCCCCTCCCAGGACATCGCAGGTCCCCTTGGCAGTGTCAACAGTCTTGTGTGGGGAGGCAAAGTCCTTGACCCCGGCAAGGTTTAAAATTTTTGCCAGCAGGTCTTTTGAGGGAAGCGACCGAAGGGGCCTGGCTTCCCTCTCCCCCCCAAGGCGTTTTCCCTACCGAGCCGCTTACACGAGGGGTGGTCGGCAATGGGCTGCCTGCTGGCTTCCTTGGCAGTCCCCTTAGAAAGAAAAGGAGGGACTGCCGCTGGAAATAGGGAGGTGCCCGAAAGCACCTCTAGAGATGGGGGTGAGGGGGAGTCCCCTACACCCGTAGGCGTAGGAGAGGAGTAAGCCTCATCTCCGGTTAAAGAAGTATGGAGTGTCCCCTGCGCAAGCACAAGGGAAAGACCTCCATTTTTTCGGGGGAGCTGCCCGAAGGCAGCTCCGTTGATGAGGAATGGGAATTGGGGAGAGATTTGGGTTTTTGATTTACATACATGGGCATGGTGACCCTCTTTTTTACACGGGATTCAATCGCGCATCACCTCTCGCAGTAGCCCGCACCGCAAGAGGTGCTTACAGGCCCGGCAGAGCCAGGCGCCGCCATTTGGGACCAACCCTCCCGCCTGGTGGCCTGGCAGTCCATCGGCATAGCGGCTCCACCTTAGACGCGGCGTAAAACTGAGTGTGAAGAAGAAAGGAAAATGGATGTGAGGAAGGTATGGGTAGGGATTAAGCAGGTTGTTAAAAAAAAACATTTAGAACCGGAGCTCAGGGGTTAGGGAACGTTGTCTTCTCCCCCCTCAGCCCCTATCCGGGACGGTTGGCTTGAGAAGAAGGTCAGCATCTACCCTGTGAAATTAGAGGCTGACCATTGAAAGTTGTGGGAGAGGTTGTATGAAAATCGAAGAAGTAGGGAATAAATACAGGCTATTTGAAGGAAGGAAGAGAGGCTAAGCTGGGGCCGGACGGAGCGCTGGATCCCGTCAGCACGGCGGCCAGGATGGCAAATCGCCGCGCCCCTTACGAAAAAAAATACACCGATTGTTCCGTAGGGATTGAATGCAAACAGGATTGGGCCGAAACTAGCAACTCTAAAAGTTACAAGCGGATTTTGATATAAGGGTGTTTCTAAGGTATTTATCAACTTAACTATGAACTTTATGAAAGTATACTCAATATTCTTTTAGTTTATATGGGTCCAAATCCATGGTAACTCTTAAGTAACGCTTGATAATTTTGTAACTTACTATAAATGCTTACTATTTTTACTTTTTTATTAAATATTTGTTGTTGTTACTATTTATATTATTTTTCTCATACTAATGTTTTTCTTTACAAGAGAAAGAACTAAAGTGCCTAGAGAATGCAAAAATTCCCCTGTCAGTTTCTGTTATATATGTGGATCAGTTACATTAAAACAATGCAAGAAAGAGTTGACTAAACATGTAAGGAAACTTTATGAGCTGTACTTTGGATATAAAGTGGGTGACCAGGACAAACGCTGGACACCTCACATATGTCATGTCAGGTATACAAGTTCCCTTTATGCCTGTGTGAAAGGCAAAGGGCCTGGACATATTTATGTTTGGTGCACCAATGGTCTAGAGGGAGCCAAAGGACCAATCAACGGATTGCTACTTCTTCTTAACATATATTAAAGGTGGGTATTCAATGGTCTTTCCTGGTCTTTAATATATTTTCAAGAGGTGTATCAATTAAAAAGATAAAAATACATACTATGTTGTACTTTCATTATTTCTGCAAGTGATCACAGCTAGTAATATCCATTTTTAATCTGATTTTTTTTTATTTCACTGCAGGTCACATCCGAAAAGGGAAGAATTCTATCATGTATCCAGATCTTCAGTTTGTTATTTGCCCAGTTCGAAATTCAAGTGCTATTTCTGTACCACAGCGCCCCTCTGAACTACCAAGCGATGACACGAGCAACTCAGACGATTCAAAATCTCAAGATAGACCATATGTGGCACAGCTTGAATCTGTCAAAAAACCACACCTCCTCACCCAATCGAAACTCAATGATCTAGCTCGTGATCTAACATTTACTAAGCAACATAGTGAACTCCTGGCCTCACTCACCGTCTGCAACAATGGATCCTATTGGATGAAATGCTCGAATTTCACTATTTAGGGAGCGTTCTGCAGAACTACAGCAATTCTTCACACTTTTTGTAATGATATCAGAGGCCTATTCAATACCCTTGAGCTGACCTATGAACCAAATGATTGCCTTCGGTTCCAGTTGCTCACTTAATCATTTTAAGAGAGACATATGAAAACCTTGCTTTTATTCTAGACCGCATAAGTTACAAGCAGCATGAGTGGCTAATTTGTGCGGACTTGAAAGTAGTAGCCCTACTTAATGGACTACAAACTGGATACACTAAGTTTAGGTGGTTCCTTTGCAAGTGGGACAGTACGGCCAGATCAGAATGGTCACCCCGGAAAACTATGACACCCCGATGCCATAATGTATTTTATTAGACACTAGTTAAGAAAGAGAAAATCATTTTACTACCACTGCATATAAAACTAGCCTAATGAAGCAATTTACCAAGGTACTGCAACATAACAAGCCATGTTTCCAGTATTTCCAAGCGATCCTCCCTAAAATAAGTGATGCCAAGATTAAAGAAGGCATATTCGTAGGCCCTCAGGTATAGCTGATGAGGACTTCGAGGCGACAATGGATGAAACTGGCCAAGCGGTCTGGCATGCATTCAAAGATGCATGTAAAAGACTTCTGGGAAAGCACCAAGGGGCCAATCGAGAGCGTATAGTGGAGAGCCTAATCAAGTGTTACCAAGATCTCGGATGTAATATGTCACTGAATTTTTTCCCGTAATATGTCCCTTTCTTCATTCTCATCTGTCTTTCTTCCTAGAGAATGCAGGAGATGAGAGTGATGAACATGGAAAGAGGTTCCATCAAAATATAGCGTCAATGGAAAACAGGTATAAGGGAAAATGGAGCCCTGCTATGCTGGCTGACTTCTGCTGGAACCTGAAGCGTGACACACCTGAGAGGTCTTACAAACGAAGAAGTAAATACTAAAATGTAGGTTAATACATTATATAATGCTAACAAAATTGCTGATTTATTATATATTCATGAATTAATTACAATGGATATATTTAATATCAATTTGGGAGCGAAATACATTTATGATATCGTGGAAATCGGTATCAATTTCATAATTATTAAATTGGCAACTTACAAGTAAATGTTACGTAAAGCGAATTTTTTTTTAGCAAATTAGAATTCAGTACACTCAACCTCATAATAAAGTGCATATGAGATCTATGTTTTTTTCTTGACACTGGTATTTGTTGTAGAGTGTAATTGGAAAAGTGGGTTCCACATGAGATTGAATCTAACTAAGAAATTGCTATCTCTTGGAGTCTCTTTATTACATGTTCTGAGACAAAATAGGAGTTTTATATGGATCCTAAAACAGGAAAAGATCTGCTGAATGGTTCGAAAAGAATGAAAAACTAAGTCGTATTCCAAAGCCAATTGTTGCGCCCTAAATGTTATTGTTACAAAGAATCATCTTTTTTTAACCAAGGCAAATAACAACTCTTATTTTCGACAGATTCCTGAAGTAAATTAATGATTGGTCATCAAATTCTGTATTGTTCAATAGTGATGGACTAATACTGCTTCATGACAATGCCAGGACCCGCAGCTCTTAGCTGGATGTGTCTAAACTCAGAGAATTGAGATATGAAGTTAAGCAGCATCTTCCATATTCACCTGAAATTTCTCTATTGATTACTATTATTTAAAGCACATTGAACTATATATTAATAATAAAGTGTTCAAAATAGGGAAGAAATAGTGTTTTTTACCCTCAGGTGACCAATAAACTTAAATAATTTTATAGAAATGGGATATTATCATTAGAGGAGCGTTGATAAAACGTTATTGCTACAAATTATTTAGATTTTGTATTAAATATTCCCATTTATTTTATGCCACTTTCAACCTACTACTAATAACTAGAACATAAAACAATATATATATATATATATATATATATATATATATGAAAAGAGTCGAATATGTTTGTTTACAGAGTAACCATGCCAACCGGTCGCCATGCGCGAAGTAAGAAGCCGAAATATTCTAATCATCAAACTCTTTGGCACTAAATTTCTTGTTTAGTGTGAAACTAATTATTAAGGAATTGTGAATGCAATGTGTATATTGTAGGATTCGCAATAAAATGAAAACGTGACCCAAAATTTACCCTGCCCCTTTCTAGTGAAAACAAAGTGACTAACGAATCATGGGAATGTTCGATAAACTAACTTTTATTCTGGGCCTAAGAAAACGAGAAGCAAATGTGCTAGTTATAGGCCTGGATAATGCTGGAAAATCTACCATGTTGAACCATTTTAAACCTGAAAATACAAAAGCAGCTGAAGTAGTGCCAACAGTTGGATTCAGCGTCGAGAAGTTTAAGAGTAATTATACTTTTCTTTGTTTTCAAGTTGGTAGAAAGGAATAGGACACGCGGTTAAAGTGACTGAGTCTTAATATATGTAATTAATAATTGAATATGAATGGTGGGAGAATGTGAGACAGTAACTTATTCGTGTAATGAAGTGACCCCTCTATTACACCCGCAGGAGGATCAGGCGATATCTGGAGGCTTGTGTACCCTTGGGCCCATGCACCCGCAGTTTACCATCCTGGTCTCCAATGCTGGCAGGACGATCTGCGGCTATGTATCTTCCCCACATTTTCACTTTATTTTCACTACTTTCTTTACAGATCTTTCCTTACACATACTGCGCAATACGCCATTGTTGCTATTGCACTTTAAATTCGGAACTCCCCTCCCCTATTGTTAGCTAACTGGCTTACTTAAAGTATCTTATCCTTTCTCCTTGTTTGTCCTTTGGAACATCATAAGATTCCTCTCAACCACTCGTGAGGTTTATTAAGGGGTTTTGCTCTTGAGGCGCTCATCCTGTCTAATGGCTCAGGTGGGAACTGCAGCCTTTGGGGATCAAACGGTCATTAGGTGACCGCCGTCTCGTGCTTCCTGCGCCAATTTGTTTTCCTCAACTTGGGAAGTGACTTTGGAAGCTTCTGAAAATCTTGGATCGGATGTGTGTAAGTGGTTAGAGGCAGTGTTGCTCACCACCGTTTCATTCTTTATCTATGAGCGAGATCTTTCCAGCGAGAGAAGTACATTAAAACCGCAACCTCGTTCCCACTGGTACCAAACTTAACACCATTTATTCAGCTCTCGTTCCGACTAAAAAATGAACCAATATTGATTAGGATTGTTACCGGAGACAAAAGTTGGGTTATGTGTAATAATATTAAAGATTCTCTACAATGGATTAGTCCTGGGGGAAAACAATCCCCAGCCGAAACAGAGGCATAATCCACTAAAGATTCTCTGCTGCGTTAGGTGGCATATGATAAATAATTATTTAATTAAATATGAGTAAATAATTATTTAATTAAATATAAGTAACTTCAAAGAGATGCTTGATTTATATCCATAAAATAATGATAAACTTGAAAAGATGCCGCATTACTAACGGGATCATTTTTACCTTATTGCAATGGTTATTTTGGAAAGAGATCTATAATAAAATTTCACTATTCTATTATTTTTATAACTAACTTAATATCAGCTTAATAATCTCATTTTTCTAGATAGATTTTGTGATTGGGGGATTTTGCCTTCAGGAGTGGAGAATACTTATTTCTGGTAGGTATTCTCCACTCCTGAAGGCAAAATCCCCCAATCACAAAATCTATCTAGAAAAATGAGATTATTAAGCTGATATTAAGTTAGTTATAAAAATAATAGAATAGTGAAATTTTATTATAGATCTCTTTCCAAAATAACCATTGCAATAAGGTAAAAATGATCCCGTTAGTAATGCGGCATCTTTTCAAGTTTATCATTATCATTATTTTATGGATATAAATCAAGCATCTCTTTGAAGTTACTTATATTTAATTAAATAATTATTTACTTATATTTAATAAGTAATAATTTTTTCACGTTTCTACTACTAGTGTCCATCTTTCTATTTGAATCGGTTGAATTTGATTTACAAAATTTCTTTAAGGTTGCTTCGACCTCTTCTGTTGTTGACATCTTCATTCTCTTCAGGTGATTGGCTAATCATTTAAAAATATATTAATCTGATGGGACTAAGTCGAGGGAATATGGAAGATGACTCATTAGTTCCCAATCGAAATTGTTGATCTCTAGTATATGGGGTCATGCATTGTCTTGAAGAAAGAGCACTCTTCTTCTATTGATAAATGTTGGCCTTTTTCCCTTAAGTGCTGCATGTAAACGGTCCATCTAAGTAGAGTAAATCTTTTTTTATTATAGTTTGATTTGGATTAAAAAGTAAAAAATAGATTATACCATTCATATGCCACTTAACGCAGCAGAGAATCTTTAGTGGATTATGCCTCTGTTTCGGCTGGGGATTGTTTTCCGCCCAGGACTAATCCATTGTAGAGAATCTTTAATATTGTTCGTGCGTGGCAACTCAGCGTTGGCTCTTGCATGCATATTACATATATACTATACAAACTTAACAAATTCCAGGCTTCTACCTAGCGAAAAGGAGATGGACCTGGAAACATACCCCTATACTCTTCCACACATCCGAATATGACAGGCTCCCTGGGTCGGGGAAACTTTTGGTATCGCTACCTCGTTAAGGCATTCGCGCCATTGCCACCTTGATAAATCTGACTGCAACATACATAGACTCGCGCCCCGTCCTAGCCTAAACTAGCCCTCCCCCCTACCCATTACGCAACCCCTTCGCAAAAAGCGAAGCAGCCACACTCTTTCATTGATTCGTTAGACTCAAATGAGGCAAACACCGGGAAGGTGGACTCATGTAAGACCATCCACGGAGCCCGAGGTAACTTAACTCGAGAGGCAGAGAATCCTTCAACGACCTCTTTGCGCTAAATGAGTTGCGCTCCGCTCTCGCTTTGTGCGCTGAAAGCGCCATAGTAAAGATGGTATCCTATACGCTCTGCTTCAAAACTTAGTTGACTGAGGCATTATTTTCTGGTAGCTTTGTTCAAAAGGATCTGGAGTGAGGGAATCATGCGATATTCCTGGTGAATGGCTATCTTTCTTGCTCTTCGCAAGCGAGGGAGAGATCACTCTACCACGGCTAGTTTCCGCCCAATACTTCTAACATTCTGCTTGTGTTAGTCGATCTAGAAATTGGCTAACGTTAGGGTAGCTTACTTTTTCGACAGGGAAGGCCACATATCTCCTTCATAGTGAGGCTTTCGAGAGTTCCACTCCATTTAGGATGCTGTGTTCCGGCTGGAAAAGCTTGTCTGCAAGGCCTTCCTTTGTAGAGAGCAATTCCTCACGGGGATTTTTGATCTAAAAGAACACTTATCTTACCGCATGGCGATATAGTATCATGGAAATCCTGCATACTATGAGGACGTGGATACGAACCACAATTTACTTATTTGAGTTTCTACGTGTTCGTAGATTCCGCATACCGATGGTGAGAGAAGGAGATGGGCTATATCCGGTCCATTATGTCGAGAAGATGGCAATATCTGGTATGGTTTCATCACTGGCACCCTCTTTATCCTAAGCATTAACGGTATCACCTCGGTGTGTCGTAAGATATTATGTCTATGGACTACGTAAGGCAACCTTTCCATGTTTTGGGGTGTGGCTCAGATACCATACTCTTAAACATCGAATCCAATAGTCTCTAAACCGAATGCCTCAATAAGCTGAATTACGCGGTTTTTGGCTTTCTTTTCCTGGCGACTTCTGTCGCCATCTATCGCTTTACCCTGACCAGAATTTATATTTTTTTTTAGGAGCCGATCTGGCGTCTCCCTACTTGGGCATAGGTTGCCGTACTAAATACAGCCTACAACTAGGCTATATTAAAAACAAATAATAAGGATAAAAAGATCATAGGCTCAAAATAAAAAAACAAAGCTAAAAGGTAACAAGAAGTAAGCGCAGTCCAGCGTGGGAAAAGGGCCCGCCTCTCTCCGGTGCAAGAAACTGTGGCCCACAGCAAAGAGTCAAATGGAGTGGAGGATGCCTGCCTCCTCCAAAAATTCGTAAAGTTCACAAGTTAGTGTGCACGAAACCGTCCAGAGTACAAGGGACAAAGGGTAGCGACCCCGCTCGTCGCAGTACCGGGACAGGTAACGTGAGCGAAGATCGCCCAGACAGCGAAATTCAACAAGAATGTGCCGAAGAGTTTAAGGGACAACGCAGCCTTTGCAATTAGGCGCAGACGAGCGCTCCATCAAATGGCGGTGCGTCCCGCGAGTGTGGACGATTCGTATACGACAGAAAGCAGCCTGAAGCCGTCAGGCATTGGGGGATAGGTCCATGGGAATAGTCGTGGCGCAATGGCACTCAACTTTAGGCTCCCCTCAACCATTTCCCATCTTCTTTGCCAAGCAGCGCGGAGAGCTGCCCATATTCCTGCCATATAATCGGTGTGAGAAAGGGCGAAACGCTGGTCTAGTCGCCCGGTCATCCGGGAATGTTTGGACCCCTTGTCGGCGCGCTCTATCACCGCAATTCCTACAAGTCCAAGAACCAAACTGAAGATAATCTCTAAATCGGCCCGGCTCACCAAAATTGTGGCGTCACGGATATCGCGAACAAAGGGGATGGAGAGTTTCCAAAGCCCCGAGAGCGTATCTATAAATCACGATCAGGTCTCCGAACCAAGCACGTCGCGTTTTTTTCCGGTACCGAGCAGTGTATTGCAACCAACTCGGCCGTAGGGACAGACGCAGCGCCTAGCAGAGCCCCGTTGACTTCAAACAGAGGGGATACGGCGTGGAAACTGACCCCCTCTTGGGATTGGAGCCATCCGTATACACTGGCACAGTTGCAGCGTGACGTGAAGTGTGCTCCCAAAAGATCGAACACAATACTCCTGGCGTTGTAGAAGCTTTGGGAGCAGAGGCATGGCGACAAATAGTCAAAGGTGGTACCTTCCATGGTAGCGTCCTGGGAGGAACAAAGGGCGCCACCGGTCCGAAGCTATACCTAGTTCTCAAAGGTGTTTCCTAGCCCTACACCCAAATGGCTTAGGGTATGACTGGCCTCTCTCAGCTGTATAGGCACCGTCAAGATCAGCTGCGGGTGCAGTGAGAGCTGTTAGCGACTGAGAAAGGCGTCGGGCTCGCGCTTACAGGCGAATAATGCACTGCACCACGCAGAGCGAGTGGAATCTCCCCAGTATCGACAAGTAGGCTCTCAATGGAGAAAGTGCGGAAGGTACCGGTCGCCAAGCGAAGGCTGGTGTGGTGGATCAAGTCCACCTTCCGCAATACACGCTCGGCTGCGGATGCATAAAACTCGCATCCGTAGTTGAGCTTCGAATGAACAAAAGATCGATAAAATGTAAGGCAGAATCCTATCAGCGCCATCAGCCTACCACTGGGTGTGGACAAAGTAGCCGAAGCTGGTTTGGTGCTGTACTCCTTTCAGCGAGCAGCTTTAGGAACCCCGGAAGATGGCCTCACGACCATCTTCAGGGGTGTTGCCTCTTGTGAGTCTCACGACTCGGTGGATCACATTAGACGATGGCGTGGGATACCTGGTTTTAGCCGGGGCTAGGTGTAAACCCTTTATGCCGTTAGCTCTACCAGGGAAGCCTCCTGGGTTGGTGGAACCGCAGAATGCTTCCAAATGGACGCGAAAACGACCATGTCGTAGGCTGGAGGGGCATACGGCCTTACACTCACCGGCGTGCCATCAAGTGTCCGAAGGGCACTAATCATAGCTGCCACAGAGGGATTTAATGCATTCGCCAGAAGTCTCCAGTCCGAGAAATAGATCACCTTCGGCTCTCTACCAATCATATTGCCCTTAGCCAACATGGTGCCATCAGTGGAGCGAATAATGAGGAAGCGTTTGAAGCCAGCGGGCTCGAAAACTCCAGGTAACCTAAAATGAGATGCCCCGACGTAATCGAGGCTTCACTTTGCGTACTTTTGGTCTTAGTCTCGGACTCCCCACCAGAGGAAGCACCGGGGCTGGACGTGCAGATCTTTGCTTGGTTGCATACCGAAATGGCAGCGGCTTGTCTGTTCCCGAGGCTCCCGCGGAGGAAGAAGAGCCCACAGTCTTTTTAGTTTTTTTCTATTTCTTTTCTTTTTAGGAGTGGAGGGCGTGGAATGAACCCGCTTCTCCCCTCCGCCGGCAGGAGCCCCTATGTCAGAAGGGCCGGCCTCGGCATGATCCTTCTCTGAAATGGAGAAGGTCTTGCCTGTCAAAGAATCACTACCTGTAGGAGGAGATCACTCCTCTTTTTGTGAGGCCTCAGGGACCCGACCCTTCTGAAGAGGAGTTTGCATAGGGTGGACATGGGTTTTCTGTTTAGCACCGAGCCCGGGTTCGACCCCATGGTAGGTCCTACCGTCTGAGGCTGGGTCACCTCAGGGATTATGTCCATCTCGGGAGGGGGCCTTTATGTGCCCTCCCCAGAGACATGACAGAGTAGGACACGTACTGTGACCCCCTGTAGGCTATTAGCACACGAGCGCAGGATGTTAGGGCGCAAGCAACGACGGGCCCTGCCACCCCTTACCTTCCAAATGGGGTTGGCCCTATCGACGCGTTCCAACTTGGATCGGTAAATTTTCCACCGTCTACGTACTTTCTTGGCAGTCCCTTGTGAAAGAAAAGGGGGGACTGCCGCTGGAAAGAGGGAGGCACCCAAGGGCGCCTCCAGAGAAAGGGGTGAGGAGGAGTCCCCTACATCTTAGGCCTGGGAGAGGAGTAAGCCTCCTCTCCGGTATAATAAATTTGAAGGGTCCCTTGACAAAACAGGGGGGACGGACTTCCATATTTTTCAGTGAAGCTGCCTAGAGGTGGCTCCGGTGATGGTCGTGGGGAAGGTAAAGGCGGAGTATTAGTTTTTTTTTATTTAAATCATAATTGGACATGGTGACCCTTAAATTGTCACGGGACGCAAACGCCCATCACCTCACGCAGTATCCCGCTCTTCAATGGGTGAACACCGGGCCGGCAGAACCAGCTACCGCCATTTAAGGTCTTTCCTCCCGCCTGGTGACCTGGCATCCCATCAGCATAACGGCTCCACCTTGGCCACGGCTTAAAATTGATAGACAGAGAAAGGAGGAAGAAAGGGTATGTGAGGAACGTATGAGTGGGGATGAAGCAGGTTTTTAAAAACCCACCACCCAAGGCCGAAGCTCAGGGGTGAAGGAACGTTGTCCCCTCTGCCCGATCCGTATAGTTGGGTGAGTGGAAGCTGGTCGGTGTCTACCATTGGAAATTATAGGCAGACCAGAGAAACTTGTGGGGAAGGCTGTAGGGAAAGTGAGGCTGTCAGAAAGTAGAAGAGGCTAAGCTGGAGCCGGACGGGGCGCTGAATCCCGTCAGCACGGCGACCAGGAAGGCACATCGCCGTGCCCCTTACGGGACTATAACCAGGACTAGATTCAAAATTGGGCTCGCCTAGATCTGGTCTTATCGCATCGTTTTCTTAGTATAGTTTTTGATAGACGTCTCACCTTGAAGCCGCACATTCGCATTAGTGTCTCTTGAACTTGTCCCACAAACATTCTTAGCTAGGAGAAATTTAGAAGTTTGGGTGCTGTTTTGTTCGGTTGAAGCTTGACTCTGGTTGAGAATTTTACTTTACGACAGCCAAGCGTTTCCATTTGATGACCAGCTCGTTCAGCACTTCCCTTATACAGAGGTTCCTTGTAAGGAGTGGTACATTTTGATCGCTTTACGCCGTACACTCATCAATTATTCGCATATACGCACTAGTTTGGCACCTCAATTTTCCAACGGCGCTAAGTTCAGCCATGATCGATCTTTATGTCGTATATGGCGCAGTGAAAAACCAATCATAGAGCTCTATTTAGTCATTGAGTCAGTCACACGTCTGATTCTGTTCAAGACGCCACCCTGGATGTTACCTCGTTTGAACATTTGTTGCTGCACCTCTGCCCCCAAAGCTTCTACGCCGCTGAGAGAATTGCGTTAGGACTTCTAAGAGCACAGTTCATTTCAAGATGGTGCCATGAATGTGTACAC
Source organism: Ceratothoa steindachneri (assembly GCA_963969495.1). Classification (NCBI taxonomy): domain Eukaryota; kingdom Metazoa; phylum Arthropoda; class Malacostraca; order Isopoda; family Cymothoidae; genus Ceratothoa; species Ceratothoa steindachneri. Next base: position 157,638,190 of record OZ018321.1, on the reverse strand, counting down.
AATTAGCGCGAAATCCAAAAGCCGGGGTAGTTTTCACGCTGCTTTCCTTTTACCTGAAGCGGACGGGTTTAACGGCGCGCTGTTTACAATACACCGCTTGGTATTAAAGACTATGCGTTTGTACCTGGTTCGAAGATCGGATAGTTCACACATAGTTCTCAGTGCCAGCAAAGCTTTTTAATCCTCTTCCTCACTTGGTTTGCAGTATCCGTGACGCAACGGCTGTTGCGAACCGGATTGTTGTGGTTTACAGCCGAGTACGTATGTACGTTTGATTCGTACATGAGTAAATCCGTTCCACTTTTCTCTAAGAGTGGTCTAGTTTTAATTCCTTAACCAGGAAGGATTTGTATTATGATATATCTATTGCTATTTGCAGCGTTCGAGGATTTAATTAAACAACTCAGACAAAAATATACTTTTAATTACATAAAAGGGTGAAATATTAAATCTTTAAATACATTTTCGCACGGAATGGGAAATAAATAACAGAAAGATAAATAAGTTTTGGATTCGTTTACCTATAACTCAGAGAGAGTCGACAGTTGGGTGACCTTGAAAGTGGGTCTACTCGCTTTGGTGATTTGAGGCGAGTTGGACTGGACACTTCCTCGCTGACGTGAGGAGTGTTGGGAAAACAACTGATGCTTCTCACTAAGTAGGTGTGTGTGTGGCGGGGGGAGGGGGGTAGTGAGGCTTCTTGACTTTAAGATGTAAGTGAGGGGATCTTGGATGAACGGGAGTTATTCCGATCCCTGTGTTACAAATTCGGGCTTCTCGATGATGAGACAACCAAGAGGTGAATCTTTTCTCGAAGGGAAATTGACGTTGGTATTCCTCAACGGTGAGAGGTATCTTTGTTTTTATTCAGAAAACTGAGATAAAGGATTTTCTCTGGACGAGAATGGTATGAGAGTTGGTCTCGATACCACTGGTCTGCTATTTTAAGCGACCAAAGGAAAGGCCTTGGGAGGGAAAGTCCCGCTCGGTTCCCCTTATCTTCTTGATTCCCTGTTTGACTCAGGGACTCGTCTTCTTTTCTCGATTGCTACGCGGATTCTCCTTTTTATTTATTAAGATCGAACAATATATATGTCGATTATCCCCAGGGGGAAAGAGGCGAGGGGGTTTAGGAGGGGCGAACCCTCACTATCCACAGTTAAGCTTCTCTCCTAGAGCATAAAATTTCAACGCGGTGACACTTCGGCCCCTTCAGGTTTACGCCCGGGAAAGGGGAGATTTCGTCTTTTAGGCGAAAATATACATAAACAATCAAAGAGGACAGTGAGATTGCTCATAGATTTTCTGCCGACGAAGGCTTAGGCAGCAATGTTTTTATTCTAAGGGCTCTCACACCCTCCTATGTTTATATTAATGGACTACGAAATCTTCTAAATGAAATCTTTCTTCGCGAGCGACTTCACATCTTGGGCAGCGGAGATAAGGGGGTGGGGTAAAGTCTTTGCCTATATGAAGTGTAACGTTTGAAGCTGTATAAAGAAACTAGCGTCTGCTTGTCCTCGTGATTTTCATTCCCCCACACGGATGAATGTGGATATTGTATTCTGCTGGGTTCCTGGACATGTAGAATTTCTGGAAATGACCGCACCAATGATGGCACCAAATAGCCTGCAAGACGGGCGACCAGCAGGATATTTTGTTCTTTCACATCTCTGACTTCAGCCTGATTTTTTTGTAGAAATGGTCGATAAGCTTCATGGTAGTGATTAATTTACCATTCAAATATCCTTTGTCAGGCCGAGGTGGCATAAATTCTTTGAGCTCGCCGGCTTCTAACGCTTCCTTGTAATCCGATCTAGTGATGGCAGCATGGTGTCTAAAACCTAAAACACGCATGTTGCATAAAGGCAGGTATTAGATAGAATTCTAGGTAAAGAAACAAAGATCGTTCGTTTCTTGGACCGTACCCTTCTAGTGAATGCGGCAGCCACTACTCAGGCGGTCAATGTGAGTATTCTTCGGGTACTCAATGGCTCACCTATATAGGTATCATCTTACTCTACCATGAGCTCCCTAAAAAATATTCATTGCGAATGAACTCATCTACTACCCTTTGGACGATATAACGGAAGAGATGGCTGACCAGGAAGCACTGAATGTAAAACGTGTGATGGAATAAAAGAAATGAACCTCGACACCCACCTCTGAATTTTTCGTTATGTTGGGTCGTGAGAGGCTCACTGAGTCAGTGTGAGCTGATTTGTATCACTACCGGGTTAAAGCGTTCTTGCTATTGACGTGGAGATAATAATGCTTGATGTCAATTAAGCGAGTCATACCCTTCTTCCTCGTAGCAATATTTAGAGAAGGAAGTGATGGTCGTTTAGGCTGCAGACTAAATCTCTTTTCAAAAGACCAAGGAATTGGTTCTATCTCACCTCTTGTGACTTAGGACTTCATAAGCTTCTCAGAAGAAGTAAGCCCAATCTGCTCCTGGCCCCGCCTGCCCTATTAACATGGCAACCACCGCTGCAATTAGGAACACTTCTGTTGTTTCTACCTCTCAGCTGTGCCAGCCAAGAAGAACTGGTGGATCCACGAGCTCTGGCTCTGACTCGAGGCCTCGCCCCAGCTAACGATTTTTTGGTACATGTCCAACAAAAAGCAAATTGCCACCCTACCTCCTCCTGAATCGTAAGATTCACAGGCTGCAAATTCCCTGAAAGTGGTCGGGAGACTATTTCCGTAAATGGAAGGTAATAATTAGGGAGCTTTAGTGAAAAAATGGGTTCCTCTAAAGGGAGAGGAACACCCCACCCGAAGCCACTGCGCCTGCTTCAAAGCCGACACATCCAGCAAAGCTTACGAAAGAGGAGGAAAAGAAGGATCGTGTGAGCAGCCTAGCACCCGTCAATAAGCCATCGAAGGAATCTGCGCATAAGGAACAATGCCAAGAGCACCCAGAGTTCGGCGGCCAGGAAGTCTACTGCCTCCCCCGATCCCCTTCTAGCTAGACTTGGAGGACATTTTCCTTTATTGAAATTACTGGGACTCCGGATCAACTCGGAATAGCGCGAAGAATCCTTAAGGGCACTGCTATTGAATCCACCGACACTGAGAAGGACTTGGATGTAACAATCACTAGTGACCTCAAGTTCTCGAAACAGTGCATTGAGGCGGAGAAAAAGGCCCAAAAGATGCTAGGCTATATTAAGCGCCAGTTTGGTTTTTGGAACCAGGAGATTGTACTGTGCCTGTACAACTCACTTGTCCGACCGCACCTGGAGTATGCCGTACAATTTTGGAGTCCTTCATTGCGAAAGGACATCGCGAGATTGGAACGCGTACAAACCAGGGCAACCAAGCTGATTCCCTCTATCCGACATAAAAGTTATGAGGATAGACTAAGGGAATTAAATCTGTTCTCGCTGGAAGCCCGTAGACTACGTGGTCAGCTCATCGAAGTTTTCAAAATACTTCGAGAGTTCGACAATGTTGACTACCGTGAAATTAGAACAAGAATTTGCAATACTCACTAACAAAATTAACATATCAAACACAGAAGACGAAGACAAATTTATTCAAGTCAGAAATAAGCGTCCATCCAAACTTATCATACAAAAAGAACCAGTAATCTCAACCCAAAATAGATTTGATATATTGTCCAATGAAGAAGAGGAAGAAACTTATTTAGCTGATGACTCAATAATTCGAAACCAAATAGATCATTTCGGAAGTTGGAACATCAAAAAACCCAAATTCCGCTGCTATCCAGGATTAAAGATTGACCAACTAACACAACAAATAAACAACCTCGATATGAAGAGCAAAAAGAGTCAAATAATAGTGAATGTTGGAAGCAACGATGTGTTCAATGGAAACAACTATCAAGGTTCAGAAAGCATAATGATAGACTACATGAAAATGATAAAAAGAATCAAGTCGAAAACGGAAAATGCTATTTTTGTTGGCGTTTTACCTAGAATATATGAGAAATATGAAAATCTAAGTCGAGTAATTGGGATTAATCAACGTCTGGAAGATCTTTGCAAAAAGGAGAATGTTAAATTTATTGACTCCTGGCTACTTTTCATGCATAACAGTGGCCTGTTTTCTCAAGATGGGGTCCATCTTGCCACAAAAGGTAAAAAAAAATATGGAGAATTGCTACAAATAAACCTACGAAATTTTCGGAATAATAAAGCGCCAAGTCGAGTATCGCAGGGAAACGATCGAAGCCCCCCTACAGAAGAAATCGGATAAATACATTAAAAGCTCTATTATTTAACGCGAGATCTATTAGAAACAAATCTACAGAGTTCAGAGCGCTGGTAGCGATTAAGAAATATGACATTATTGGAATCACTGAGACATAGATCCACGGACACTCGAGAGATATTATTTCAGAATTCCAACTACAGGAATACAAGTTATTTCATGAAGATGATTACAGAGAGAGGGAGGAGGTGTACTTTTTTGTGTACGCAAAGATTTGCACCCTGTAGAATGTAGCATCGACACTGATTTTAAAATAGTAACGGTTAAATTAACCAAAAAAAGAATCTGTATATCAATTTGGTTTATAGGAGGCCACACCAACTTTGGGAGACAGATGACCCATTTTATGAATTTTTGACGAACATCTGTAAAGACAAGTTATCATTGATCATTGGAGATTTTAATTGTGCTAAAGTAAACTGGCCAAACAAAACTGCAGACTCAGAAGGACAAAGGTTGGTTAATTTTATTGAGGATAATTTCCTGACTCAGTGGGTGAAAGAACCAACAAGAGATGAAAACATATTGGATTTGGTGTTAACATCAGACGATGAATTGATTTCAAATTAAATGTAGGAGACGGAATAGGAAACAGTGATCATAATGCAATCCATTTTGAAATGAATATCCCACATGTCAGAAAAAATGATAGCACCGCTAAACTTAATTTCAAAAAAGCAAATTATGCTGGACTAAGAAAGAGCTTGAGCAATTTTACGATAAATAATGAAGAAATCAACGAAGCATGGCATGAATTTAAAAACAATCTTCTGAACAAAGAGTCTCAATTCATACCAATGACTGTTTTTAAATCTAAAAATGTAAATAAACCTAAATGGTTATCTGCAGAAATTATGAAACTCATTAAAGACAGAGATAAAGCGTATAAAAGGCTAAAATCCAACCGTAACATAGAAGACAGAAATAATTATTTAGAACTGAGAAGAAAAGTTAAAGCCGCAATTATAAGAGCCAAACGAAATGAAGAAATAAGTGCAGCCCTAAACTGTAAAAATAATCCAAAGGAGTTCTTTGTTTAAGGAAATAGCAGAAAACCTATAAAAAACACCATCGGCCCAATAAGAGACAAATATAATATTTTGCAATTTAATGATATTGGCGTAGCAAATACTTTGAACGAATATTTTGCATTTGTTTTTACAAACGAGAGCAAATCTTATGACCAGATAGAAACAAATAAAAAGGCTAACACTAAACCACTCAAATCGGTTCAATGCTCTGTCGACAGCACAAGAAAACTTATAGAGAAGATGAATAAATTCAAATCTCCGGGACCGGATAAAATATACCCAAGAGTCCTAAAAGAAATCCAAGATCAAGTAGCGAAACATCTTACGCAAATTTTTAATCTATCATTAGAGAGTGGAATCGTTCCTCAAGACTGGAAGATGGCAAATGTAACACCAATATTTAAGAATGGATATAAAGAGACTGCCAGCAATTTTCACCCTATAAGTTTAACTTCTGTAGTTGGGGAACTCCTTGAAACCCACATTTCCGATAAAATTGTTGAGCATTTAGAAAAGAATAAACTATTAAATGATACTCAGCATGTCTTCAGGAGAAAGAGATTCTGCCTCACAAATTTACTAGATTTCTTCCACTATATAAGTACTGTGTACGACAATAACAGATCAGTTGATATTTTGTATTTAGATTTCCAAAAGGCATTTGATAATGTTCCGCAAAGGAAGTTGATGTGTAAAGTAAGAGACTTGGGAATAAAAGAAAAAATTGCAAAATTGATAGAAAATTGTCTTACTGATCGAAAACAGCGAGTAGTCATAAACGGACAAGCGTCAGAATGGGTTCCCGTTTGTAGTGATGTCCCTCAAGGATCTGTCCTTGGACCTTTGCTTTTCATTATATACGTTAATGATATAGATGATGGCTTGCTATCGAAAATTTATGTTTGCTGATGACTGTAAATTAGGAAAAGGGATAATTACTGAACAGGATGTCCTTGAATTTCAAAGTGATATTAATCAAATAGCACGATGGTCGGCAGATTGGGAACTTCCCTTAAATCTTAAAAAGTGTAAATTAATGCATATCGGTTATAAAAATCCAAGGGCAGAATATAAACTTTTGGATAAAAAGATTACAGTAACTGAAAATGAAAATGATCTTGGAGTGTATATCGCAAATGATCTTAAGTTTCTCGGCAGTGCATTGAAGTTGAAAAGTAAGCACTAAGGCTTCTTGGATATATAAAATGACAATTCACATACAAAAATAAAACTACAATATTAAATATGTACAAAGCATTGGTTAGGCCGCAATTAGAATATTGTTTCCAGGTCTGGTCTCCTTACTTAAGAAAAGACATTCAGAGATTAGAGAAGGTACAAGCCCAAGCCAGGAAAATGATTCCAGAACTACGAAATTATAATTATGCAACAAAATTAGAAAGATTAAATTTATTCAGCCTTGAAACAAGAAGATTGAGAGGTCAATTAATAGAAATGTTCAAAATATTAAAAGGAATAGAAAACGTCGACTATAATATTTGGTTTCAACTCAGCACATCCACTACGCGATCTAACGGAATGAAAATAACACCAAAGAATTTTCGAACAAGTATATGCGGGAACTCCTTTGCATATAAAATTGTAAATAAGTGGAATCAATTACCGGAAGATGTAGTCAGCTGTAGTACAGTCGAAAAATTTAAAATTAAATTAGACAAAGTTTTAAGAAATGTAACACAATAGGTGATGTGACATAATATGTTGAAAATATAAAATGCATGCTATTATTAAGAAATACCAAAATATCATTAAAATTTCTTTTTACTGGAAAATATGTATAAGGTCTAACAATCATAATAAAATGCTTTTTGACGTGAATATGTCCTTAATAATCCTTGTGAAATCAATGTCAATATAGGAACACTCACATAAGACGAAGGACGTGTTCTAATTTTGGACAAGATGCTTAACTTAAGTTGAATGAATATCTATACTAATAATATTTATAGGCATGTAAAGTATTTAACGTCATGATCAAGAATTAGTCTGGTATATAATAGGAATAATTGACAATGAGGGATAACTCTTGAAGTAAAATTAATAAGGTAAAAGAAGCATGGTGAAATTTAGTATGAAACTCTTATAAATAGCTATATAAGGTTGTTCCTGCTTTTATGTAAAATTTCCAAAGAGCCAGGTGCATTTTTCTCTTTTCCATACCTGTGATCGGGTGGGAGAGGTAGGTAGAGAGAGACCTCATCTTTAATATCCTATGCCTTAAACACATCATTTTGACTTTAGCTAGATATGTAGCAATTAAAATTAAAAAAGTACCTCCATTGAAATGGAACGAATATTCTTTTGAGAGACTTACTATCCTTGTAACTTGTAACACTCACTCACTCACTCATTCACTCACTCACTTACTCACTCACTCACTCACTCTCTTTCTCTCTCTCTCTCTCTCTCTCTCTCTCTCTCTCTCTTTAAGAAAGTTGAGGGAGAGATGACGCCCCCTTGTCGCGGGAAGAGAGCTTGTGGGGTACCCCCGGTAGGGCTTCCCTTGTCGATTTGGTCGGAAACGAGGTTCCAGACTAAGTGCGTCCTTGCTTCCTTTTTCTACTCTATCCTTCTCCCTTTTATCCTATCTCTTCGACTTATTATACAAAAAGAAAAAACAACAAAAAAAGCCGACTCCTATCGTGTCACTCTTACCCTTTTTTTTCCCTCTATCTACATATAAGGACCTCGCAGCTACCTCATGCGTCATAAGAGAGGCTTTGGAATCTCTATAAACAACGCCAATCGACGCTCACTGGTTGCGAGAGACAAGGACTAGAAGTGTCCTAGGCGTTGGGGCACGATGAATGGGATGGGGGTAGAGCCCCGTTAACCCCTTCCCTGGCGCGTAATTATTGACCATTCCCAGTGACCGTTGACGGGTGCCTCTGCTAGCATCGGTCCGAGGTGACGGCCGTTTGTTCCCACGTTAGTTGCTTGGCCAATAAAAAGCCTTGGGTCGAGTCTCTTGGTGTGGCGGGATATCCATTGAACGCTGCTCCGAGATCTTGGCCGTCGTGAAGGAAACTAGTAGGAGTTTAGTACGGGGCGTGCTCCGTTGTTCATCTGGTGAGAAATCGATGGCCCCTTCGGGGATCGTCAGTGCTGCTTGGTTGGGAGCCACGGCACGCCGAGGTTTGACGACTCGGTCGGACGAACAGCAGCACATGGAGCGTGCCTTCTGAAAGATCCGAAAAGTCTCCAAAGAATAGGCGGGAGCGACTCGCGTGGGGTGAAATCGCCACCCCCCCTTTTCTACTATTGATTATTCGCAGAGTTTTGAGAGAGATAAAATGTTCAAAATGACGGGCAAGAAAGGACCAGGAGCACTCAAATACACGTGTGCAATATGCCAGAAGGATAAGTGGTGCGTGGACTTTCCAGAGGGCTGCTACTGAAAATGCAGCCCAGAAAGTATCTGCATTACCGGATCGAAGAGCTGGAGATCGGTGTCCTAAATGTGTATAAATTGGTGCATAGTATTATGCTTGGCATAAAATTGGTTCATTTTCTTCTCTTGATTTATGTGATCACCGGATGCACAACCTAATTTTGGGCGGATGGCCTTCTGGTATTGATCATTTTCCTATCCAAATATCATTTTGTGGGCCGCGGCCGCCAGAGAAAACGTCTCTGTGGTGCCTTGAGTGGGCGCAGTGGCTATCATTTCAGAAAATTACTGAGTTCTCTATCCAAGTCGAGGAGCTTAGATCGTTTGGTTGATTGGTTGAATTCTTCTCCGGAACCCCAAAAGCCGTGGGCTAAACTACTATTCCTAGAACATCTGCCCATTTTGCACTCCACCCGCTTGCGTGGTGATGGTCATTCGATTGCGCTACCGATCTTAGAAGGAAGCGATAGGCCTATATGCGCTATAAGTGCTATTCGAAAGATTCTACCGCATGCGACCTTTGTCGAGCGAAGGATAACTGAAGACCGCCGACCGAAGTTTACCATCATAGTCCGGGAACCCTTCAACGACCTGTTTACGCCAAGTGAGCTTCGTTCCGCTCGCTTCATGAAAGGATACCATCCATGGTCCGAACAATATCCCCTACGCCATGCTTCGACAATTTGGTGAGCGAACAAGATATGGACGCTATGTATCCTCTACGACTCCCGGGAAATGGCTACCTACTTGATTTTTGCAAACCGGGGAGATATCACTCTACTACGGCTGGTTTACGTCCAATTTCCATAACTTCCTGCGTGTGCTAGGTGATCTAAAATTTATTTAGCGTTAGATTATCTTGCCTTTTGAAAAGTGGAGTCCACGTGTCTAGTGCACGGTGCGGTTTTTCGAATTTATACTCCACATTGCATGCTCTTCTGCATCGGCTATAAAATGCTATCTGACGGCCTGAGTTGACAGCATTTTGCTACGGTGTTTTTATGTAAGACAGAACACGATATCTCATGGCGATACGATGTCATGGAGACCTTCTATACTGTGTGGATAAAGGGACGATTTTCAGTTTTCTTGTCTGGTTTTAACAAGATCTTGGATTTCTTTTACGGATCGGAGTGAGCTAGCTGAGGTCTAACAGGGTTGGAAATGGCCGTCCAACAAAGAAGAGTCCTCAGCGTCACTCTATTTCCCTTAAGCATCAATGGTATCACTTCGGTGCTGCCGAAAGATGGTATGGTTACACTTCAGGTAGACGGCCTTTCGATCTCTTTTGGTGCGGCTCATATGCCTACTTTGGAGCGTCGACTCCAACAGACTAATAAACGCATCTTCATATGTCAAAGGGTACTTGTTCGGTGTTCTTTAGTCAAGACTAGGCCAATGCCTCTAATGCTTCAAGCCATTTTCTGTCACTTCTGAATCGGGCACATTCGCGGGACCCAACGTCATCTGATGGTGCACTTCCTTCATCCTTACTGGGACGAATGCTTGATCCGCCAGACAGCCTGCGTCATTCTTGTAGAATATCTTAGTCTGAGGGATCTTAGCGGGCGTTACCTGTCCATGCAACATGATGAGCCAGGTTGTTATCGCTTGTCATATGTACTCGAGACGTATTCGTGCACTACTGACGGTGCGACTTTTGAGATTTTTGAAGAGGCTGGCCTCCTTCACTACATAGTTGTCTTTTTTTGTGTTGGGAGTGCATCTTCTTGCTCCTGATAGATCAAGCTTCCTTCTAGCACCTATTTCTTTGAAGACATAAGCAGGCCAGTGTGACTTTCGGAAGATAGACTCGATGCAATATGCATCGAGTCTATCTTCCGAAATGTGGAGATACCCTCGCTATATGTTTTGCAAAGATAATTATGCTCTTGTGTGTACGAGCCTAGCGTCTCCACCATTCGCCAACGGCTCTCAGATCTTCTGTGACCGATCTCGATGGTGCCTATGCTGCAATGAGATGCTATATATATATATTATCTCTCGGGCCAGGGGGTATCTGTTTTTTTTCTAAACACGATATCCTGGAGGTACGACATTTGTTAAAGATTCGTTTTAACACATTTACGATTTTTTAATTTTCAAATGCATGAACGTTTTTAATTTTTAAAAGGATGCTCACCGATATCATTTTCAACTTCCGAAACTTAATAATAACAGTTATTCACTTTTCCAAATTATTTTGTTATTTTGCTAGAGTTGAAACTCTGCGTCATTTCGCCCTATTTCCTTCAACTTTTGGCCTAATAGTGGCTTACCTAGTCAACCAATACCAAGTTGTTTTAGATCTGCAGGCGATCTGCGCATGCGTCTTCTGGCTTCTTCACCAATGACACGCTTCGTTATATTTCCTTTATTCCGGACGATTCGCGGATCTCCGTGTTTTCAGTTTATATGGTATAATGGCGTGTGTTGGTCGTGATAGATCGAATACCAACTCATACGAGAAGATTTTGAAGACGATTGTCAGGCCTTAGAAATATATAGGGTAAATTTTCGTTTTTAACGATTCGTTTCGACGAATCTTCACTATTTTATTTATAAGCTGTTTTCTGCACAAAGATTTGATTCAAACTAGAGGCCTAACGAAATTTAGCAATCTACGTTTGCATTAAAATCTGATGGTAAGCTTTCTAATTAGGAACATTACGAGGGATTCTTTTTAAGTTGCAGGAGGTGGGTGTGCAAACCCCCACAATTAAGTGGGGTATGGGGGCGAAGCCTCCCATTTTGGAAGTACCTAAAAATGTTCATTTTTGGCGGAAATATCCTAAAGTAGGCGGTGCTATCGTCGTCTTCTTAAATTATCAGGTTAGGTCTGGTCTGGTCTGGATCTTTTAAATGAATTTAAAAATGTGATTTCTTATGCAGTTTTACATGTACTTTTCAGATCTGAAGCTCGTTTTTGCTGGAAATACATACTTTTCCTAGTATAGACTTCAGTCGATTATGGGGAAAGTATGTATTTGGGGGGAAAACGAGTGTCAGAACTGGAAGGGAAACACAAAACTGCATAAGAAAAACACATTTTAAAGTTAATTTGCGAAAGTGTATTAAAACAAATCTTTACCCAACATTTAAACATTTGTCACGACTCAACTACTCCCAAAGCTTTTACAGCGCCGAACTTATTGCGTTCGAACTTCTTGAAGCACATGTTTCATCCTGGTGCCGTGCCAGTCCACACGGATGATTCAAAATCCGAAGAGAGGGTCGGCTTTCACGACTTTTTCCCTTTACTTTAAACTGGTGGTGCTGTATCTGGCACTGCGTCTTTCTTTACGACCGAGTTATCTACAATGCACAGCTTAGTACGGAAGATTACGCGTCGTAGCCTGTTAGGAGATTGGATTGTGATATTTAGCGGCTCACATAGCACCCTGAGTATCTTCGAGGCATTGGAAGCTCCGCATTCCTGCTTCGGAGTATTCGTGATGTTACAGCTGCCGCAAGCAGGGCTGATGTTGATATTATCTTTACTGGGTTCCTAGATATGAAGGAATTGCGGCAAACGAGCACGCTTATGGGGGCGCTGAATTATCTACCAGGACTGGGCGACTAGACAAATGCTTTGCTCTCTGACTACATGAGGGGAATTAGGTAAACCCTTCGGACTGCATAGCAAAGAAGTTGGTTGATGGCTAATGGGAATTTAAAGTTGCACAGAGACTATTATCGTGGACTTACCCCAGATTCCTTAACGGATTCAGGTCGTTTTCTGTCTCTTCTGAATCGGACACATTCGCAGCGCCATCTGATGCGGCTCTCCCTAGTAATTAACTGCGACGACTCTTTGGTCTCTCAGTCTGTCGAATATCCAAATTATGAAGGTTTCGCGCGTGCTACTTCTCGTTTTACCGGCACGAGGGAGGACGCTGCCATATGTCTCTTCTATCCGGGGCAGTTTTCGTGTACTACTGATTGCGGACTAATTGAGTTATTGGAGAACGCAGTCATTCTCCATTTGATTTAGCCTTTTGGTCGTGGATAAATCCTCTATCCTCGAATGGAGCCAGGCCTCCTGTGGACACCTTATCGTCTATTTCGCTTTTGCTTGTTTATTTTTTTTAGGCTAGGTTGTTTTTTGTGTTGTCAGTATTTTTTTCCGTTTGTTATTTATTTACTCTATTTGTAAGATAAAAATAAGTAATTTCGCTGGCTATGCCCTTATTGGCAGTGTAAAGGCAAGACGAGGAGCTAAGTTCTCTCGGCCTAAAACAGAAATAAAGAGGTCCAACAGAAAGTTTCTCAGATACTTTCCAGGGTATAATAATACAAGGAATTCTTCCTCATATATATTAAATTAATATAGTGCACAAACAGGTCAAAAATATCACAGGATTAAACCAACAACGATAACACGTCGATAACAAGAACCTAAGAATGGGTCGTAAGATTAAAAGAAATACTCCAAATACCTGTCACGGAAGTAGTGAGGCAATACAGAGAGGGTGGTTGTCCTGGAAACAGGGAAGAGTCGTAACGAGCCCAGATGTGTCTGACTTCCCGGTGAGTCGACAGAGACGAGTAAATCTGGAGCTTGCAATCGATGCAGCGGCAGAGGTAATAGCGACAATTACTGGCATGGCTCTGGTAAGGCGGTGCAGGTAACAGTAGGTCCTTGTTGTACGAACTCCTAATCGGCTCTGGTTCTTCGAGTCAGAGGGTCCTATTTATAACCTACACCGTGAGTATCTACATGACTAAATTCATGCCGGTTTTCAACTCACCGACCCGCACCTTCCAGCCACTAAGAGGTAATTTACAAGTGCATCGTAAGCTACGTAGTAGTTTGCCCTTACAACACCTCCGAAACACGAATTACTAGAAGTAGATTGAAACATTAATACAAGATAACATAAAAAGGAAAAAACCGGAAAAGTAATAAGAATAATTAACAAGGGAAGGTGCTCAGAAGGTCGGCACCTAAGTTGTCTTTTACAGCAATGCAAACAACTCTAAACTTGTAGGCCTGAAGGGCTAAAGCTCAACGAAGTAATCCGTAATTTTTACCTTCAAAAGTGGCTAAATACAAAAGAGGCTTGTGGTCAACTTCCGGAACAATTTCCTTACCACGAAGATAGAAATCAAACCTAGTGATGGAAAAACAAACTGTAAGACATTCCTTCTCGATTGTGGAGTACTTCTTCTCCCGGCCAAGAAGTTTCCTACTGGCAAAGGCGACAGGATGCAGACCTTCCTCAGGATACTGTAGGAGAACAGCTCCCAGTCCATGAAGAGAAGCATCAGTCCTCAAGATGAAGGTCACATTGGGATCAGGCAACTGTAAGACAGGCTTTGATGATATGGCAGCTTTTAGATGGCAGAAGAGCTCTTAACAGATCTTCGTTCTAGGGTAGAGGCTCCGGGTTAAACTTCTTAGTAGGTCAGACAAGGATCCGTCTAGTCAGAAGCTCACGGGATAAATATTTTGTATAAAAAGAGTAGTCCAAGGAGTGTTCTTAGCAATTTCTTACTCGTGGGTGGAGGTATGTTTGTTATAGCCTCAATCTTGCTATGCTGGGGTTGTAAAGATGACCCGTCCAGAACGAAGCCGAGGTATTTAATGGACGTACCCCGAAATCGACACTTGGATGGCTTGACGGTTAGATAGTGATCTCGTAGTCGTTCAAAGATTCGGTTGAGAGCTTCAAGATGTTCATCCCAAAGTACAGAGAACACGAAGATATTATCAAAGTAGAAGCATACGTTAGGTAGTCCAGCTAATACAAGTCTCATCAAGCGATGTAGGTGGCACGAGCAGTAACCAATCCGAAGAGAATACGGTAGAACTCCATTAAACCTAGATGATTAGGAAAAGCAGTCAAAGAGGCACCTGGTAGTAAACCTTGCAGAGGTCAAGTTCAATGCAATTAGGTTCGGCATGGAATACAGTGACAAAATTTATTTGGCGATAGTCATTGGCCATTCTGTAGGAACCATCAGTTTTCCTCACCATGTCGACAGATGAACAATGAGAAGAGGAGGATCGTCTGATAATTCCTTGTTGGAAGAGGGTCTGAACCTCCTCCTCGAAGACGGGCATAAGGTGGATAGGCACTGGATATCTCTTGGCCTGTACCCTCTCGGTAGTTGTTAAATTAATGCCATGGATAAGAGTGAAAGTACATCCGGGTTCATTGGAGATCACATCCTGGTACCTACTCATAAGTTCCTGAAGCTGTGATTGTTGGTTCCAGTTGAGTGTTACAACCTCAGTGTGCTCAGTTGAAGGAGGGTTAAGCATACCATTTGGTGTCAAGGGCAGCTGTAAATAATCAGTTTCTCCTTGGTCAACCACAGTCATTTTCTCTTCTCCAGGAGCGGTAAGTTCTTCCAGGGTAGAAGTTTCGTCCAGTACTTTCACCTACTGGACATTGGCTCTGCGGTGATACTTTTTTAACAGATTAGCATGATAAAACCTGGAGCTCCAAGGAAACTCAATAAGATAGTCTACCTTAACATGCCTATCCAGTACCTTATATGGTCCATTTCATGTAATGAACAGTTTACTGGTATCACTAGGCAGGAGTACCAGCACTTCGTCACCAGGCTTGAATTAAGGGGCTTGTGACTTGAACTTGAACTTGAAGTAATTGTTGTACCCGGCACTGCTAATGTCTGCATGTTGGGCAGCAAGCTGGGGACATTGGGCCAGCTTCTCCTACAGTTTGATGACGTACTGGAAGCCGGTTATTTCATCTTTATGGAAAGTGCGATCTTCACACAGATCTCTCAGAACAGAGAGTGAACCTCTGACAGAATGGCAATACAGTAGTTCAAAGGCCGAAAATCCAGTCCGGTTTCTCTAAGTTCTCAGAGAAAACAAGGTTGGAATAAGATGCCTAGCCACTCAAGAGGCTTCTCGACACATAACTTACAGAGGATAGCCTTCAGAGGTGCGTGTATTCTTTCGATCCTACCATTCCCACTACGGTGGAAAGGAGTGGTGAAGATCGGTTTCACACCTAGAAGCTTATGAAGTTAATTCATCAAGTTGGAAGTAAATTGGCTCCCACGGTCCGACAGTATTTCTCGCGGAATCACAACTCTAGAGAAAACTATCAGCAATGCTTCAGCAACGGATATAGAGCCTATGTCATTTAGGGTTACAGCCTCTGAAAGACCAGTAGCAAAATAAATGAGGGGGAGTAGGTAGCTATGTCCGTCGAAAGATGCTGGAGAAAGTAGTCCAACCAAGGGCAATGTGGGCAAATGGTTCAGTGATGATAGGCATGGGTTGTAGTGGGACCGGTCGTACTCGTCCTTTCCACCGAAAAGCGTTGACACTTGTCGCAGGAACGGCCAAAGGCTCTGATGTTGGTTCAAATGCCAGAGCAATGAAACTGGCCTGAGACCTTTAGCTCAGCCTTCCTTTGGGAGAAATGGCCAGCTAAAGGGCTCTCATGAGCAAGAGAGAGGATAATAAGGCGACAATCACGGGGAGCAAACAAGGTTGATTTTCCTACCTTATCGGGACAATGACTTCATCCGGTAGAGGAGGCCATCAGCAATGACGAATTAGTAGTTAGACCCGTTCATCGCTTGGTCAATTTCTCTCGTGGCGAGTTTAGCTCTAGCGCTAGAGAGCGTTTCACAAGAAGCCTGAAGACGACTGAAGTAATCAAGTGTCACAGAAAGGGGTTGGAGAGGAGGTTGAGCTAAGGGATGAATGCCCTTCATTTTACTCTCTCTCTCATCTGGACTGCACATACTTGATGGAAGTCCGGTTTCAGAGAAATATCAATACCGGAAGCAGAAGAATATTTAAGCAGAGTAAAGTTGGCCGTTGGTAAGGGCGAAGCATTCCATGCCGGACGTTGAATGGCAGAGTCCAGGTGGAAGGAGACAACTGTGTCATCAGCGACATTATGATCTGACTCCCGCAATATTACCAACTAAGATACTGGCAAATTTAAGAGGAGCTCTGATAACGTCCGTCCAGCCCTCGTAATAAGAGCATCGAAGGTAGCAAGAGACGAGATGAAATGCATCCACTCGTCCCAAGTAGTCGGTAACGAAAACTTTTCTGCAGTTGGAGACACCATCATCGGGTAACAAACACATCTTCCGAAACAACCACACATAAGCAACCGCTGTCTCTAATGATGGTGGACACCCAAGCCCCATTCATGGTAGCAGAAGATTGGAAATGTGTGTCTTCGGTCGGATAAGCAAAATCCCACCTTATATGGCTCCGCAACAGACGTGTGCCTCCACCGAGACGGCAGACTCGTAGGAGGCACACCGCTGAAGTTGGTCGCCAGGCGATCTTCCGGGGTTCAAACGCTGCCCCCGAAATAACAACACTAAAGGAACTTCGTATCCTACACGCACTAATGGGCTGGGTGGCTCGAAGAAGGTGCATCCTGCAAAAGAGGGACGCCCGCCCCCTAAGGTTTCGAGGCGTAGTGAGTAAAAGACCCGCATGTCCAACCCAATCTCCCCCGATAAGTCCTTGAAGGCGACAGCGCCTTCAGTGCATTTTCCGGCCAACAGCGCCTTCAGTGCATTTTCCGGCCAACAGCGCCTTCAATGGATTTTCCGGCCAACAACGCCTGAAGCTCCGTCTCCAGGAAGAACTTGTGAGTGTATTTTCTTGGAAGAGCGTCTCCGCATCTCCTCCAAGCTAAGCCTGGATGGTATATTTCTTTAATGGAATTGCCGCGGAATACGGGCCAACTGGGAGGAGCTGCTGAGGCTCGAATCCTCACGTTTTCCCCTAAGCTATTTTTTTACAGGAGTTTGACTTATGCCCAAGGAGGCAGTCGCCAGATGTGCTCCTAAAGTTTTTTTTAAAAATTGCAGGAGACCATGCTAGGCGCGTGCTCCCGGCCCACCATCCCAGGGTATAAGGGTTTTGCGACCCCACCACCAAGGGATTGGGGCCTGGCAAGAGGATGTGCCCTTTACACCCGTCATCATGTCTCAGTTCTTCTCTTCGCTTTAGACACCTCCTGTTAGGCAGTAGCTGTGCAGCTGCACCTGTATAGTAGGTAAACTGTTATTTCTGCGTACATTCCACCGTTAGCCGACTTCGACGCGGGGGACTTCCGCCGCGTCGTGGCAGGGTTGCTGAGGCTGTTTTTTTTCTGTTTGGGCATCCAAACGGTAGACACCCCCTCTCCGGAGACTAATTAATCAATCCCAGGGGTCAGGTCTTTGCCGACCTGATCGACGAGTTGGAGACAGGTGTCCTAAATGTGGATGTGTAAATGTGCCCGAGAACCGCTTCATTTTCCTTCTCCCCTGAATCACAGCCTGATTTGGTGTGAGGGGTAGTCGATGACCTCCATGGTAGTGATCTCTTTTCCCATTCAAATATCGTTTTTTGGATCGCGGTCATCTGCCAGCCTGCCCCGCTGGTGTTTGGTACAGGGGCGGGGTCCGCATTTCAGGAAATGACTGATTTTTCTGTTTCAATGGAGGAGTTTCTAGAGTAGATGAGGCAGTTTAGTTCTTCTCCAGCAAATTCTTCGCCGTGGACCTAACTACTATTCCTAGAAAGTCTGGCCGTTTTGGACGGCAACCGCTTCCGTGGTTGTCAAGCGAGTGTGAGGCGGCCTCCAAACAGAAGCGTTATCCTTACATGCGCTATAAGTGCCGCCCGAACGATACACTCTCGGTGAATTTCGTGGAGCTAGGGCTAGGCTCCAGTATGTTTCAAAGCACGCATGCCACTCTTCCTGGCGGGCTTTCCTGTCTGCATTTAACGGGAAAGACCCCTCTAGCAGAAATGTGGAAGCGAGTCAAAGGGATTCGTGGTAAGTTCTCTCAGGACCCCTTCCCGTCATCCAGGAGAAGGGATCGCAATCTCGGAGCCGGCGTCCGTGGAGGAGTTATTCGCGACCCCTTTCTCCGCATTCTCTAGCCGGGATACAGCTCCGCCAGCATTTAATGCGCGTCCTGATGTCGCGGAAGGCCGCCGACTGGACATTACCTTCAGAGGTGGAGAAACCTTCAACGACACGTTTACATTGAGTTAGTTGCATTCCGGTCTCGCTTCGTGCGCGGACACCGCCCCTGGTCCGGGCAATGTCACGTACGTCATGCTTCGACACCTGAGTGAGAGAGGCATGACCTTTCTGTTAGATTTGTTCAACAGGATCTGGGTAGAGGGTATCCTCCCAGAATCCTGGCGAATCTCTACTGTGCACGCTTTTCGCAAACCGAGGATAGATGATTCTACCCCAGCCGGTTTCCGCCCAGCTTCCGCCCGGTTTCGGCCCAATCTCTCTAACCTACTACGTGTGCAAGTCAATGGAGAAATTGGTTAATCTTAGATAAGCCATTTATTTCTGGACACTGGAGGCCGTCTTCCTTCTGCACAGCCCGGCTTCTCCAAGTTCCACTCCACGTCGGATGCTCTGCACCGACTGGAAAATGCCGTCTGCGAGGCCTTCCTTTGTAAACAGAATACGCTAAGGTGTTTTCTGATCTGAAGAAGGCTTATAAAACCGCATGGTCATATGGTATCATTAAGACTCCCCACATGATAGGGCGATGGGACGCCTCCCTATCTTTTATCTGAATTTTTGCGAGATTCTGCCTACGGGTGATGTGACCCCTCTGCGGTCATATGGAACAGGAGGAGGGTGTCCCAGGGGAAAGTGTCCTCAGTATCGCACTCTTTGCCTTGAAGATCAACGGCATTACTTTGGTGCTGCCAGAAGATGTTCTTGCTACTCTCTACGTGGATGACTTTTCGATCTCTTTTGTCATAACCCAGATGTTAACTCTGGAGCATTGACTCCAACAAGCATTGAACCGCGTCTCTTGCTAACCGAAGCGCAAAGGCTTCGTTTTTTTCTGGTAAAGACTAAGGTGGTGCACTTTTTCCGCCATCCGCGGCTCCACCCTGAACCAGACTTGTTTCTAAATGGGGTTTGCTGGAAGTGGTGAACTCTCACCGTTTCTCTGGGCTTGTATTTGACCAACACCTCATTTGTGATGCTCATATTCACAGCCTTAGGATCTCTTGTCCCTGCGCCATGGATACTCTTCGCCCCGTGAAGTTCAGCATCTGGGGCGCTGATAGGGCTACTGCTCTACTTTTTAGCAATCCTTTGTACGTTCGAATCTCGACTACGGATGCGAGTTTTATTCATCTGCAGCCGATCGTATATTGTGGAAGGTGGACTCGATCCACCACACGGGCCTTCGCCTGCCGCCACGCCTGGTGACCGGTTATTTCCCTACGTCCCCATTGAGAGCCTACATGTCGATGATAGGGAGATGTCATTTGCTCTGCCCCGTGTACAGTGCACTATTCGTCTGTAGGTGCGAGCAGGGTGCCTCCATCAGTTGCCAACAGCTCTCATTATCCACAGCTGATCTTAACGGTGCCTATGCCGCCGAGAGACGCCAGTCATATCCTAATCCCTTTGTGTTTAGGGCTAGGAAACTCTCCGGGCTATTTGGGAAAGATGGGAGACGGTCGAGGGCAACCTAAAGTTGCGTTCCATTGCGCCGCGACTGTTCCCATGGACCTACCCCCCAATGCCTCGACGGCTTCAGGTTCCTATCTGTCGTCTCCGAATTGGGCACAGTCGCGGGACGCACCACCATTTATCGACCCCTCTTCTTCCCCTTACATGTGAAGACTGCGTTGTCCCCCAGACTGTTCGGCACATTCTTGAATGTCCCAGTCTGGGTGATCTTCGCACACGTTACCTGTCTCGGGACGTGCGTGGTCGTTACTTCTTGTCCCTTGTACTCGGGCGAGTTCGTGCATACAAAATTGTGAACTATACGCCTTTTTGAGGAGGTTGGCCTCCTCCACTCTATTTGACTTTTTATAGGTCGCATCTTCCTGCGCCGGTTGGAGGTGGGCCTATCCTCGACGCCGGTTCGTGCTTCCTTCTTGCTTTGTTTTATAATTATTTTTTCTCGCCTTTGTCCTTTTTATCTTTGTTATTTACCTATTTTTATCTGTTTTTTAATATAACCTAGTAGTAGTCTGTGTCGAGTACCGTGAATCATGCCCAAGTAGGCAGTTGCCAGATTTGCTCATAAGATAAAATAATAAAAAACCCTACCCGCAGAAGGATATCCGACTCTACACCTTTGGCCTAAAGTATAATGCACCTTATGGAATCATTCAAACAATTTCACTTCCTCTATCTTCATAACTTTAGATACCTCCCCTTACAATTTTTCAGCGGTAGATGCCCTTATTGGTTTGGGCTTTATATTAAAAATCTTACTCTAGCTAGGTTGTCCATTTCGCCGATATGGGATAATATTAAAGGACAGGAGTACGGAAAAATATGGCAAAAGTCAAAATTAAAGAAGTCTAAAGAGAATTCGAGGTCTGGAGAGGTCAGTGGAAAAGGATAAGTGAAGAAGGGTCTAATTCCCCTGCCACGCTAATAGCTTAAACATGTTGCTAGTGATAAAAGATTAATTACGGGTGAAACTGAGCTTATACTTCTATGGCATCTTTAAGTTAAGGAGTGCGACCGCGTCCTACATTTTTAGCACATTTTGTAATGTGACTTTCATTTCAGCAAAGTTTAAAGATTTTGACCACTTTTCAAGCGTGCCACGGTATTAGCTTATTATAGAAAAACAATATGCCGACCAAAAGAGGTTTATAATAATAGACTATGATTATTCAATGTTTATTTATGCAAAAAATGTCATATCACAAAATCAAAACCTTAAATAAATACTTAATACTTTACATAAGATCCTTTCTTCTGTAAAACACTTATAATATTCTTTTTAATAGATTCGGTCAATTTATTTATTTCGGAGCGAGATTTGCTTTCCACAAATCTTCTTTCGAAGTGTACTGCTTCCCATCCTTGTAAATAGCCTGCTACAGAATCCCCCATAAGTTTTCGATAGGGCTTAAATCGGGAGAGAAAGGCGGCCATACCATCCAACGGTTACACGGTTACCTTTGAGTCCCATCGATGACGAGCATTCTTGTGTTGCCTTTGCTGAAATATCAACTTTTGACGCCTCTGCAGTAGTACATCTTGCAGCCATGGAAGCAAGCACCATTAAGTTCATTTCCAACTATTCCTGCCCATATCATTACACCTCCTCCACCATGTTGGTCACGAAAACGGATGTGACGCTTTTGGCCTTTTCCAACCCAACCTTTTCCCTATCTGTCAGGCCCGTCCAAGAGTTGCTCTGCTTTCATCAGTGAATATACCATCTTCGTGTCTGTCTTCATGTGCTTTTGCGCCCATTCCATCCGCAATTCCTTGTGTCTGGGCGTCAGAGGAGGTCATTTTCAGGCGTAATGGTTTTCCCATGTCTCAGCAACCGGCATCTCGTTGATTTTGACAATTCTGGCAGATTTGCTTCAGCAAATATTGCTTTCGATATTTGTCATGGCTTCTTCAACAGCTGCCTCTTCACATTACGAAGGCCCCGCGTAGATACGGTCTTCAGGACACCAGAGTCCAACCGCGTCTTCCTTGGCAATTGGACAGCTAAAAAACGCTTCACGGTGTCAACATGGCGGCCGATGGAGTTAGCTATAACTTTAGGAGGAGTTCCTTTAGCCAATTCTTTCACTATTGTAGTTTTTCAGCCTCAGTGAGACCCTTAGCTTTTCCTATTCTCAAAAGTTCGTTCAGCAGCTAATACGGGGCGCACCTAAAGATCACGTTACGTGTTGCCATATGAAGAGGCGTCGGCCACATAAGTTCCAGAAACTTCGAAAAGTATAAACACACCTAAAACATTAAAGAAATGAGTGAAGCTAATAGCGTGGCACGTAGTGTAAATAAGGTTCAAGAAAATCATGAGTAGTTCAAGGAGGGTTCAAGACAGTCCAAGCGAGTCGAAAGAGAGTCCGAAGGATATCATCTCCAAAGACAGATCGATAAATGTCGAAGGAGTGATCAAGAATCCCCTGGTAGGTCAGGAGAGATCAAGATTTATCCACGACTGAGGAGGGATGGCTAGTCCGAAGAAGGTCTATGGGGTCAGTGGTTCCAATGGGGGTCAATGGGTTCAGGAATGATTCATGTTGGAGCAAGCCTATGGATATGCCAAGAGGGCTGAAAGATAAAAAGATTTCTAGGACTCCTCACGGAGTTACATAAGGAGAATACGACTGGGCTCTAGGTCCTAGGATAGTACAAAAATGGTTCGGGGTGGTTAAAAGAAGTTCCAAGTCCATAGTGGGTTCAAAGCTGCCCCAAATACATTTTAAGAGTGGTCTAAGCAAGGTTTAAAGACTGGTTGGTCAATGAGAGTTCAAAATAGATCGAAAGGGGATCAAGGTAGGTCCATGGAAGTTCACTCATTGTTCTAGAAGAGTTTAAAGTTCATAAAAAAGCAAGGATCGATATTGTCAATGGAGAGGGGGAAGAGGTGTTGGAAGGAAAATTACCATATATAAAAGTAATAGTCAGCGGTCGGCAGAGCCCCCAGCATGCATATGCCTCGCCGGGAACCACCACCTCCAGTTCGGAAGCATGAGAGCACAGGTGGCTAGCCTGTAGAAAACTCGCTAGGCGAAAGGGCCGTCATTATTTTATTTAAAGTTATCTCGTGGACAATAGAGTTTCTGGGGATTTCAATACTTCTCATGAGGGCGGAACAGCAGAAAATATTTGAAAATGGTCCCTGTTTCTTGGAAAGGGGACATATTAACAAAAATGCACAGGATTTCTTTGAGACATATTTTATTTTCTAGGCAAGAATGTAAGTTTCACGGCCTTTGACATGTCCGGACTAGGAAGGTACCGAAACCTATGGGAACACTATTACAAGGATTGCCAAGGAATTATCTTCGTGGTGGATTCAAGTGACAAACTACGCCTTGTCGTTGTGAAAGAAGAACTGAATCTTCTCCTCCAGCATCCAGAGGTTTGTGATTTCTTGTCCCAAAGGCTTTTTATAAGAGGAGTAATCCCTCTTTTTGACTCCAAAATGGGGCTGGGCTATTCAACTGTTAGAAACATAAGAACAGACATAAAAAATATGGGAAAAAGCCCTACTTTGTAACGATAATCATAAGTATAAGTAGGAAGCGCTTGCGGGGTGCTTTTCTAAGAGGGAAAGGAGGTTATGTAGAGAAATGAGGGCAAGTAGACGACGGGGCGCCTTCCATTAACGTTCACGAACAGGAATGCAAATGCGAGATGATGATAATGTCCAGACAGCGTCATCCCGCCCACGCTCCTCCACATGAAAGTTGGCCTCCCACCCCTAAGGTGTTGAGGTTTAGGGTCACGGTACGTACGAGAATCGGGCCAATATTGGTTATTCACCATTCAAGTAATACCATACACTCAGCCCTATTAAAAACAGGCGCAAGGACGATGCTATGCATCCCGTCTGATATTGTGTTATATGAATTCGGGGTTAGGGAACGATATTTTATTTCATTTATTTAATTAAATTAATATTATTTATTAAGAATAAAATATGGCCCCATCGCTCACATGGTCATCTTGAGGACTGCTCGAGAATTGGCCTCGTGTATCAATCTAGCGCAAGTTGGTTTTAGGTGCTGTCACCACCCTCACACCACCCCATTCATGTTCCATATACACAAGACCTGCCACCGCACAAAATGCCCACACTAAATCTATAATTTGTGCCTCCATCCCGTTCACACACCACCCCATAACTTAAAAGCCTATAGACAGGACTTATTTTACCCCATCTACGCCCCCCTGCCTCAGCAAGGAAGAGTACCCGAGTCCACTATTAAACATGGTGCCTGAAGGAGCGGCTTGCCCTTCTGGCCTCACGCTTTTCCAGGCCCAGTGCCACCCTGTCTCAAACTTGATTGATCCTACTGGGCTTTATTCCTTCTCGCCCTTTCTATCTGTTGCTACCAAGTTCAATGTGGCGGAGGCACATCAAATATGAGGTGATAGTTTAACTGACTCCTCTCCATGCTTCCTGAATGTTAAAAAAAGTTGCTGATGATAATCTATTCATATGAATCTTTTTCATCATCATCATCTTCATCACCTTCATCAATGTGATCAGTGTGATCAGTATGATTCTGAACAAGAACGCCGAACTCTTTAGAATCATTTGACCATGTTCTATGCATTGATTTTCGGTAACTGTAAATTCAACTTTTCTACAAGATATACCATGATTCGAGTTAACATAAGAACATAAGAAAAGAAGGAGACTGCAAAAGACCATTCATGGCCTACACTTGGCAGCTCCTGTCCAATATTCCAGCAATTTTATTAAAGCTATGTGTTCCACGAAATCTTCGGCATGCCATTCGAGCTGATCCTCGCGACAAGTCATCATTGATCTATAATGTAAGAATAGAAAATCCCTGTCTGTATGAATTTTTTTTTAAGCGTGTCTCCGTTCTCATTCTGTCTTTAAATACCTTCTTTCAGACAGTGGCACTGGAGTTACTCCTGGATACCCAAAATGCGGGTACCCTGTATATAGTGTAGCAGCTGGTACCTGGAGAAGTGTAAATGGGAAGGCCCCGTGACTGGGTTGAATTCAACTCTTTAATAGGGTCTGGAGAAATATGCGTTCCACCTTTTCTTTTCTAGCCCGTAAGGGGCACGGCGATTTACTTCCTGGCCGTCCTACTGACAGAACTCAGCGCCCCGTCTCCTTATTTCTGACACCATGTATTCTTACCCTGTTTCTTCACTTTCAATACAACCTATCTCACAACTTTCTCTGGTCAGCCTCTAATTTCACAGGGTAGATACCGACCAGATTCCTCTCAACCAACTACCCCGTAAGGGGCACAGCGATTTGCTTTCTGGCCGCCGTGCTGACGGGACTATGCGCCCGATCCAGCCCCAGCTTAGCCTCTTCCCCTTCTTTCTGACAGCCTGTGTTTACACCCTACTTCCTCCCTTTCCCTACAACCTCTCCCACAACGTTCTCTGGTCGGCTTCTAATTTCATAGCGTAGACGCCGACCAGCTTCCTTTCACCCAACTATCGCAGATTGGGGCTGAGGGGGGAGGGGACAATCTATCCTGACTCCTGAGATCCGGTCTGGAGTGGTGGGTTTTTAATAACCTGCTTCATCCCCTTCCCTCCCCCCCCCTTATTCTCCCTGCAATCTCTATCATTTTTTTACGCCGTGCCCAAGGTGGAGCCGCCATGCTGATAGGCTGCCAAGTCACTAGGCTGGAGAAGTGACCCCAAATGGTGGCAGCTGGTTTTACCGCCCCCCTCTTCACCCCTCGCAGATCGGACTACTGCGTGGGGTGATGAACGTTTGCTTACCGTTTTAATAAAAGGGTCTCCATGCCCATATATGAAACCTATCAAAAAAATAATTCCTCTTTACCTTTCCCTGTTCCATCGACGGAGTCGCCTTCGGGCAGCTCCACTGCAAAAAATGTCCCCTGTGTTTTCGCAAGGGACCCTCTAAAACTCAACCGAAGAGGAGGCTTGCTCATCTGCTTTGCCTACGGGTGTAGGGGACTCCCCATCACCCCCTTCTCTGGAGATGCCCTCGGGTGCCTCCCCCTTTACAGCGGCAATTCCCCCCTTTACTTTCTAAAGGGACTACCAAGAAAGGCAGGCGGCCCATAATTGGCCGGCACAATAGGGCCCGTAGGAGGAGGGAAGACAGGGCCCGTCGGCATCTTCCCTCTAAAAACCTGTGGGCTCCCATTTTGAGTTTAGAGGGGATCACTATAGGTGCCCCCTCTCTTCCCTGACCAAAGGGGCTGAGACCAATGGGACTTCTGATGCGTGGGGACGGCCACATGGAGACCCTTCCCTTAGATGGACATGGTCCCTGAGGCAACCCAGCCCCAGACGGTAGGACCTTCCATGGGGACAAACCTGGGCTCAGAGCCAAGCACCGAAACCGAGTCCGCCCCTGTGCAAAGACCTGTTCAGACTGCTCGGGTCTCCAAGGCTTTACAAGGAGAGGATGGATCTCCTTCTCTGGTCGGTTATCCTGTGACAACCAAAACCTTCTCCATCTCGGAAAAAGATCCTGCTGAGGCTAGTCCATCTGGCCTGGGGGCTCCTGCCGACGGGAGGGGAGAAGCGGGACCATTCCCCGCCCTCCTCTCCTAAAAAGAAAATGACAAGAAAAGGACTAAAAAGAATAAGGTCTCTTCACTCTCCACGGGTACCGCGGGGAGGGACGGGTCTACTACCGTTTTGGTAAGCGAGCAGGCCGAAATCGGCACGTCCAGTCCTGTTGCTCCCACGAGTGAGGAGTCTCAGACGAACACCAGAACTATGCAGAGTGGAGGCTCGATTACGTCGGGGCCCCTCATTCAGATGCAACATGGCGTTTTCTAGCCCGCTAGCTTCAAACGCTTCCTTGTTATTCGCTCCACTGATGGCAGCATGTTTTCTAAGGGCAACATGATCCATCAGAGGAGAGCTTTAGTTAGTGTAATTGGAGCTTTTTGGCGAATGCATCGAATTCCTCCGAAGCGGCCATGGTTAGTGCCCTCGGACACTTGTTGGCACGCCTGTGAGCGTGACGCCGCACTCTACCATGAACTTCGTGAAAGAAGTAGTTTATGCGAGGGAACTCTATAGATGACATCACCTTAGACCTGGCCGACCATTGGGTGGTCAAGTTCGAGCGTGTGACGAGAAAACAGGGAGGGGCGTCGAGACCCACCCCTACACTCTTCGTCACGTTCGACCGTGACAACCTTCCTGAGTCGGTGCGTGCATTCTGGTATCGCTACCGCGAGAAGGCATTCGTGCCAGTGCCGCGGAAGTGCTACTACTCTCACCGCTTCGGCCATGTTAATCGCTCCGTGTAGACGTGCAAATTCGAGGTTACCCGAAGTCTGTGTAAGTTGCTCCAAGGCCGCACTTGATAAGTCCAAATCGTGTGTGGCCAAGTGTGTCAGTTGGGGAGAGCCGCACCCCGCTTCTTTGAAGCAATGTGGTGAAAATCTCCTTGATGAGAAAATCCTGGTAGTTCAGGCCCAGGATCGTCTCTACTTTGTATCTCCTTGGTCCTGGCGCGCACGGCGCTGCCTAGTACATCCTATGCCTAAATATTAAGAAATACACTGTCTGCTCCTGGCCCCTTCAGGCCTACGAGCACGGTCGATTCCGCGCCCATTCGGAAACTTTCTACGGGTTATACCCACCCCAGGTGGCCTCCTGGTAAAGCTGGCGGTACAAAGGGTTCACTCCCTGCCCTGGCTAAAACCAGTGCTCCCCTCCCTTCCCCCAGCGTGACCGTTTTCCGTATGGCGAAATGGCCGCGCGCCTCTACCGAGTCGCTAGACTCACAGGAGGCAACACCCCTGAAGTCGATCGTTAGGCCATCTTCCGGGGTTCCTAAAGCTGCCTCCCGAAAGGAAGACACACTAAAAGAATTTGGGCTCCTTCGCCCACACATAGTGGTGGGCTGGGTGGCTTGGAAACGGTGGGTCCTCCAGAAGAGGGATCCTCGCCTCCACAGCCGCTCCACTCACCTAAGGTTTCGAGGCAGAGGGAGCAAAAGACTCGCATGGCGAGCCCAACCTCCCCCAATAAGTCCTCGAAGACGATAGCCCCTTCAGCGCATTGTCCGGCCAACCGCGCCCGGGGTTCTACATCCGGTAAACGTACGGCCATTCGCGTTAGGATCTTCGATTCGAAGAGGGCTCCCGCATCTCCTCCGAGTTAGGCGTGGAGTGCTTATTCCATCAATAGAATTGCTGTGGACTCCGGGCCAACTGAAAGGAGTTGCGGTGGCTCGTCTCGAACCTTTAGCTATCTTTTTGCATGATACCATGCTATGCGCCTTCTCCCTGCACAGCCTCCCAGGATATAAGGGTTTTGCGACCCCACCACCACGGCATGGGGGCCGGGCAGGAGGATGCGCGATTTACACCTGGCATGATTCCCCCGTTCTTCTCTTTGCTTTAGATACCTCCTGACAGGCAGTAGCTGTGCAGCTGCACCTGGATAGGAGGCATACCATTATATGCACGTATATTTCACTGTCAGCTGTCTTCGAGCGGGGGAATTCCGACTAGTTGCGGCAGGTCTGCCAAGGCCCTTTCTCTTGCTCGGAGATCTGAACGGAACACAAGCCGTCTGGAGAGACTACTCGATTAATCGCCGGGGTCAAGTCCTCGCCGACCTGATCGACAAGCTGGAGATAGATGTCCTGAATGTGGATGAGTTTACGCATCACTACCCGAGAACCGCATCATTTTCCTGGCTCGATCTATCTTTTTGCTCTCCGAATGCACAGCCTGATTTCGGGTAGGGGGTGGTCGATGACCTCCATGGTAGTGATCACTTTCCCATTCAAATATCATTTTCTGTGCCGTTGCCGTCCTAGAGCCCTCCCCAGTGGTGCTTGGCGCGGCGCGAATGTCCACATTTCAGGACATGACTGATTTCTCTATCTCACTCTAGGAGTTTAGGTCGGTTGATGAAGCAATATCATCGCCGTGGGCCTAACTACTATTCCTAGATCGTCTGACCGTTTTGCACGCCGACCACTACGGTGGTGGTCAGTGGAGTGTGAGACTGCCCTTAAACAGAAGCGTTATGCCTACATGCGCTATAAGCGCCACATGAACTATTTCACTGTCGCTGAATTTCGTCGCGCTAGGGCTAGGTTCCGATATATTACGAAGCACGCCCGCCGCTCTTCTTGGCGGGCATACGTGTCTTCACTTAACGGGAAGACCCCTTTAGGAGAGGTGTGGAAGCGAGTCAAAAGGATTCTGGTCAAGTTCTCGCAGGACCGACTCCCCCTCCTGTTCTCCAGGAGAATGGGACCGCAATCTCAGACCCTGCATCCCTGGCGGACTCCTTCGAGACCGCTTTCTCTTGCCGGGATGCTGTGCTCCGCCAACATTCTTACGTCTTACGTCCCGAAAAAGTTAGAAGTTAAAAGTATATATTGGGTTGAGGAATAAGATCTTGCGGTTTTATAAAATTTATTCAGTACCATTAAAACAATTTTAGAAAAACTTCATTTTTAATTTTTAAAAATATGCAATTTAATCAATAATGTATTCTCCGTTGTTATTTACGACTCCTTCCCAACGTTTAACTAGTTTTTCGATGCTTCTGCAATAAAAATCTCTGTATTTTGACTCGAAGAACTCGTCTAACCAGGTTCTTAATTCCACATCAGTATTGAACGAAACGCCGCGCAAATTGTTGGAGAGCGATCGGAACAGATGAAAATCCGATGGAGCCAAGTCTGGAGAATATGGAGGATGCGGCAGGATTTCCAAATTAAGCGTTTGGATGGCGTCTTTTGTCATATTCGCAATGTGAGGACGAGCATTGTCGTGTCGCATAAAGACTTCATAACGTCGATGAGGTCGCTTTTCACGAATAACTTCGCCGAGTCGATACATTTGTTGAACGTAGAGTTCTGCATTGACAATCTCGTTTTTCGCAAGGAGCTCATAAATAATGCCTTCACAATCCCACCACACACATAGCATCGTCTTTCGTGGATGAATTCCTTGCTTTAATCGCGGAACTGGTTTTTTTTTTATTGGGGCTAAGCCATTGTTTTTGATGGTTCACGTTGACATAAACACACCACTTTTCGTCGGCAGTGATGATGCGGTGAAGAAATCTGTCCTTATATCCACAAATAGCTTTGTGACGAGCAAGCAAACCTGCGGCAATCGTGGAACGCTGAAGTTTGTTGCTTTCGCTCAAAGCATGTGGAACTCATGCACCGAGTTTTTTAACTTTCCCCATCGAATTAAAGTGATTCACTACAGTTTTCTGATCACACGCCAATTGTACAGCTAATTTTCTAGTCGATTGACGAGGATTTTCATGAAGGTCGTTCAATCAATCTTCATCCAACTTAATGGGGCGACCAGAACGTTCTTCGTCATTAAGATTGAAATGACCATTTTTGAAACGGGAAAACCACCATTGAGCTGTCCTTTCTGATAAAGCATTTTCTCCGTACACAGCACAAATTTCGCGACGAGCTTTCGCTGCATTTGCATTGTTCCCGTTTCGATTGAAAATGAATAACAACAAGTGTCGAAAATGCGCCTTTCTTTCAACTTGACATTTCATTTTGAGGGTACAGAACAAAAATTAATTTAATACAACTTTTAAATAAACCGCAATGACTTATTACTTCAAGACGTAGCCCAAGCAAAAGCCTAATAGTCTATTTACGCTGTTAAGAGACCTAGCCTAACCATTGCAAATTTTGCTCTGATTATTTATTATTGTTTCTTAATATGTGCACAAATCACGTCAACAAAACTTAAATCAACACAACATTAAAAAAAACGCAAGAACTTATTCCTCAACCTAATAGTTAGAGTAGAGTGGATAGTAGGTGCTAAGGTAAAGTGGTGAAAGGGAATGAGTATGAGATATTGTTGTTTGCTGAGAGACCAGCCATCTCTTGTTCGTTCTTTATTATCGTTTTATAATAAATTTATCTTATTTATATTTATTTATTTATTTTATTTTTGTTTTTTATATATTTTTTTTCAAGGCTCTCACGCCTCTATTGTTGTTTGTGTTTTTTATGTTTTTGTTTTTTAGTGTGCAGTTTGTTTGTTTTTGGTTTTTGTTTGGGGGGGGGGGGGGTGTCAATATTCTAAGTAAACATTGGTGCGGGATTGACTACGACTATCGGTTTCCCGCTTCTAAAATTTTCCCTATTGTTCCTTCGATGATTAATGAAGATCTCAAATTTTCTATTTTCTACTCCGTTTAAAAGTTCTTCTAGTTTTTCCCATACTTTCGTAGCCCTTCTGTGAAGAAGTGTATTAATTGGTTCTAAGTTAATTTCTTGGTGTAGATCTTGTTGTCTGCGGTGTTCTCTTCGTCTCGTATTTGTAATTAATAATACTCCTTTGTTTTGTACCCTTTGAAGCTTGACGGTGTTGGTCTTATGTAGAGTATTGAGAGGTCTTGTTGGATACAATAATACCGATCTGCATAATGGATTATAAATTTTAATTTTGTTTTTTATGTTCAAACTTCTGAGTTGGGACAATTTTGTGAGATTGTATTTTTCTAGGTTTATTCTTTCATTGATGTTTTTTATATCTTTTGGAAGTTATTTTTAGTCCGAGAACTTGGCCCTCTTGTTTATATCAATATCTCTTTTCTTCGATAAGTACTCGCGATGTTTTGCGTCTTCCCACTGGTACGATTATAAACTTGTCTGGATTAGTTCTGATTTTCCATTTATTTTCATGGTTGTTAATATTTGCGATGCCTAGAAGGACTTTTGGTGGTTATCAAGATATCCGCGAATTGTATGCATGTAGTACTTTCAAAAATAGGCTCTGGTAAATCCCTTGTGTATATGCTATATAGTAACGGACTAAGGCATCCCCCTTGAGGGACTCCCTGATATTTCTCGAATTCGGGTCCCCGGTGGTCTTCTATTTCGATATGTGCTTTGTGATCCGTTACGAAAACGCACAAACATTTAGTTATAATTTTGGGAAGTTTTGGGTCGGAAGTTTCCAGGTTGATTCGGGGGTTTGCCTGGTTTAGGTAGGAATATTATTTTTCCTCTTTTTAAGACATAGGGGAACTATCCTGCGCTGATGGACGCGTTGAAAATGTCTTTCATTGTTTCTAGAAAGACCCGGCAATGGCTTCGCTACTAAGATTAAAATTTAAAATATAAAAAAAAGCAGCTATGGATAAATATTTTTAAATTTTCTGAACTTCGCCAATTATAATAATTTTAAAATGAACTCTAAACTAAATTTCCTCCCTTTCAAAATATAACGTTGCTAAAATATAGTTATAGAAGAAGATATATAAAATAAATTTTCTGAACTTCACCATTTGTAATTCTTTGGGTTTTAAAAAATTCACAAAATTTCGATACTTATATTTATTTCTGAACTTCACCATTTTGTTTTTTGATATTATAAAAGAATTATTAGAAATAACTGATAAAAAACATAAGTCATAACCAACCTAAGATGAAATTATTATTCAAATACTCAAATAAATCCCCTTCTTAAATTATAGTTAGTGATGATGATGATATTCAGTATTCTTATTAGATTTTCACGTGAAATCCCGGAATCGCCTGGGGCTTTTTGTTTAGTAGCGATTATATTATCTCTAAGTTCTTATATGGTTATTGGTTCCACTCGCTGCTCTTCTAATATTGTAGGAGAGGCAGTGTAGTTGAGCATTATTGCTTCTCTGTTACCTTCTAAGTCTTCCTCTATAGTGTTCTCATGTTCGTGGTCGAGATCCATATTTTCTTCAGGGGATATATTAAAAATCTCACTCCAATGTTCTATGAATGCCATCTCTATTGCTTGCGGTTCTTATATGTCTTCTCCGTTGTGTTTAATAGATATCTTTGTTTTTATTTTCTATTTCCTCTTAACATGTTGCTTTTCTTTTTTTATCGATCCTTTGTTCGTTCGAAGCTCGACTATGCATGGGAGTTTTATGCATCTGCAACCGAGCGTGTATTGCGAAAGGTGGAATCGATCCACCACACCGACCTTCGTTTGGCGATTGGTGCCTTCCGCACTTCCTCCATTGAGAGCCTATTTGTCCATGTTTGAGAGATGTCACTCGCTTTGCACCGTGCACAGTGCATAACTATCCAGTACTCGAGGGCCCAGGGCCTTCCTCAGTCGCCAACAGCTCTCACTGCACTCGCAGCCGATCTCGAAGGTGCCCATGCCGCCGAGGACGCCAGTCATACCCTAACCCCTTCTGGTTTATGGCCATGAAACTCCTTCGAGACCTAGGTATATCTCTCGGGTCGGTGGCTCCTCTCGTTCTGCCCACGACCCCACCCGGGAGGTTACTACAGTGCCAGGAGTATTGTGCTCGGCCTTTTTGGAGCACATTTCGTTTCACACTGGAACCGTGCCAGTGTATACAGATGGCTCCAATTCTCAAGAGGGGGTCGGTTTCTACGCCGTATTCCCTTTGTTTCAAGTCGATTGGGCTCTGCCAGGCACTGCGTCTGTCTTCACGGCCGATCTGGTTGCAATACACCGCTTGGTGTGGGAGATTACGCAGCGTGCCCGGTTCGAAGACCGGATTGTGATTTAAAGCCCCTCACAGAGCGCCCGAGTGTTCTCGGGGCATTGAAATCTCTGCAGCCCCTGGTTCGCGATATCCGTAACATCACAGTTTTGGCGAGCCGGGCGGAAGTCGAGATTATCTTCTGCTGGGTTCCTGGACATGTACGAATTGCGCGGAATGAGCGCGCCGATGAAGGCCCAGACCAGCGTATCGCTCTTCCTCACACCGATTACCTGGCAGGAAAACGGGCATCTCTCCGGGCCCTTTGCCAAAGAAGATGGGAGGCGGTCGAGCGGAACCAAAAGTTGCGTGCCATTGCACGGCGACTGTTTCCTTGACCTACCCCCAAATGCCACGACGGTTTCAGGCTGCTTTCTGTCTTCTCCGAATTGGGCACACTCGCGGGACGCATCGCCATTTGGTGGAGCGCACGCTTGCTGAAGACTGCGTTGTCCCCCAAACTGTTCGGCACATTCTTGTTGAATGTCCCATGCTGAGTGATTTTCGCGCACGCTACCTGCCCCGGTACCGGGATGAGCGAGTCGCTAACGCTTGTCCTTTGTACCCAGGACTGATTCGAGCACACTGACCTCCAGACTTTGACTTTTTGGAGGAAGCTGGCCCACTCCACTTTATTATTTTTTTTTTGTAGGTTGCTCGTTCCTGCTCAACCTACAAGCACGTTCCCCTGACGCCGGAACGTGCTTGTTGCTCTTTTCCCTTTCTTTATTGTTATTGTTTTTTTTGTTATGCATATTTTTATTTTATGTAGCCTAGGACTAGGCTGTCGTGAGTACAGATACGTCTGCCCAATTAGGCAGTCGTCAGATGGGCTCCTACCCCCTCCCCCCAAACCCCCGTCAGCCATCTTCGACCTGCAGGACTTTCGCCACGTCGTGGCACGCTTACCAGGGCCCTCTCTCGTGCTCGGCGATTTGAACGGTAGACTTACCCTCTGAGGAGACTACTCAATCATTCCCAGGAGTCGGGTCCTTGCCGATCTGATCGACGAGCTAGAGATACGTGTCCTAATGTTGACGAGTGTACATTTCACTGCCCGAAAACCGCTTCATTTTCTCTGTCTTGATCTATTTCTGCGCTCTTCGGAAGCATCCCCTGATTTTGGGTGGGGCCACTGGAACCTGATACCTCGTTCCGATGGTGCTTGTGACGGGTGCAGTGGTCAGCATTTTAGCAAGTGACTAATTTCTCTGTCTCAGTCGAGGAGTTTAGGTCGGTAGATTAAGCTGTTGAGTTCTTCTCCGGCAATCTTATAGCCTTGGGTTTAAATAGTATTCATAGAACGTTTGACCGTTTTGCACGCCGACTCCTTCCGGGGTGATCCGCCAAGTGTGAGATGGACCTCAAATAAAGCGTTATGCTTACATGCGCTATAATGGCCGCCCGAACGATTTCACTTTCAGTGAATTTTGTCTAGCTAGAGCTAGGTTGCGGTATGTTTCGAAGCGCGACCGCCGCTCTTCCAGGCGAGGATACGTGTCTTCACTTAACGGGAAGACCCCTTTAGCTGTGATGTGGAAGCGATTCAAAAGAATTCGAGGCAAGTTCTAGCAGGACCCCCCTCCCGTTATCCAGGAGAATTGGATCGCAATCTCGAACCCGCCGTCCCTGGCCGAGTCCTTCGCGACCGCTTTCGTCGCATTCTCTAGCCAGGATGCTGCTCCGCCAGCATTCAATGCAAGTCGTGATGTCGCGGAGATCGCTCTACCTCCCCCTCCCCAATCTTTATGACCTCCTTCATGTGGAAGTTGATGGAGAAATTGGTAATTGTTGTATTATCCTTTTTACTTGACAGCGGAGGCCACCTGTCCTTCTGCACAGTGCGGCTTTCGAAAGTTTCACTCCTCGTCGGATGCTCTGTTCCGCCTGGAAAATGACGTTTACGAGGCCTTCCTTCATAGACATCACTACGCCAAGGAGCTTTTCGATCTGGAGAATGCCTATAATATCGCATGGCGATACGGTATCATGGAGACTTCCCACGCAATGGAGGCGAGGGGACGCCTCTTTATATCTAAATTTAAACGAGATCTTCGAAGTCGCGTTCGGATGGGGGGGACCCTCTCCACCCCAATGGAGCAGGAAGAGGGGCTCCCTTAGGGAAGCGTCCTTACTATCCCACTCCTTTTCCTGAGCATCAACGAAAGTACCTCGGTGCTGCCGGAAGATGTTCTTGCTACGCTCTACGTAGACGAACATTTGATCTCTATGGTGCAGCCTAGATGCTTACTATGTAGCGTCGACTGCAACAGTCATTAAACAACATCTCTCGCTCTGCCGAAACGCAATAACGTCGGTTTTCCTTGACTAAGATTAAGGTGGTGCACTTTTGCTGCCATACACGCCTCCACCCTGACCCAAACTTGTTTCTAAATTGGGTTCGCCTGGAAGTTGGGGACTCGCACCGTTTCCTTGCTCTTGTGTTTGACCGACACCTCACCTGGGAGGCTCATATTCGTATCGCTAGGTTCTCTTGTGCCCGCGCCATGAATATTCTTCGTTCCGTGATGTTCAGTGCCTTAGGCGGTCATAGCGCCACTGCCTTACTTTTTCATATTTCTTTGTTCGTTCGAAACTCGACTACGGATGCGAGTTTTATGCATCCGCAGCCGACCGTGTATTGCAGAAGGTGGCCTCGGTCTACCACATTGGCCTTCCTCTAGAGACCGGTGCTTTGAGCTCATCACCCATTGAAAGCCTACTTGTCGATGCTGGGGAGATGCCACTCGCTCTGCGTCGTGCACAGTGCATTATTCGCATGGCCCGAGCCCGGCGCCTCCCTCAGTCGCCAACAGATCTCACTGCATCAGCAACTAATCTCAACTGTGCCTATGCCGCCGAGAGACGCCAATCATACCGCTACGAAACTCCTTCGAGAGCTCGATATTACTCTCGGGCCGGTGGCGCCCATGGTTCTGTCAAGGACGCCACCCTTGATTATGTGTCGCCACACCTCTGCTCCAAAAGTTTCTACAGCGCCGGGAGTATTTCGTTCGGCCTTTTGGGAGCACACTCCTTGTCACGTTGGAACCGTGCTAGTGTATATGGATGGCTCCAAGTCCCAAGAGGGACTCTGTTTCCACGCCGTATCTCCTCGTTTGAAGTAAGTGGAGCTCTGCAAGGCGCTGCCTCTGTCTTCACGGCCGAGCTGGTTGCAATGCACCGTTCGTTACGGGGATAACACGTCGTGACCGGATTGTGATCTATAGCGACTCACAAAGCACCCTGAGTGCACTTGGGTCACTGAAATTGCCGCATCCTCTGGTTCGCTATTTTCCTGAATCCATTAGTTTCGGTGAGTCGGGCGGATGTTGAGATTATCTTTTGCTGGGTTCCTAGAAATGTGGGAAATGCGGGGATTGAGCGCGCTAAAGTGTCAGCGAGAACTCTGCTACCAGACCCGCTTTTCGTTCTTCCTCACACAAATTACAATGGCAGGAATCCAGGCTGCTTGGCAAAGAAGATTGGAGACGCCCTAGGAGAACTTAAAGTTGCGTGTCATTGCGCCGCGACTGTTCCCATTGTCCTACCCCCAAATGCCGCGACGCCTCAAGTTACTTTCTGCCGTCTCCGAATTATGGGGCACACCGTCCTTTGTGGAGCGCTTGTAGGAACATTATTGCGATAACTGCGTTGTCCTCCGAACTGTTCGGCACATTCTTGTTGAGTGTCCCTTTCTGGGTGATCTTCGGGCACGCTATCTGTACCCGTACCGGGACGAGCGAGTTTGATTCCCATTTGTCCCTTGTACTCGGGACTGGTTTGTGTACACAAACTTGCGGATTATATACTTTTTGCAGGAGGCTGGCCTCCTCCACTTAATTGACTCTTTGCTATAGGTCGCATGTTCCTGCGGCGGGAGTAGGTGGGCCTACCCCCACGCCAGTGCACCCTTCCTTCTTGTTGCCCTTTTGCTTATCTTTTTGGGGGGAATTTTAGTTGTAGTTTTTATAGCTTGTTTCTTTGCCTTTGTTTTTTACGTTTTTTTTAATCTAGCCTAGTATTAGATTGTAGCGTCATTGAGGCAACTTTTGCCCTAGTAGGCTATCGCCAGATACTCTTAAAAAAAAGGTTTTTGCATTTTGATTTTTATCTAGCCTAGTACTATTAGGATGTAACGTGATTACGGCGACTTTTGCCCAAGAAGGCAATCGCCATATGGGCTCCTAACAAAGAAAATCACCACCTGGGGTGCTGATACGGCTACCGCTATACATTTTTACCACTCCTTTATTCGCTCAAAGCTCAACTACTTATGCTTTATTCATCCCTAGCAGACCGTGAATTGTGGAAGGTGCACGCGATCCACGACACCGCTGCCTTTCGTGCTGCTTACTTGCCTAATGTTGTCCATCGTTGCCGATGACGACGTCACTCCAAAATATGAATGAGCAATGCAGGGAGTGATAACTTAAACGATGACGTGTTTACGGTGGAAATTAGGTATGCATTCTTCAGTCCACCATCTTCACTTTTCCTGCTGAGTCCAGTGGCAAGGAAATGATCCAGGACGACTGGAGCAGGTTTAAGTTGCAGTGATCTGCCGAGAAAAAGTCCCTTCTTGGACTATCGCACCGTGCAGACTTGATCTCCAGGTTTACTTCTGAAGCCTTGCCCCTTCCAAAGGCTCCCACAAGGCAGTGGGGTTGGCCGGGTTATACCGTCAGGCACTCGCTCATTAGACGTACCTTCAGTTAAAGGCAGGGGGACCACGAGCAGGTAGTACGCCAACACTTAGACCACAAAATGGGAAATACTTACTTTGTTAAAGCTTATTCATTGGGGGAAAATCACGTGATCTGCGCCGTGCATTAAGCGCGGGCCCGGCACTCCCTTAGTCGCCAACGGCTCATTATATAGTGACCAATCTCAACGTTCCCTATGATGCAGAGAAACCAAGCATCCCATAAACCTCTCGGGCTAAGCAACTCTGCGAGCTCGATATAGCTCTGGGCCGGTAGTCCCTCTTGTTCTGCCAAGGCATATTTTATATAATTCCCCTCATATATATATATATATATATATATATATATATATATATATATATATATATATATATATATATATATATTTATATTTATATTTATATATTTATATTTATATTTATATATATTTATATTTATATATATATATATATATATATATATATATATATATATATATATATATATATATATATATATATATCTTAGTTCGTAACTATATTTTATTCAAACCATATTTTATATCTTATTCACTCTATAATATCCACATTATATAGCTTATTCTTCTTATTATAATCATCGGCTATTTCCCTATATTCAATATATATCTTATTTCATTAAAATACACATATTCGTTTGCCATAATATCCAATTCAATAATTAAACCCTATTCCATTTTGTTAGTTCAATAAATCTTGTTACGAGGGGCGGTTAATAAGTTTTGCGAATCGGTAGGGCAAAACAGAGGACGGGGGATGGCTATTTGTGGGGGTGTTATGACAAGTCAGGACCTGTAGCCGCACGCTCCTGCCTCGTCTGTTTAAGAAACAGTAGCTGATCGCAGATCGTCAGTCACAAATTTTTCAACCATGGAGAAGGTTGAGCACCGCGCAGTGATCAAATTTTTGACCAAGGAAGGCAAGAATGCAAAAGAGATCCATGAACGCATGGTTGCAGTGTAAACCGACACCGCCCCTTCCTATGCAACCATTGCTCGCTGGAATAGGGAGTTCCGCCATGGTCGTGAGTCCCTTGAAGATGACCCCCGTCCGGAACGTCCGTCAGACGTGACCAACGAGGACAATGTGGCCCGTGTGGAGAGGATGATCCTCGAAAATCGACGGGTGAAGGTCGAAGAAATCGAGCGAGAACTTGGAATATTACATGGAAGTGTTATCAACATCATCCACGACAATTTGGCCATGACCAAGGTTTCTGCCCGTTGGGTTCCTAGAAACCTCGCGCCCCATGATCAACTTCAACGTCGTCAAAGTCCACAAGGCCAGAGTTGCACAAGCTGCCCTGCGCGAGTCCGGATTCGAGGAACCCAACCATCCCCCCTACAGTCCAGATCTGGCCCCTAGCGACTACTTTTTATTCCACCAGCTCAAGGCTGCACTGCGTGGACGCCGGTTTGGGGACGATGAAGATGTCCAGCTCGCCGTCCAGGAGTGGATTGAACAGCAATCGGGAGATTTCTGGTTGTCGGGAATTCGAAGCCTCAGGGACAAGTGGCGCAAGTGCATTGAAGTCGAGGGTAGTTATATTGAAAAATAATAAAACATTTTTCCTCATATCCGAATTGCAAAACTTTTTTACCGCCCCTCGTAAATTAATGCGTCAGTACTTTTGAAACCTTCCCGGCTAAATTAGTTATCCTCTCTCACGTTTTCTCTTTCAACGCATTTTTATATTTAAATTCATATGGAAAGGTTTAATGGCTGCTATCTAGACAAGTTTGTCATTAAACCAATCATCGCCTTAAACTATACGCCTGTAATATTGCATTTGGACTTGTTTAGTACATCGTGTCACGCTGTTGCCGGCCAATATAAAAGATGGCTCCAAATCTTAAGGGAGGGCGGGGGGGGGTCAGCTTCCTTGCCGTTCTCTTTGTTTGAAGTTGACAAAAGTCTACCAGCCGCTAGGTCTATTTTGAAGGCCGAACTGGGTATAATACACCGCTCGGTAGGGGACATTACATGTTGTACACGGCTCGGAGACGAAATTGTAATTTATACCCACTCACAGAGCGCCCTGTGAGCTATGGGAGCATTGAAATCTCTGCGCCCTGTGAGCTATGGGAGCATTGAAATCTCTGCACCCTCTGACACCAAGGTTCCCGCGAGAAAGGAGTGTCGATATTGTCTTCTGCTGGGTTCCTGGACATGTGTGGATTGCTGTAAATGAGCTTGCCAATGAGGGCTCAAAATAGTTCGCGAGGACTAGGCGACCAGACCAGCTTTTCGCTCTTCCCCTAACTGACTACATCGCAGGAATCAGGTCAACCCTTCGGGGTGCCTGGCAAAGATGGACGACGGCCTACGAGAACTTCACGTGGCGACTATTCCCGTGGTCTTGCCCCCAATTCTTCGACGGCTGCCAGTTGTCTTCTCTCGTCTTCGAATCGGGCACGCACCATAATTTGATGGAGCGGTCCCTTCAATCTTACTGCGACGACAGTGTGGTCCCCCAAAATGTCTATCACATTCTTTAAGACTGTCCCATTATGTGATATCTTCGCGCAAGCTACCTGTCCTGGTAGCGGGACAAGCGAGATCGCTATCTCTTGCCCCTTTTACTCGGGACGGATTCATACATAGGACTTCCTTACGGAGACACCGGTCGGAAGGACGTGCCGCTCTTCCAGCCATTAGGTGTAGCATTATGCACATGGTACCCCTCTTGTGGTCAGAATTCAGAAAGAAAAGTGATAAATTTATACAAGATTTAACATAGTGACACATACTTGTATAAATCCACAGGTGCCTCAAACAGTGGGGCAGGGATGAATTACAACTGCGAGGACTAGGGCCAGAGGCCCTGCCACAGGGTGCTTAACTAGGGAGACATGATGCATCCAAATCCTCCAGGAGACATAACCAAATGTCAGTTAATTTTAATTAACATTTTCAATAATATAATTACTATCAATAACAACAAACCAACGGGAAGGCAAATTTCAATGCCCCGTTTAATTACAAATTTATAATTCTTTTCACGAAACAAGTTTGCAAGACCATTTTCAATGACATCTGTTTCTAAATATTCTGCCATTCATAAAATGTTTCAGTAAATAAGTGTTATTCTGACGAGGTAAATCCAGTATGCTGGATCTGGTAGAATATCGTGTTCTAAAAATCTCATCTTGTCCTGGCTTTGTCTTGCAAAAGTGAACTCTTCCATTGTCACGCTGAAGAATAATACCTTTTTTCTGTTTACCAAAGCTGGCCACTATCGATGTAACGCTTCGTTTAATGGCAATAAACGTCGGTCGCAATAATCTTGGACAGTTGAACATGAGACATTTAGGTTTGGGGTCGTTTCAAAATTCTAGCCACCCTTTAGGGCAAGAGAAAAAAAAGTTGTAGAATGGTCAGTCATTCCCAAGTGGATATGGCCACCCCGCCTGAATACAATCCTGTAAGGGGACCCCGGACACCCCATGGGGCCTACATCTACTCCCCAAGAGCTATAAACAACAACAGCAAAGATCCATATCCAATGTTTGTCTTCCAGAAAGAGGTGCCATCGTAGTGGCAATTTACGAGCATTCCACTGCCTGCGTAGCAGTAATAAATAACCATCGAAACATATATATGTTGCTCATTAGTCTTTATCATACATAGGAAGATAATGACAATAAGAGCATGGTGGAGAGAAGATATGATAAAGTAGATCTAGACGTAGTTTTCTATCATCCCTAGCTGGGTTGTCTTATAACCCATAACGGCTAAATACATTATGTACTTTGCAAATGCTCTAATATCTGTCAGTCTCCCAGATGACTCTTTACTTCACTTCAGTCACTGTGGCACTGGTAGGGCCAGGTTTATTAGCGTTTCAGGGAGGGTATCTTTTACCACGACTCTAATCTTGTTAGCATTTTTTTTTTCACTCCCATTCCACGAATGGTTCTTGAATCGGGACACTGCAGCCTCTATTTAATTTTTTTCCTCAGATTAAGATGCGTCGCATACCGATGTTATTCTTCGCTAACAAAATGGATGTTCGAGAATCGTGTAGTAGCGTGAAGGTTTCTGCGGGTCTCGGCTTGGAAAGAATAATGAACAAGCCTTGGCACATTACGCCTTCAAACGCCGTCACAGGAGAGGGTTTACAAGACGGAGTCGAATGGTTAACAAATCAGATCAAAGAGAATTACGAAAGAAACAAGCGATGAAAGTTCGCAATAGTGGTTACCTATTTCCCATATCTTCAATGCATATGGTCTTTCTCCCCCTTGTGATTTTTTTTATAACGGTAGTAATGAAAGCCATTTGTCACATCCGTACTAGGTAAAATAAAATGGGTATTAGTTATAATAATAGCAATGGCCTGGTCCATTGCTATTTAATGCACTAATGGAATTATAATACAAAGAACGGGTTGCAAGCAAGTCTCGATCCATTTCGCGCATGTGCGTGGTGACCTTTAGTTGCTTTCTACGACTCGTAGCGGACACCATATTCGGAGATAATTCTTACTTGCCCACCAGCGAAGGAGCAGCGTTGCTACTTTATATGTCTAGATTTAATCTAATTAGAGCACGCGACAGATTCCGCGAATCCAATTTCTTCTTTTCTTTTAGGATTTTGTGTCTTTTTTTTGTCAATTTTGTTGCATTTCGCCTGCTAGAAAATTGACTTAACTGAGCTGCTTCCTTGGAAGAGATTCAGCTCACCAAGATTCATACGTTGTGAAAACCCCAATTTCATTTTATCTTTTCTCACAATCGAAGGGTAAAAGTAATAAAATATAAATATTTATTAAATAGGTTACCATTCGTAAATAGAGTTTGAATTATTTTAATATAATCCTACATATCCAACAATGTCAGCTTAAAGACTATTGTAGAAGGATTTGTAACATCGGCTACGATGATTTCACAGCCATCGTCGAGGCCTAAATCTGCAACAGATAAAATGTTCGTGTGGTAGATGGGCATTGATTGAGTTGATTAACAGAATTACTTGATTATCGAATGGGGTGGTGGTGGTGGTTGATGCGGAAGAAATGTATAAGAGGGCATGCAATTCCCCGAACAAATCGAAGGCTCAATAGCAACGACGGCGTATCACGCAGAAAATTTGTAGAGAGAGATCTGTAAATAAAGTGGTGAAGATGGAAGTGGAAATGTGTGGAGAACAGAGCCGCAGATCTTCCTGCAGACATAGGGGCCAAGGGCAGCACACAATCTTGCAGATGTCCACCTGACAAACTCTTGCGGGTGACTTGGTTGGACGTAAAAGGATATACAAGAAAGATAGGAAACCAACAAGAAGTAATGAGAGTGAATAGCCTCCACCCACCCACATCGCACCTTCCACTCCCGGCCCTTACCAGAGATGA
This sequence comes from Ceratothoa steindachneri, assembly GCA_963969495.1. Taxonomy (NCBI): domain Eukaryota; kingdom Metazoa; phylum Arthropoda; class Malacostraca; order Isopoda; family Cymothoidae; genus Ceratothoa; species Ceratothoa steindachneri. The sequence goes on along the minus strand of OZ018321.1, from coordinate 157,594,479 downwards.
GTGGCTGGGAGGTAGTCGGCGACTAACCTGCAAGATTAACCGCCGGCTAAGAAAATAGGTGAGGATAAATGGAATAGAGCCCAGGTAGTCTCAATTTGGGGTCGGATTGACTGCTAGTCTTCCTTGTGCCAGGTGCAAGTCTACACGAGTCACTCCTTGCGGGAAAGATGCGAGGGCAAGAAGGAAGATTTTATTAGTATTACAAAGAGGAAGTGTAATCAAACGAGGGCAGGTTAACACAAAGAGTGGAAGAGAGAAAAGGAAAAACGAATAAACAAGAACAGGGATCAAATATCCAGGACTGAAAGAACTACAACAGACAAACACATCAACCCTATTTGCTATGCCCGCAAGGGTGGACAAGAAAAAAAAACTATAAAAGAAAAATCGAAAATATCTGGGGGAAACGAGGCTTGGCATAGCAAACCACCTAGACCAAAAATAGTGTGGTCGAAAGAGCACATTCGAACGTTCACTAAGAAGTTCGTACAATCAAGCAAAGCCACTAACGTACGAACTTTAACCACGTTTCGAACGGCAGAGGAAACTAAGTAAGACATTCAAGTACCTGCTAGAGTTTTGTTTAAATTTGGGCGAAGTTTCTGTTCAATGGAGGCTGGAGAGTTCAAGTAGAGCGACCTCGTTTTACCGTCGATCACAGCCTGAAGACCGGGAGACTTCATCTGGAGAAATCGAATACCCATACCCGCGTAAGTTAAAATGAGTATTTCGAATGGATAAGTTTTTTATTTGCTTTCAGACATCATCTTGGATGAAATCAAGTTATAAATAGATCGGGAAAATGAGAGCTAATCTCGTCCGCGACTTGCGTCAAATCATGTGGATTGGATATCTATTTTGTCAACTCAGATTTAACCTATATTACCTTCGATTTACTAGGGGTACTTATCATTATCGGGCATGATGCTGTTACACGTGGCCTAAGACCTTGCCCCAGATCAGGGCATCGATGAACTCCGCCAACCAGACGGGGTTCTTGATGGATACAACAGGACTGTGTATATGGTTTTGTAATAGATGTGCAAATGTTGGGGATGTTGCGATTAAGCCTGATCCCTTGTGATAAACGAGTGTAGATGTATGTGTTGTTGGTCAAGCCGAGGCGATGTTTGCAGGTGTTTACTTTAGGAGTTATGTCAGGGGGAGAGGTGGCGTGTGTAACGTATGGGGGGCGTTTCTTCTCGTTTGATGTGGGAGAGCAGGATTTACAAGGTAGTTTGGATCCACAGATTGGCTCGTTTCTTGTGTGATGGGGGCGGGTTGCCCTGGAACACGTCGGTCGATTAGTATAGACTTGGAGTCATGCGCATGATTCGCGGAGTGTCTGGTGTTTCGAGAGGTGATGAGAAAATACCCTCCTCGGAGATAAATGTTCGTGATTTACTGGGCTGCTTTGAACATACCCCGTGGTGAGGAATGGCGCTTTACTTTGTCTTGGACTGTGTGTGTGGGGCGGGGAAAGGGGTTAGAAACCCACGGCAGACGGGGGTAGGTGGATGCACTACCTGTAAGTGCGATTGATTGGACTGATTGAATTGCTTGAATGAGGTGTCTGTGAATGCTGTGAGTGTCCATTTTTGTGCTTGTTGTGTGTTTTAGGATCTAGTGACAGCGAGCACGTTGATTTTGTGTTTACGGAGAGTAGGGAGGAACTGGAGGTGTGAGTAGGTAGTGCTGGCTAGGTATGGTGATGTCATCTTCCCTTGCGGAGAAAATGCCATGAAGAGGTTGAAGAAAGTGGGGGAACAATACAGATTTCTGTGGGCTACTGTTGTGTATGTGGTATATTCGTGATGTCTTGCCGTGGCTTATTACTGTGTGGATCAGCCTGTGAGTCGGCAAGCTTCTTCTTTTTATGGTAGGTTTTATCGAATGTGGTACATCAAATGTTAGAAAGACTCCTGTATTTCAGAGTCTAGTGGGTCACTTAGATATAAAGATGTGTAGAAGGGTCGGTGAAAAGGAATCTATGAGTAACCGCTATCTCACGAAAGGAGGGCGCAGAGGATCAATAGTAGACCAAACGACGTTCTTCATAATAACCACAAGATTACAGAAACATGCAAGCCAGAAGTAAATAGACACCATTTTATGTTTTTAGTCTGTTTTTTTTTACCATTATTATAACTACTATCTGTTTCTAGCTTTTCAGAGCTTAATATTGTAATTATTAAATATACCTAAACAGCAAAATCTAAGAAAATTTAAGATTTTCACAGAACAGATTGTTGGTCAATCTGAGGGTGGACGACCCTTATGAAAAATTGCAGGAGGATTTCTTGGAATACCCCTTTCTTCTATTAACAGAATTGTAGTTCACTTTAAAGAAAAGGGTAAAAAATCACCGAAGTCACACTTCGGTTAAAAGCTTCTAAAGTGGCAGAAAGATTCCAAATCAGTCCAAGAGCAGCAGGAAATTACCTGCATTTGGACGTGCAGCCAAGATGAAGCCTCTTTTAATTATGACTAGGAATGAAGAAATGAATGGACGAGCAGGGAATTGGAAATTACCCCCTGAGGAGTTTGACATAAATGAGTCAGAACCAACAGTGAACCAGGGTGGCTTTGTTGTTATGGTGTGATGAGCAATGTGGAATAATGGAAGGTGAGAAAGGTTGAGTATGTTGACAATATCAAATCGAAAAAGTACATTTCCATTCTTAAGAGGGACTTATGTTTTCAAATGGTCAGCTCGAAAAAGAAAGTTGTTTATTCATGCAAGATGGGTCTTCCTCTGATACTGCAAATAAATGACAAAAGAATGTGAGGACCAAAGCAGCATCGAATGACCTCCTTGTGCGAGTAAATCCAATAGCATGAACCGAACAGAACATGAGAGGAATACTAGACAAGACTTTACGGAAAAGGTGAAAAAACAAAAAAAAAAGCAACGGTCAAAATTACTGGACATTATACGGTAAACATGGTCTGAAATACGACAAGCCTTAATCTCAGACCTTATTAACTCTATACTTAAGAGAGTTAAATCTCTAAAAGTCGCTGAAGGGGTGTCCACAAAGTATTATTAATGTACTTTCATTGTTCAAAATGTATTTCATTCTTTGAATTTACAAATGGAGGTATTTCAGTAATTAACCGAGTGTCTATTTACTTTTTACATGTCTCGCTACATTTGAAAAGCTTCCTGAGCAAACACTAAAGACTGAAGAAAGTATTTACCTGATATTTAGCAGAGTCTTTGAGATTCTCTATGAGCTCCCTCAGTTTAGTGTTCACTTTCAACTCGAGGACTTGCGGTACTTGACTACAAACTAGACAATCATCCTGGTTGGAAGAAGAAACTAGTCAGAAACCTAACTTTAGGACTCCAACCAGTTTCCCCACAAAGTGGGGTTAGCTCGCTTCCAAGCCTCCCCACTATTAAGCACGAGGCAACCCAGCATTTTTTTTTTCACGCCCTATGACCTGGAGCATATCGTCCAGTCAAGATTCATGCCTGGGTATGGGACTCCATGTACGATCCCTCCACACCTATCATACACAATATGCCTCCCCCCCCCCCACCAAATACCATTATTTTACTCTTCTCTGGATTCACTTTTACACCTCTCCTCTCACACTCCCTGCCAAAAGTTACAATTATCTCCACATCGCTCTCAGCAGCCAACAACAGGACATCAACATCTACCAACATAAAAAGAACCCAGCCCTAACCCATCTCACACAGCTTTCCCAAATTCAACTATGTGCTTCTATCAGTACTCGATCCAAGAAGATATTAAACAGCCCTGGAGAACATCACACAACCTTAACATACACCACCTCGAATGTCGAACTACTTCCGGCTATCTTTAGATCTACGAATGCCTCACTTCCAACATAACTACTCTTCGCACGACCAAACAGTTTACCAATCGCTCCATATATTCTAAGCACCTGTTGCAAAAAGGCAACAAGAAGGAAGCTCGCTCCGGCGTCAGGGGTAGGCCTCCTCCCCCCCGGTACAGGAACAAGCGACCTACAAAAAAACAAAACAAAAACTCTCAAAGTGGAGGAGGCCAACCTCCTCTAAAAAGTCACACAGTCCACAAGTCTCCGTGCACGAACCAGTCCCGAGTACAAGGGACAAGCGGTAGCGATCCGGCTCGTCCCGGTACCGGGGCTGCTTCTTATCCACAGGGTGCGGGCGGTATTCGTTCGCATGATGACCGTCTCAGGAAAAGTAATTGTCTTTTTATTTTTTGAGATATATTCGTCAAATTTGGGTCAGTTTTACTGCACCCAATCCAGTGCTCAGGCAGTCTTGCGCTTCCGAATGCCAGATATGGGCAATAGTTTCAACATTGAGCAATTTAAGGATAGGATTGACAGATTTGATTTTTCTCAAGTTTCCTGTTAGCGCTTTCCCCCAAAAGAACCTCCTCGATAGTAATAAATAACAGTCCTTTGAAGTAATCCTGATCCTTGTGACCTTTTAGCATCTCAGCAACTGTCATCATCTACTCCAGCTAGCTTCCCATTTTCAGACCTCTCACAACACTAACAACCTCTTGCAAGCTTATCTCAAGCATTTTTAAATTCTCCTCCTTTCTGATTGAATAACCTTCCACTTCTAATTCTCCTTTCCTTTCTAACTTCAAATCCATACACTATCAATTTAACCTTAAACAGTACAATCTTGTGATTTGATAGTCCCATACTCATACCTCTTACAGCTTTCACACCAAATACATCCCTCAGCATATTCTTTCTTACTAAGCACAACTCAATCATACTCTATGTTTTTTCCTCCCTTTGCCCAACTTAAGTGTAATTATGCACACCATGTGCTGAAAGAATAATTTGCTACACTTGTTTCTTTCAGCACAGAACTCTTCACACTCCATTTTCATTCTCTCCAGTTATCCTCTCTCATTCTCTCACCTCTTCATCCATTCATACGTTCTATAACTATAAATGATCCCCATTCCCAATTCCATCCACCACTCATCCGAAGGGATTCCAGAACCTTTTTTTCAGCTACACTTCTATCATTACAGGGTTGATGTACTACAACCACGCACAGTTTCACCCTTGCAAATCTCAAATCGAACCCCACACATTCATACCTACCCATTGCATCATGCCACTCATCACTCATAAGCACTGCCACACTCTTTATTCCTACCTGATCGCATTAAATCCCACACAAGCTCTTCATGTTTGTCTCACATAGAGCAAACACCCAACGCCTGGTCGAATAACTCACTTTCTTCTCTTGCTCGTATGTGTAAGTGTAGATGCCATCGGAGTCATTAAAGACGCAGTAGTTGTTCATTGGCTTGCACGCGGATGTGGCCAATTTGAACACCTCGGAAGCGCAGGCGGCTGCGATCACCGCGTTCGTCGACGCTACCGCGGGGATGATCCGTTTAACGACGCCTTGCGTTAATCGATAACTCACGCTCCCGATACCTGCAACGATGTGAAATGAAAAAGGCACAATCTGTCATTCATAATGCTTGGGCAAAATGAGACGCTGTTCCTCTGAAATCTTTTATTTACGATTTTTTATTTTTATTTAACGGCGCATATGGCGACTGCCTACTTGGGGCATAATTCACCGTACTCACATGAGCCTACTACTAAGCTATATTAGAAAATAAATAACGATATATAAGTAAATAACGATAATAAACAAAGGCTAAAAAAAACGGCCATAAAAGGAAAACAAAGCAAAAAGGCAACAAGGAAGCGGGCTCGAGCGTGGGGGGTAGGCAAGCCTTCCCCCGGCGCAGGAACATGCAACCTACAACAAACAGTCAAATAAGAGGAGGCCAACCTCCTCTAAAAAGTCACACAGTCCACAAGTTTGTGTGCACAAATCCATCCCGGGTACAAGGGACAAGCGGTAGCGATCCCGCTCGTCCCGGTACCGAATAGGTAACGTGCGCGAAGATCACACAGATTATGATATTCGACAAGAATGTGCCGAACAGTCTGGGGGACAACGCAGTCGTCGCAGACAAGCGCTATATCATTTTTTTTTATTGAGGTAGCCCATCTGGCGACTGCTTAAATGGGCATACGTTGCCGTACACAACAGCCTACTATTAGGCTATATTACAAAAAAAACAAATAACTATCTAAATAACACAATGATAAAAAAGGACGGGGGCTAAAAAAATAAGGAGAAAAAGCAAGAAGGAAGCGTGCTAGGCGTCGGGAGTAGACCCGCCTTCCCCCAGCGCCGGAACATGCGACCTACAAAAAGAAACGCACAAAAAAGGTCAAATAAAGTGGAGGAGGCCAGTCTCCTCCAAAAGGTCGTATAGTCCACAAGTCGATGTGCACGAACCCTTCCCGAGTACAAAGGAAAAGCGGTAGCAACCCCGCTCGTCCCGGTACCGGGACACGTAAAGTGCACGAAGATCACCCAGACGGAGACATTAAACAAGAATGTGCCGAACAGTCTGGGGGAGAACGCAGTCTTCACAGTATGGCGCAGGCGAGCGCTCCATCAAATAGCGATACATCACACGAGTGTGTCCGATTCGGAGACGACAGAAAGCAACCTGAAGCCGTCGTGGCATTGGGGAGTAGGTCCATGGGAACATTCGCGGCGCAATGGAACGCAACCCGGAGAGCTGCCCGTATTCCTCCGATATAATCGGTGTGAGTAAGCGCGAAACGCTGGTCTGGTTGCCCAGTCCTCACGGACTCTTTGAAGCCCTCATTCCTCGCAATTCCTACATGTCCAGGAACCCAGTAGAGATAATCTATACATCCACGTCACAGATATTGCGAAGCAAGGGACGCCGAGATTCCAATGCCCTGAGAACACTCAGGGGGCTTTGTGAGTCGCTATAAATCACAATCCTGTCTCTGAATCAGGCACGTCGGGTTATCTCCCGTACCAGGCGGTTTAGTGCAACTAGCTGGGCCGTGAAGACAGAAGTCACGCCTGTCAGAAAGCTGACTTCAAACTGAGGGGATGCAGCATGGAAGATGACCCCGTCTTGGGATTGAAGCCATCCGTATACACTGGCATGGTTCCAGCGTGACGCGAAGTGTGCTCCAAAAAAGCCGAACGCAATACTCCTGGGGCTGTGGAAGCTTTGGGAGCAGAGGCGTGGCGACAAATAGTCATAGGTGGTGGTACACTCCATGGTAGCGTCCTGGGCAGAACAAACGGCGCCACCGGCCCAAAACTATACCTAGTTCTTAAAGGAGTTTCCTAGCCCTACACCCAAAGGACTTAGGGTATGACTGGCGTCTCTCGGCTGCATAGACACAGTCGAAATCAGCTGCGGATGCAGTGAGAAATGTTGGCAACTGAGGGAGGCGCCAGGCTCATAATGCACTGTGCACGGCGCAGAGTGAGTGACATCTCCCCAGCATCGACAAGAAGGCTCTCAATGGGGGAAGTGCGGAAGGCACCGGTTGCCAGACAAAGGACGGTGTGGTGGATCGAGTCCACCTTCCGCAATACACGTTCGGCTGCGGATGCATAAAAATCGCATCCGTAGTCGAGCTTCGAACGAACAAAGGATAAAATTAGTAAGGCAGTTGCCCTATCAGCGCCCCAGGCGCTGAAAGCCAGGGAGCGGAGAATATTCATGGCGCGGGTACAGGAGACCCTAAGGCTGCGAATATGAGCCTCTCAGTTGATTCGTCAGTCAAATACAAGACCAAGGAAACGGTGCGAGTCTACCACTTCCGGCGAACCCCATTTAGAAAAAAGACTGGGTCGGAGTGGAGCCGTGGATGGCGGCAGAAGTGCACCACCTGTCTTGGCCAAGGAAAACCGAAGCATGTGCGCTTCGGCATGGCGAGAGACGCGGTCCAATGTCTGTTGGAGTCGACGCTCCAGAGTTGGCATCTGGGCCGAACTAAAGGAGATCGAAAAGTCGTCCACATAGAGCGTAGCGAGAACATCTTCATCGGGGAACAATGAGATGATGCCGTTGATGCTCTCGGAACATAGTGTGACACTGAGGACACTTCCCTCCAGGACACCCTCTTCCTACTCCATTGGGCCTGAGAGGGTCCCCCCCCCTTCCCCCACTCCGCCTGAATGCGGAATTGACGATCTTGAAAAAATTTAGATATGAAGATTCGGAGGCGTCCCCTCGCCCCCATTGTGTGGAGAGTCTCCATGATAACGTATCGCTATGCGGTATCATAGGACACTCCAGATAGAAAAACACCAGGAAGGCCTCGCAGACGGCATTTTCCAGTTAGAACAGAGCATCCGACGTGGAGTGAAACTTGTGGAAGCAGCACTATTCAGAAGACAGATGGCCTCCACTGTCGAGAAAAAGGCTAATCTAACATTTACCAATTTCTACATCAACTTGCCCACGCAAAAGGTTAGAGATATTGGGCGGAAACCGGCCAGGGTAAAGTGATCTCTCCACGTTTGCGAAAAGCGTCCTCAATAGCGATTCGCCAGGAGCCTGGGAGGATACCATCTACCCAGATCCTGTTGAACAAAACTAACAGAAAGGCCATGCCTCGCCCTTCCAGGAGGCGAAGCATGGCGTACGGGACATCGTCCGGACCAGGGGCAGTGTCAGAACACGAAAAGAGAGCGGAGCGCAACTCACTCAAAGTAACCTGTCGTTGAAGGGTTTTCCGCCTCTGAGGGTTAAGTCCAGTCGGTGGCCTTCCACGACATCACGGCGCGCATTGAATGCTGGCGGAGCAGCATCCCAGCTAGAGAATGCGGTCGCCAAGGATTCCGACATGGACGCGGGGTCCGAGATTGCGGTCCGATTCTCATGGAGAAAGGAAAGGGGGGCCTACGAAAACTTGCTCCGAATCCTTTTGACTCGCTTCCACACCTCTGCTAGAGGGATCTTTTCACCTACAGTGAAATCGTTCGGGCGGCGTTTATAGCGCATGTAGGCATAACGCTTCTGTTTGAGGGCCGTCTCACACTTAGCTGACCACCACCGTAGTGGTTGGTCTGCGTGCAAAACGGTCAGACGTTCTAGGAATAGCAGTTAGGCCCACGGCGATGAAGTTGTCGGAGAACTCAACGGCCTCATCTACCTACATAAATTCCTCGACTGAGACAGAGAAATCAGTCATTTCATGAAATGCAGACCACTGGGCCTGCGCGAAGGGAAAGTGATCACTACAATGGAGGTCATCGACTACAACCCACCCCAAATCAGGCTGTGCATCCGGAGAGCACAAAGAAATATCGAAACAGCAAAATGAGGCGGTTCTCGGGCAGTGATGCGTAAACTCATGCACATTTCGGACACCTATATACAACTCGTCGATCATGTCAACAAGGACCTGACACCTGGAATTGATCGAGTAGTTTCCCCAGAGGGGGTGTCTACAGTTCAGATTACCGAGCAAGAGAAAGGGGCTCGGCAACCATGCCACGACGCGGCGGAAGTCCCCCGCGTCGAAATCGGCTAACGGTGGAATGTACGCAGACATAACAGTATACCTCCTATCCAGGTGCAGCTGCACAGCTACTGCCTGAAAGGAGGTTTCTAAAGCGAAGAGAAGAACTGAGACATGATGACGGGTGTAAAGGGCGCATCCTCTTGCCAGGCCCCAATCCCTTGGTGGTGGGGTCGCAAAACCCTTATAACTTGGGAGGGAGAGAAGGGGGCACGCGCTCAGCATGGTCTCCACAAAAAAGATAGCTAAAGGAAAACGGGACGAGACGAGCCTAAAAGCTCATCCCAGTTGGCCCGGAGTCCGCGGCAATTCCATTGAAGGAATATGCCTTCCATTCCTAGCTCGGAGATGAGGGGGCCCTCTTCTAAGAGAAGACCCTCACAGGAATAGCCGTACACTTCCCGGAGGCAGAACTCCGGGCGCTGTCGCCTTCGAGGACTTAGGCAAGCAGGGCGGCTTTGGAGGCGGTGGGCTCTCCTTTGGAGGATCAACCGCCTTCGAGTCACTCAGCCTAGCACTAGGTGTAGTAGGAACCGAAGCTCCTTTAGTGCTGTCTTCCTTTCGGGAGGCAGCTTTAGAAACTTCAGGGGTGTCGCCTCCTGTGAGTCTAACGACTCGGTGGAGGCGCGCGACCGTTTGGCCGGAGGAGGTGCCCTGGTCTTAGCCGGGGCTGGGTGTGAACCCTATATGCCGCCAGCTTTACCAGGGAAGCACCCGGGTGGGTAGAACCCGCAGAAGGGTACCAAATAGGCGCGGAAAAGACCGTGCTCGTAAGCGTCGATCCCAGGTAGCACCGGGCGTGCCAGTTCCAAGTCCTTAGCCTCGCGAAATGAGAGGCGATACTGGGCATGAACGTACAAGATTTCCTCCTAAAGAAGATACGCACCACATTGTTTCGAAGAAGCAGGGTGTGGCTCTACGCAATTGACATACTTGTCCACACACGATTTGTACTTATCGTGTGCGGCCTTGGAGTAACTTACAGACTTCGGGTAACCCCGACTTTGCGCGTCTACAGGAGCGATTCGTAGGGCCGAAGCGGTGACAGTAGTAGCACCTCAGCAGAAATGCACGAATGCCTTCACGTAGTAGCGGTCACAGTCGAACGTAACGAAGAGTGTAGGGGTGGGTCTCGAGGCCTCTCCCTGTTTTCTCATCACACGTTCGACCTTGACCGCCCCATGGTCGGCCAGCTCTAAGGTGATGTCCTCAATGGAGTAGTCAACGAGTTCCCTCGCATAAACTACTCCTTTCACAAAGTTCATGGTAGAGTGCGGCGTCACACTCACCGGGGTGCCATGAAGTGTCCGAAGAGCACTTATCTTGGCCGCCTCGGCGGGATTCGCCGCATTTGCCAGAAGGCTCCCGTCCGAGAAACGGGTCACTTTCGGCTCTCTACCAATTGCACTAATCCTCTCCTCTGATGGATCATGTTGCCCTTGCCAACATGCTGCCATCAGTGGAGCGAATAACGAGGAAGCGTTTGAAGCCAGCGGGCTCGAAAACGCCAGGTAGCCTCTGAATCAGGGGCCCCAATGTCATCGAGGCTCCGCCCTGTGCACTTTTGGTTTTAGTCAGGGGCTCCGCAACCGGGGGGACAGAGGGGCCGGATGTGCCGATCTTGGCTTGGTCGCTTGCCAAAGTGGCAGCAGACCCATCCGTCCCCGTAGCCCCCGCGGATGGAGAGGAGCCCCGAGTCTTCTTAGTCTTTTTCGTCGTTTTCTTTTTTGGAGAGGAGGGCGGGGAATGAACCCGCTTCTCACCTCCGCCGGCAGAAGCCCCTAGGCTAGATGGACCGGCCTCAATCAGGTCCTTCACCGAAATGGAGAAGGTCCTGGTAGTCGTAGGGGCACCTGTCGGAGGAGATCCCTCCCCTCCTTGTACTGCCTCAGAAACCCTAGCCATTTGAGGAGGTCCTTGCATAGGGGCGGATTCGGGTTCGGTGTTTGACGCCGAGTCCGGATTCCTCCCCCATGGAAGGCCCTACCGTCTGACGCTGGGTTTCCTCAAGAACCATGTCTATCACATGAGGGGCCTCCAGTTGGCCATCCCCTCTCAGGACATCGCAGGTCCCCTTGGCAGTGTCACCAGTCTTCTGTGGGGAGGCACAGGCCTTGACCCCGGCAAGGTTTAATATTCTTGCCAGCAGGTCTTTTGAGGGAAGCGACCGAAGGGGCCTGGCTTCCCTCTCCCCCCGAAGGGGGTTTGCCCTACCGAGCCGCTTCGATGGGGAGCGGCTGGCTATGGGCTGCCTGCTGGCTTTCTTGGCAGTCCCCTTGGAAAGAAAAGAGGGGACTGCCGTTGGAAAAAGGGAGGTGCCCGAAAGCACCTCCAGAGAAGGGGGTGAGGGGGCATTCCCCTACACCCGTAGGCGAAGGAGAGGAGTAAACCTCCTCTCCGGTTAGAGAAATATGGACGGTTCCCCGCGCAAGCACAGGGGGGGGGGGACCTCCATTTTTTCGCTGGAGCTGCCCGAGGGCGGCTCGGTCGTTGTTTCAGGGGGAGTTAAAGGGGTTTGGTTTTTTAAAGATTCATCCATGGGCATGGTGACCGTATTTGTGCCACGGGACGCAATAGCTCATCACCTTTCGCAGTTGCTCGCACTGCAAGAGGTGCTTACAGGCCCGGCAGAGCCAGGCGCCGGCATTTGGCACCACCCCTCCCGCCTGGTGGCGTGGCCGTCCATCGGCATGGCGGCTCCACCTTGGACACGACGTAAAAAAATATAGATTGTGAAGAGGAGAGGAAAAGGGATTTGAGGAAGGTATGGGTGGGGATGAGGCAGATTGTTAAAAACCAACCACCCCAGACCGGAGCTCAGGGGTTAGGAAACATTGTCCCCTCATCCCTCAGCCCCAATCCGGGACGGTTGGCTGAGAAGAAGGTCAGCATCTACCCTGTGAAATTAGAGGCTGGCCAGAGAAAGCTGTGGGAGAGGTTGTTTGAAAAGCGACGAAGTAGGGGAGAAATATAGTCTATCTGAAGGAAAGAAGAGAGGCTAAGCTGGGGCCGGACGGAGCGCTGGATCCTGTCAGCACGGCGGCCAGGATGGCATATTTTTTTTTTTTTTTTTTTTTAAGAGCTCATCTGGCGACTGCCTACTTGGGCATTAGTCGCCGTATTAAAACTGGCCTAGTTCTAGGCTACTTTAAAATGAAATTAAAGAGAAAAAAAAAAACAACACCCCAAAAGGGGGAAAGGAAGCAAGCTGGTGCGTCGGAGAGAGGTCCCCCCGGCGCAGGAGCGTGCAACTAAAGAAAAAAAAACAAACAAAAAACAAAACAAATGCAAAAAAACAACAAAAAAAAACAAACAAACCTTGCTTAAATAATAGGGAGAAGGCCGGCCTCCCCCAAGAAGTCAACAAGTCCACAAGTCAGTGTGCACGAATCTGTCCCAAGCACAAGGGACAGGCGGTAGCGACCCCGCCCATCCCGGTACTGGGACAGGTATCGTGCGCGAAGATCACCCAGACTGGGACATTCGACAAGAATGTGCCGAACAGTCTGGGGGACGACGCAGTCGTTGCAATAGGGCGCAGGCGAGCGCTCCATCAGATAGCGATGCGTCACACGAGTGTGTCCGATTCGGAGACGACAGAAAGCAACCTGAAGCCGCCGCGGCATTGGGGGATAGGTCCATGGGAACAGTCGCGGCGCAATGGCACGCAACTTTAAGTTCCCTTCGACCGTCTCCCATCTTCTTTGCCAAGCAGTCCGAAGAGCTGCCCGTATTCCTGCCATGTAGTCGGTGTGAGGAAGAGCGAAACGCTGGTCCGGTCGCAGAGTCCTCGCGGACTCTTTGGCGCCCTCATCGGCGCGCTCATTCCCCGCAATTCCTACATGTCCAGGAACCCAGCAGAAGATAATCTCGACATCTGCCCGGCTCGCCAAAACCGTGGCGTCACGGATATCGCGAACCAGGGGATGCGGAGATTCCAATGCCCCGAGAGCACTCAGGGCGCTTTGTGAGTCGCTATAGATCACAATCCGGTCTCCGAACCGGGCACGTCGCGTAATCTCCCGTACCGAGTGGTGTATTGCCACCAGCTCGGCCGTGAAGACAGACGCAGCGCCTGGTAGAGCCCCGCTGACTTCAAACAGAGGGGATACGGCGTGGAAGCCGACCCCCTCTTGGGACTTGGAGCCATCCGTATACACTGGCACGGTACCAGCGTGACACGATGTGTGCTCCAAAAATGTCGAACGCAATACTCCCGGCGCAGTACAAGCTTTGGGAGCAGAGGCGTGGCGACAAATAGCCAAATGTGGTACCCTCCAGGGTGGCGTCCTGGGCAGAACCAGGGGCGCCACCGGCCCGAGAGCTATATCTACCTCTCGAAGGAGTTTCCTGGCCCTAAACCCAAAGGGCTTAGGGTATGACTGGCGTCTCTCGGCGGCATAGGCACCATCGAGATCAGCTGCGGATGCAGTGAGAGCTGTTGGCGACTGAGGGAGGCGCCGGGCTCGCGCGTACAGGCGAGTGATGCACTGCACGCGGCGCAGAGCGAGTGGCATCTCCCCAGCATCGACCAACAGGCTCTCAATGGGGGAAGTGCGGAAGGCAACGGTCGCAAGGCGAAGGCCGGTGTGGTGGATCGAATCCACCTTCCGCAATAAACGCTCGGCTGCGGATGCATAAAACTCGCATCCGTAGTCGAGCTTCGAGCGAACAAAGGATCGATAAAAAAGTAAGGCGGTAGCCCTATCAGCGCCCCAAGCACTGAACGTCACGGAACGGAGAATGTCCATGGCGCGGGTACAAGAGACCCTAAGGCTGCGAATATGAGCCTCCCAGGTGAGGCGTCGGTCGAATACAAGACCAAGGAAACGGTGCGACTCAACCACATCCAGGCGCACCCCATTAAGAAACAAATCTGGGTCGGGGTGAAGCCGTGGATGGCGGCAGAAGTGCACCACCTTAGTCTTGGCCAAAGAAAACCGAAACCTGTGAGCTTCGGCATAGCGAGAGACGCGGTTCAATGCCTGTTGGAGTCGACGCTCCAGAGTTGGCATCTGGGCCGCGCCAAAAGAGATCGAAAGGTCGTCCACGTAGAGCGTAGCGAGAACATCTTCCGGCAGCACCGAGGTGATGCCGTTGATGCTCAGGGCAAAGAGTGTGACACTGAGGACACTTCCCTGCGGGACACCCTCTTCCTGCTCCTTTGGGCCGGAGAGGGCTCCCCCCACCCGTACGCGGAATCGACGATCTCGCAAAAATTCAGATATAAAAATTGGGAGGCGTCCCCTCGCCACCATCGTGTGGAGAGTCTCCATGATACCGTATCGCCATGCGGTATCATAGGCCTTCTCCAGATCAAAAAACACCGTGGCGTAGTGCTGTCTACGAAGGAAAGCCTCGCAGACGGCACTTTCCAGTCGGAGCAGAGCATCCGACGTGGAGTGGAACTTACGGAAGCCGCACTGTGAAGAAGACAGATGGCCTCCGCTGTCCAGGAAATAGGCTAATGTAACATTTACCAATTTCTCCATCAACTTGCACACGCAAGAGGTTAGAGAGATTGGGCGGAAACCGGTCGGAGTAGAGTGATCTCTCCCCGGCTTGCGAAAGGCGAGCACAGTAGCGATTCGCCAGGAGTCTGGGAGAAGACCTTCCACCCAGATCCTGTTGAACAAATCTAACAGAAAGGCCATGCCTCGCTCACCCAGGTGTCGAAGCATGGCGTACGGGACATCGTCCGGACCATGGGCGGTGTCCGCGCACGAAGCGAGAGCGGAACGCAACTCACTCACAGTAAACTTGTCGTTGAAGGGTTCTCCGCCTCTGGAGGTAAAGTCCAGCCGGCGGCCTTCCGCGACATCACGACGTGCATTGAATGCTGGCGGAGCAGCATCACGGCTAGAGAATGCGGAAAAAGCGGTCGCTAAGGATTCCGCCACGGACGCGGGGTCCGAGATTGCGGTCCCATTCTCCTGGAGAACGGGAGGGGGGTCCTGCGAGAACTTGCCCCGAATCCTTTTGACTCGCTTCCACACCTCAGCTAAAGGGGTCTTCCCGTTAAGTGAAGACACGTATGCCCGCCAAGAAGAGCGGCGGGCGTGCTTCGAAATATACCGGAACCTAGCCCTAGCCCGACGAAATTCAGCGACAGTGAAATCGTTCGGGCGGCGCTTATAGCGCATGTAGGCATAACGCTTCTGTTTGAGGGCCGTCTCACACTCGGCCGACCACCATGGGAGTGGTCGGTGTGCAAAACGGCCAGACGTCCTAGGAATAGTAGTCAGGCCTACGGCGATGAGGTTGCCGGAGAAGAACTCAACGGCCTCATCTACCGACCTAAACTCCTCGACTGAGATAGAGAATTCAGTCATTTCGTGAAATGCAGGCCACCGCGCCCGCGCCAAGCACCACCGAGGTGGTCTCTCAGGCGGCAGTTGCCCTGAAAATGATATTTGAATGGGAAAGTGATCACTACCATGGAGGTCATCGACCACCCCCCAATCAAAATCAGGCTGTGCATCCGAAGAGCACAAAGATAGGTCAAGGCAAGAAAATGAAGCGGTTCTCGGACAGTGATGCGTAAACTCATCCACGTTTAGGACACCCATCTCAAGCTCTTCGATCAGATCGGCAAGGACTTGTCCCCTGGGATTTATGGAGTAATCTCCCCAGAGAGGATGCCTGCCGTTCAGATCTCCAAGCAAGAGATAGGGCCTCGGCAACCGTGCCACGACGCGGCGGAAGTCCCCCGCGTCGAAGTCAGCTGACGGTGGAATGTACGCAGAAATGATAGTATACCTCCTATCCAGGTGCAGCTGCACAGCCACTGCCTGAAAGGAGGTATCTAAAGAGAAAGGAAGAACGGAGACATCATGCCGGGTGTAAACCGCGCATCCCCCAGCCCGGCCATCCCGCGGTGGTGGGGTCGCAAGACCCTTATACCCCGGGAGGGCAGGCAGCGGGCACGCGCCTAGCATGGTCTCCTGCAAAAAAATAGCTAACGGGGAACGGGACGAGACGAGCCTCCGCAGCTCCTCCCAGTTGGCCCGGAGTCCACGGCAATTCCATTGAAGGAATATGCCCTCCAGGCCTAGCTCGGAGGAGACGCGGGGGCCCTCCTCGAATTGAAGACCCTCACGGGAATGGCCGTACGCTTCCCGGGGGCAGAACCCCGGGCGCTGTTGGCCGGACAAAGCGCTGTCGCCTTCGAGGACTTATTGGGGGAGGTTGGGCTCGCCATGCGAGTCTTTTCCTCCCTCCGCCTCGAAACCTTAGGCGGGGGTTGCGGCTTGGGAGGCGGGGGGCCCTCTTTTCGAGGAACCACCGTCTCCGAGCCACTCGCTCCACCTCGGGGCGTGGGCGAAGGGGCCGAAGCTCCTTTGTTGCTGTCCTCCTTTCGGGGAACAGCTTTAGGAACCCCGGAAGATGGCCTAGCGACCATCTTCAGGGGTGTTGCCTCCTGTGAGTCTAACGACTCTGTGGAGGCGCGTGGCCGTTTCGCCTTACGGGAAACGGTCACGCTGGGGGAAGAGGGGGGAGCCCTGGTATTAGCCGGGGCTGGGTGTGAACCCTTTTTGCCGCCAGCTCTACCAGGGGAGCGCCCGGGTGTAGTAGAGCCCGCAGAAGGGCTCCGAATGGGCGCGGAAACAACCGTGCTCGTTGGCCTGGATGGGCCAGGAGCAGAGGGTGCTTTTCTAACTATTGAGGCATATGACGTCCCAGGCAGAGCCGGGCGCGCCAGGACCAAGTCCTTAGCCTCGCGGAATGAGAGTCGATCCTGGGCCTGAACGGCCAGGATTTCTTTCTCAAGGAGATATGCACCACATTGCTTCGAAGAAGCAGGGTGCGGCTCTCCGCAATTGACACACTTGGCCACACACGATTTGGACTTATCGTGTGCGACCTTGGAGCAATTTACACAGACTTCGGGTGACCCCGATTTTGCACGTCTACATGATCGATTCGTGTGGCCGAAGCGGTGACAGTAATAGCACCGCCGCGGCAGTGGCACGAATGCCTTCACGCGGTAGCGGTACCAACCGGCACGCACCGACTCAGGGAGCTTGTCACAGTCGAACGTGACGAAGAGTGTAGGGGTGGGTCTCGAGGCCCCTCCCTGTTTTCTCATCACACGTTCGACCTTGACCGCCCCATGGTCGGCCAGCTCTAGGGTGATGTCTTCTATGGAGTAGTCAACGAGTTCCCTCGCATAAACTACTCCTTTTACAAAGTTCATGGTAGAGTGCGGCGTCACACTCACCGGGGTGCCATGAAGTGTCCGAAGAGCACTTATCTTGGCCGCCTCGGCGGGATTCGCCGCATTCGCCAGAAGGCTCCCGTCCGAGAAACGGGTTACCTTCGGCTCTCTACCAATTGCACTAGCTAATCCTCTCCTCTGATGGATCATGTTGCCCTTGGACAACATGGTGCCATCAGTGGAGCGAATAACGAGGAAGCGTTTGAAGCCAGCGGGCTCGAAAACGCCAGGTAACCTCTGAATGAGGGGCCCCGTGGTCATCGAGGCTCCGCCCTGTGCACTCTTGGTCTTAGTCAGGGGCTCCGCACACGAGGAGGTAGAGGGGCCGGATGTGCCGATCTTGGCTTGGTCGCCTACCAAAGTGGCAGCAGACCCATCCGTCCCCGCAGCCCCCGCGGATGGAGAGGAGCCCCGAGTCTTTTTCGTCCTTTTAGTCTTTTTTGTCTTTTTCTTTTTTGGAGAGGAGGGCGGAGAATGAACCCGCTTCTCACATCCGCCGGCAGAAGCCCCCAGGCCAGATGGACCGGCCTCAGCCAGGTCCCTCTCCGAAATGGAGAAGGTCCTGGTTGTCGTAGGGGCACCTGTCGGAGGAGACCCCTCCCCTCCTTCTACTGCCTCGGAGCCCTCAGCCATTTGAGGAGGACCTTGCATAGGGGCGGACTCGGGTTCGGTGCTTGGCGCCGAGCCCGAATTCCCCCCCATGGAAGGCCCTACCGTCTGAGGCTGGGTCTCCTCAAGGACCATGTCTATCACGAGAGGGGCCTCCAGTTGACCATCCCCTCCCAGGACATTGCAGGTCCCCTTGGCAGTGTCGCCAGTCTTGTTTGGGGAGGCACAGGCCTTGACCCCGGCAAGGTTTAATATTTTTGCCAGCAGGTCTTTTGAGGGAAGCGACCGAAGGGGCCTGGCTTGCCTCTCCCCCCTAAGGGGGTTTGCCCTACCGAGCCGCTTTGATGGGGAGCGGCTGGCTAAGGGCTGACTGCTGGCTTTCTTGGCAGTCCCCTTGGAAAGAAAAGAGGGGACTGCCGCTGGGAGAAGGGAGGTGCCCGAAAGCACCTCCAGAGAAGGGGGTGAGGGGGAGTCCCCTGCACCCGTAGGCGAAGGAGAGGAGTAAGCCTCCTCTCCGGTTAGAGAAATATGGAGGGTCCCCTGTGCAAGCACAGGGGGGGGGACCTCCATTTTTTCGCTGGAGCTGCCCGAGGGCGGCTCCGTTGTTCTTGGGGAAGTTGGGGGTTGTTTTTTTTTGGTGTGATTTTCATCATTGGGCATGGTGACCCTTCTTTTAATATGGGATGCAATAGCGCACACCTCTCGCAGTAGCCCACACTGCGAGAGGTGCTTACAGGCCCAGCAGAGCCAGGCGCCGCCATTTGGGACCACCCCTCCCGCCTGGTGGCCTGGCAGTCCATCGGCATGGCGGCTCCACCTTGGACACGGCGTATAAATGATAGATTTTGAAGACGAGAGGAAAAGGGATGTGAGGAAGGTATGGGTGGGGACGAAGCAGGTAGTTAAAAACCAGCCACCCCAGACCGGAGCTCAGGGGTTAGGGAACATTGTCCCCCACCCCCTCAGCCCCGATGCGGGACGGTTGGCTGAAAGGAAGGTCAGCATCTACCCTGTGAAATTAGAGGCTGACCAGAGAAAGTTGTGGGAGAGGTTCTGTGAAAAGAGAGGAAACAAGTGTTTTGAAGGAAGGAAGAGAGGCTAGGCTGGGGCCGGACGGGGTGCTGAGTCCCGTCAGCACGGCGGCCAGAATGGCAAATCGTCGCGCCCCTTACGGGGGGCCAGGATGGCAAATCGCCGCGCCCCTTGCGGGGTGAACATCACGGAATGAAGACTGTGCAAGGCTGCGAATATGATCCTTCCAAGTTAGGGGTCGGTCGAAAACAAAACCAAGAAAACGGTGCGAATCTACCACTTGCAGGCCAATTTCGTTTAAGAACAAGTCTGGGTGGGGGTGGAGCAGTGGTTGGCAGTAGAAGTGGACCACTATATTCTTATCTCCAAGGAAAACCGAAACCTCTACGCTCCGGCATTGCGACAGATGCTGCTCACTGACTGTTGGATTCGACGCTCCAGAGTTGGCATCTGAGTGGCACCAAGAGATCGAAACGTCGTCCACGTAGAGCGTGGGCAGAACATCTTTTGGCAGCACCGAGGTAATACCGTTGATGCTCAGGGAAGAGTATGAGACTTCCTGTCCCACCCATAGCCTGAACGGCTAGCATTTCCTTTTCAGGAGATACGCATCACATTGCTTCGATGAAGCGGGTTGCGGCTGCCCACAATTGAGGTACTTGGCCATACACGATAAGACATCGTGTACGGCCTTGGACCAACTTAGAGACTTCGGGTTAACCCCACTTTGCGCGTCTACACGGGTGATTCGTATTTCCGAAACGGTGGCAAGAGTAGCACCTCCGCGGCAGTGGTATGAATTGTCATGCACCGACTCACGAAGCCTGTCACTGTCGAACGTAACGAGGGGTGGGTTTCGAGCAACCCCCGTTTTCTCATCACACCTTCGACCTTAACCACCCCATGGTCCGCCATCTTTAAGGTTATGCCTTCTATGGAGCAGTCCTCGAAATCCCTCGCATAAACCACTCCTTTCACTAAGTTCATGGTAGAGTGCAGCATCACACTCACCGGCGAGCCATTAAGTGTTCGAAGGGCACTAATCATGGCCACCTCGGAGGGATTCGAAACATCCGCCAGAAGGCTCTCGTCCGAGAAACGAGTCACCTTCGGCTCTCTACCAACAAGCTAGCTAATGCTCTCCTCTGATGGATCATGTTATCCTTGGCCAACATGCTGCCATCAGTGGAGCTAATGCAAGAAAGCGTTTGAAGCCAGCAGCTCGAAAATGCCAGGTAGTCTAAATGAGGGACCCCGACGTAGTCGAGTCTCCGCTCAGCGCACTTGCAACTTTCGTCTTGTTCAGGTGTCCTCCACGTGAGGTAGCCTAGAAGCCGGACTTGCCAATCTTGGCCTGGATCGCTTGTTGAAACAGCAGCAGACCTGTCCGTCCCCGAAACCCCCACGGAGGAAGAGTAACTTTTAGTCCTCTTTGTCTTCTTCCTTTTCGTTTTGGAAGAAGAGGGTGGGGAATGAACAATCTTCTCCCCACCGCCGGAATGATCCCATAGGCCGAACGGACCAGCCTCGGCAAGATCCTTCTCAGAAATGAAGAAGGTCTTAGCTGTCAAATGGGCACCAGCCAGTGAGGAGGTCCCTCCTATCCTTGTGAGTCCTCAGGGGCCCGAGCCACGCAAAGAGAAACTTACAAATGGGGGAATCTAAGTTCGGTGTTTGGAACCGAGCCCAGGTTCGCCCCCATGGAAGATCCAGCTATAGGCGGCTGGGTCATCTCCAGGATTATGTCTACCTCATGGGAGGCCTCCTTTTGGGCCGCCCCTCTACTCTCTTGGTAGTCCCCTGGGATAAAAATGGGGGGTACTGTCATTGATCGAAAGATGGAGTCGTTCATTGGCTACTCCACAGAAGTGGGTGAGGGGAAAACTACCGCACCTGTAGGACTAAGAGAGGAGCAACCTTCCTCTGCAGTAGAAGCAGGTTGGAGGGGCCCCTGGCAAAGCACAGGGGAAGCCATCTCCTTTTCAGAGGTGGAGCTGCCAGGAAACGGATCTAACGATGGCAAAGGGCAGGCTCCTTTGCCGCATGCGGTTGGTGAGAGGGGAGCCCCTCCACCAGACGAAGTTGTCTCTCATGTTACTTCATTCTCCCTGACACCTAGAGAGCCGAGGCCACGCTTGGGGGTACATCCCCATGCAGTCCAACTACTGTTTTTTATTGTGACCATATTTGTAGTGAAAAAAAAGGTCATGGAAATTGGATATATATTATGACCCCAGATGGGCTTGGGAGGTTAAGACAAGAAGTCTCCATAGGATAAAAAATGTGATCATTTAAACATACTCGGTCCACAGGTCAAGCATTGATGGACTTTGCCAACCTGTCCCTCCATTCAGGCGAAATTGTCCTGGAGCATTATCCATAAGGGATGGTGTCGGCATAGCCACCTTGTGTGCGTACTGGAAGAAAGTGAGCAGAGTCGACAGGCCAGCACACTCCATAACTAATACTTGCCCTAGCCAGGAGGCTTTTGACCCTCACAGTATAGACTGCCACTCGACTAAAGTTAATAAGAGGACGAAAGTGCGCTGGGCAACCAAAACCTCTGTGGAAGGAAGAGCAAGTATGGAAGGGGGTAGGTACCCTAAGTAATAAAGAGAAGTAGAGATAGGCGGGTACACTAACGAGGAGGGTGGGTGCTCACCTATTATTATCATGCCCTGGTGCTAGGTGATCTCAGGATGGCACACAGTCCACCAAGTCACCATGGCTACCAGACAGAACTCAGTCCAGGTAGGAATGGGTCTCCTGATACAGAGAGCGGGTAGAAAATATTGAAGGAATAGTTATAATAAAAATAAATAATACTAACTAATAGTAATAAATAATACTAAGATAAATGATGAATGAATGGTACAAAACAAATGGGTGTTGCCTAAGTCCAAGTGGGCAAGCTTGTAGCCATTTTCAGAAAGAGAGGATTCATTAAAATTTCAAATGTTCTTTAAAAACATCGACTATGGTTAACAATCTAAAAGATATATATAAAAAAAAGGAGAGGGAGTAAAAACGTAGAAAAATAAATGCCTCTAGAATGCTGTAAAATCAAAATAAAATCATAAGACACGACACGTCTCTCTGGTCTGGTTCTAAAAATGATAAAACATTAATTTTCCTTTAAAAGATTTGTCTCTGATAAAAATTTAAACACTCGGTTCATGTTAAAGGTGCACTCATGTTCGGGAAAGGATGGTCCTCAGAACCTGCTGGGGACACACCCCTTGGCAAATAAAAGGAAAAAGCCTTTGCCTCAGAGTATGGAATCGTATACATTCAGCAAATAGGTGGAGTACAGACATTGGTACTCCACAGTGAGTGCACATTGGAGGCTGCTGAAGGCCTTCCATCAGAAAGCCATGTGTCAGACGACAATGCCCAATTCTGAGACGGCATAGAATTACATCCTGAGTACGGGTCCTAGTAGTGCGTGGCCAAGGGCGGACTGACTGTTTGATGACATGCAGTTTAGTTAGGGGGAGTTAATCCCAAGCCCTCTACCACTGGCCGACCACGTACTCACGGATGTATGTCACGACATCACGGAAAGGAAGAGGATCAGGAGTGGAGGTTCCTAGAGATGCAGCTGCCTTGGTAACAGTATCTGCTCTCTTATTTCCTTTTATACCTATGTGGTGAGGTACCCAACAAAATAAAACTTCGTGGAACGAGGATAAATAAAAAAGCCACAGTTGGATCTTTGAAACCAGAGGGTGATCTGGAAATAAAAAGACTAAAGCCTCCAAATAGCTGAAGGAATCAAAGGATATTGTATAAGATCCCGGTGATGAAGCAGCGATGGTATACAGTGCAGCCGATATCGCGACAAGCTCAGCTGTGAAGATAGAGGCTGTATTGGACAGGCACACAGAAACATGAGGGGAGGGTAAGATAGCAGAAACTCCTACCCCATCAGAGGATTTAGATCCATCTGTGTAGATAAAAGTGCTTGCTTTGTGGCACAAAAAGTGTTCATGAAGTGTTCTTGCCTTCGTAGAACCGAAGGCAAGAACTTGGTCTTCGGTTCGCTTGCCAGCACCTTGCAAACCCTCACGGGTGGCAATAGCTATGGGGCTACTTTAGGGGTCTGATATCTCCAGTTATACGCAGGGCAAAGGGGCGAGTCAGTGAAGGAAACCTGTCATATAAGGCCACCGAGTGCATTCATATACAGGTGAGGGGGAGAGCTGTTGCCGCCTGAAAAGGTACTGCAGGTTAAAATTAAGGCGGTGAAAGGATTGTGGAAGGACCCCACTCTCTGCATGGAGACTTGAATGCTCCCAAAGCTAGACGCACTTACTGGTTCCTAATAGAATTGAGCTTATCTAGGTTTGAAGATGAGGTTGAAGAGTACACCTGTGACCCATAATCCAGCTTAGACTGGATCAAGGTTGTATACAAAAGCCACAGGGTACGGCGATAACATCCCCACGAAACATGTGATAGAAGTTTTTAAGATATCTATTCTTTTCAAGCAGGATTTTTCAAGGCAGTTATATGGGGGACCCAGGAGAGCTTTGAATCAAAGATAACCCCAAGAAATTTACAATGAGGCTCAAACGAGATAGATGGGGGAGCCATACAAAGATAAGGTTGGCTGTTCCCAGTCAACTTGCCTGAAATTGTAGAAATGAACTGCCTTTGTTTTTGAGGGTGACAGTAGGAAGCCTTTTGCAGCGGCATTCTTGGCAATGATGTTAATGACCAGTTGCAATTTATGGATGACAAATGGCAGCCGAGGCGATGCTGATAAAGTTGCCAAGTCATCCACATAAAGAGTTGTCATTACCTCTGCAGGAAGATCAGTAATAATGCTGTTGATAGCCACCGAGAAGCAGGTGACACTCAAAACGCTTCCCTGTGGCACGCCCTCTATCTGATCAACAGGCTCCGATATGACATTTCCTACCCTAACGCGGAACATGCGTCCAGCAAGAAATTGCTGTATGAACCTAGGAAGATGGCCTTTGATACCCCAGTGCTTCAGGATACCATACCTCCAGGTGGTATCATATGCTTTTTCTATATCAAAAAAGACAGCAATGGAGTGGTCTCTTTGAGAAAACTTGTTGAATGCAATCCTCCATCGTGACCAGCAGGTCTGTGGTGCATTGTTTCTTTCTAAAATCCGACTGTGAGGGAGAAATAAGGTTGTGTTTCTCCAGAAACCATACCAACCTGACATTCACCATCCTTTCAAAAAGCTTGCATGGGGAACAAGTAAAGGCAATTGGGCGATAGTGAGTCGGAAGTGTCCCTTTCTTTCCTGGTTTACGAAGGGGAAGTATAATTGCTTCCCTCCAATTGGAAGGGAAACAGCCCTTAATCCAGATATAGTTAAATATATCGAGAAGATGTGAAATGAGTGTGGTGGATCCACATCTTTTAAGAGCACTTCGAAGTTCATGAATGGAAAAAGAGCTTATTGTATGGTTCATTATCCATACAGGGATCCATGAAGTTCATGAGGCACTGCTCTTGTATTTTCCTGACATGTTGAAATTCTAAGGAATAATTGTTAGGGCTGGAAATGTCAGCAAATGTCTTTGCTAGGACATTTGAAATTCTGGCCAATTCTCCCAAAAGATCACCTGCTTCAACTATATTGGGGGCAGAGAAACTACTTGCTCTGCCCATGAGCTTTTTCACTCTTTTCCAGACTTTGTCTGGTGGAGTTTGGTGGTTGATAGAGTTGATGTACCCTTTAAAGGAAATTACGCGAGCCTGGCAGAGGGTACGCTGTCGTACTGCTCTGGCTCAGTACGAGCATACTTGTTGATGGCAGTAGGGTTTCGATGGTACCGACGACAAGCTCGCTTACACTCTGTCACCACTTTGCTGCATTCCTCAGATCAAAAGGGGAGATGGGTCTAGTGGGAAGCAGTTTTGGAGAGGGGCATGGAAGCATTTGCCGCCTGGTTGACATGATCATGGAAGTTCTCCAGTACCATGTCAATGTCGCCCTGAGGGAAGTGTCCAGAATGGTGAGAAAGGTATTTAAACTGTGACCAATTGGCTTTCCTGGTGTTCCACCTATTGCCCGGTGGGAAAGGAGAGTCACTCAGGCATGAGGTCAGAACAACTGGGAAGTGATCGCTTCCTCTCAGATCAGGATCCACCGACCAGCTGTAATCTGCTCTACAGTCTGAGGAACAAAGTGACAAATCTACACAGGTAGATCTGTTGGTCTGGACATGGAAGGATGTTGGGGTGCCATCATTAAATAATGACACATCGAAGGTCTCCATAAGTCTCACAATCAGATTTCTTTTGGGGTTGGCATCATAGTCTCCCCAAAGGTGGTGTCTTGCATTAAAGTCTCCAACTAGTAGGAATAGGGTTGGGAGATGAGATTGGCTAATTTGTTAGCCAAATCTGAAGCAACTACTCCTTCACCAGGAGGGAGTTACAGCAAGCAGACTGTGTATTAAAGATTGGTATACACACGAATCGCCACTGCTTGAAGGTCTGTTCTCAACGGGATTGCTAAGTGAGAACAGTCTTCACGGACAAAAATAGCCGAACCATGAATGGGTTCTAGTGGATTCTTAAAATATCCCACATAGTGGGGGATATTGGGTAATCGACGAATACTCAATTGGGTCTCCTGTAATGCTATACAGCAAGGGTTGTAATCATGAAGCAGGAGTTTGAATTCTTCCCATTTGGAGAAGATCCCTTGTAGATTCCAATGAACAATTGGAAACATATTCATCGTTTAAGGGTGATTAAATTTTTATTTGCACCTGGTGAAGGTGACTGGGGTTTTGAACCTTTTTGATTTTTAGGTGTAATTAACACTTGAGTCATAGGTAGTTTGAATGTTTTGGGGATGGCCCTTTTATTAGAGGGCAAAGAACCATCTGTCAGTTGTGAATATGACAGGGTGTTTTTTTTCTGGCAAAGATGCCTCCAAAGATATTGGGTACTCTGTACTGGTAGGTAGTAATTTCGAGAGAGATGGTACCGAGTCATTCTGGTGGGTCAGCTGGGGTGGGGGAAGAAACCCCAGAAGACTGTTTCGCCTCTTCCAAAAGGGTTACAGCCAAAGTTGGATCATAAAAAATCCGTTCAGTTTCTTCTAGAGTTACTGATGCTGTGGATGTAATAGGCTGGCTAGTTGTGACTGATGGACTCAAGGCGAACTCAGTGGGAGGAAGATGGATGTCCAAAGGTGAAACGAACACCACACGAGCATCATCGGAATCTGCCTCCATGTCTTCAGGACATGTCAATGGTTGGTTAGATGCTGATGGAGGGAAATCTGAGGAACGGCGAGTCTTCTTGCGCCTTGGTTTAAGAGAAGCAGGAACCTCCCTAATGATGGAGAGGGAGGAGGAACATCATTCTGAGGCAGAGATTCTATTGTGGCTTCTTGATGGATATTCTGCGGCCTTAAAAGTGGAAGTCTGAATGGTCTCTGCTGTCTGTTACGGACTGGTCTGGTCGCTCTAAGAGCGTCCGCAAAAGTCACTCCTGGTTGTATGTATAATTCTTTAGCTCTCCTTCTAGCATCCTTCATGCTAATTCGGAATTTATTCCGAAGAGCAACAACCTCTCTCTCATACAAGAAAAAGGTGCATTGCTTAGATGTGGCTAGGTGATCGCCACCACAGTTGGCACAACAAGGGGGACGAGGGCACGGTGTTCCATGGAAATCAGAGGAACAATTGACACATACCCTCTCCTGTCTGCAGTGCTTACTGACATGTCCAAAATGTTGACAATGAAAGCACCTACGGGGATTCTCCACGTAGGGCTTCACGCGAATACACAGGTAACCAGCCTTGATATTCTTAGGGAGTTCCAACCTATTGAAAGTTAATATGATAGTAGCGGAAGGAACTCTGGTGCCATTAACATTACGAGCGATGCGGTATGCACCAACTACCTTCTGAGAAGTCAGTTTAGCAACAAGCCGGTCCACATCATATTCAATAAGCTCCTCGGACTTGATAATCCCCTCGCAGGGGTTAATGATAGGATGGGCTGAAGAGGAGATATTGAGGGAAGCAAGAGAATCCAGTGCTTTGATTTTTTGATGCTGATCAAATGAAGAGGACTCTATAACAAGGCAGCCATCATTCCTAGGCCACATTTGGGCAGGTTCACCACATTTGGCAACAAAGTCTTCATAGAGATTGAAAACCTCAGCCTTACTTATTGGTGTATCATTGTCTGATTTTAAAACTACAAATCTATCATAATCAAGATCATCGTCGACCTCGAAACCAAAAGGATCGAGTCTACGAAGATCACAGTCATTGGTGGCACGGGGACCAGAAGCCTGAGGATTCTGGTCCCATAAATATTTGTATTAAAAGAACACGTGCCCCTGGGGAAGTGGAGTCCTGTTACTGCAGCTGTCCCCAGACTAGGCGCTTTACACCGTCCTCAGGGTAGCCTTCCCCAACGCTACAGCTATGGTTTTAAAAAAGTGCAACGTCAGGAATGGAAGTTTGACGACGGTAGGCTAAGACCCACACTGTGAACCGCTATCAGCTCCAGAACAAGTGCGGCCTTCAAGGCGATACCTCCGGTGAACATGATCGGCAACCCGTGCAGCGGTACTCAACACACGGGTGTGAGGATTCTTAGTCTGACTCCTCCACAGTGGCCTGTTCAGGAAGGTAGGACCCCTAAAGACAGACTGATGGACACAATAATGCCCATCACAGTCTTCACTGACATAGTCCACTGTGTCATTGAAGTACGCAAGCCCCTCCACCACGACACCGTGATCCTCAGGGAGAGGAAGATAAATGATAATAATAATAATAAAGTAAAGTAGTGCTGCGAGGGGGCGAGGGAAAGTGCACCAACAACTTTCCGAGGCCCCATCAGAGTTCAAATCAATCCTGTGACATGGGTTCCCTAATATGCACTCAGGCTGAGAGGAGGGGCAACTCCTCCAGATACCGAGTGTAACAGGCTACACAGGGGCTAGTGCCAAATAACTATGCAATAGCATAGGGTAGAAAAACAAAGTGTTTAATAAAAGGTTATATAATAAACCACCGTTACCTAGCTGTTGCATGGAACAATAGCAGAGGGGGGTGAAGGGTCCTACATAATTCTGATAGCATGCAACATCTTTCCTCCACTCTAACCTGGTCCCCTTAAGACAAGTCTCACAGGAAGTTTGACCCCACTTATTTGTAGTAACGTTGATGGGGCCTACAGCACAGACTAAGATCAAAGTTTTCTCCCTTAAACTCCCAAGGGATGGGGTGCACCTCTCCTTTAAGGGCAAGGCTTTCCTAGCCAACCTCATCCAGGATATCGTGGAGCGCACCCAAAGGAGTGTCCGGCCCATTGGGAAGGCGGACGTACGCCAGTACGCCCGAGTCACTCCCCAAACAACCTTCTCGGAGGTTGTCAAAAATGGTGCCACCGCGACAGCCAAGAAGCCGGGAAACGGAAGAGTATAGGGGGTCCTACATTAGGGGACTCCTTGAAAGTTCTTCTGTTCAATGCGAGGTCAATCAGGAACAAGTTTCCTGAGCTCCGTGGCCTCGTAGCGACGGAAGAACCCGAAATGGTAGCCATAACAGAATCGTGGATAAAAACCTCAAACCGAGACTTTGAAGGCGAATTCACGGTTCCTGGCTACCAACTCTTCCACAAAGATAGGCCAGACAGAGAGGGTGGCGGTGTAATGTTGTATGTCAAGGATACAATCAAATCTACGAACTCCAACATTATATCCGATCACGAGCTCATAGGCGTTGACCTAGAGATAGGTCCTGTCAGATACAGGACCCTGGTGCTTTACAGACCCCCTTCCCAACCCGTTGAAGACAGGAAACTGTACCAGCTGCTGGGTGAGCTTGTTCAAGGCAGAGTGTGCATTGTTATGGGCGACTTCAACAGACAAGTTGACTGGGAAACCAGAGCAGCCTGTGGCGAGAGCGCTCTACTCCTGGAGTTCGCCAACAACGAATTCCTCACTCAATGGGTCAGAGAACCAACGAGAGGAGACAATATCCTCGACTTGGTCTTCACCTCTGAGGATGATATCGTTGAGGATCTCTCTGTAGGCGAAGAGCTCGGTGGCAGTGATCACCAGCTAATTAGATTTACCGTCAAGATCCCGAAGGTAAGGTCTGTTGCCAGTCAATCAAGGAAACTTGACTTGAGAAGAGCAGACTTTGCAAGCCTTCGTGCTGGGCTGATTGATGTAAGGCTAGCGGTATGCGAAGAGGTTGAGGATTCGTGGAACAATTTCAAAAATAAGTTCATGAGTCTTCAATCAAGTTGCATCCCTCTAAAATGCCTCCGTCGGTCTTCTGTTCAACCAAAGTGGTTTAATCGAGAAATCGGCCAACTGCTTAGGGAGAAGAGAAATGTGTACCGGCGATCGAAGATCTCGGATGCCTTTGACGAGTACCGGAGCTCAGCTGCAGAAAATGCTAACCTGCTCAATGACTACTTCTCTTCAGTGTTTACTAAAGAGTGTGGTCCCATCCCCCAGCCCACGGATTCCTACTCGGGGGAAAAGCTGGAGGTACTGGACTTCACCGAAGGAGAAATAAAGAAAAAGATCGCTGACCTAAAGACGAATAAGTCCCCCGGACCGGACGGGTTTCTATCCAAGGTGTTGAAGGAAGTGTGCGATGAAGTATCACGACATCTGTGCGCTATCTTTAACATGTCAATCCGGACCGGATGCGTTTCTAGAGACTGGCGTGAGGCGGAGGTGACTCCGATTTTCAAGAAAGGAGATCCAGCCATCCGTCAAACTACCGACCCATCAGTTTGACTTCGATAGTCGGTAAACTCATGGAAAGCATGATAGTGGACAAGATAACGTCTTATTTAGAGTCAAACCTGCTACTGAAGAGTTCCCAGCACGGCTTCCGAAGGCAACGGTCATGCCTGACGAACCTTGTGGAATTCTTCCACTTCGTGTTCAGTGAGCATGATCGGGATTAAGCGGTGAATGTTGTGTACCTTGACTTCCAAAAGGCCTTTGATAAGGTACCACACCGCCGCCTTCTCCGGAAAGCGCGTGCACAGGGCAGGTTGGATAGAGAGCTGGCTAAGTGACAGACGGCAACGAGTAGTGGTGAATGGACGGGCCTCTGAATGGGCACCCGTATCTAGCGGTGTCCCTCAAGGTTCCGTCCTGGGACCACTACTGTTTATTATCTATGTCAACGACATGGACAGAGACATGGTTGCCAAAATCTCCAAATTTGCCGACGAAACCAAGCTTGGTATCAATGTGGCAAAGGAGGGGAACACTGCCCGCCTCCAAGAGGACCTTCAAAAGATTGGGGAGTGGTCGGACACGTGGCAAATGCCTTTCAACGTGGGGAAATGCAAAGTAATGCATATCGGCCACCGAAACCCCAAATCTCAGTACATCCTTAAGGGCACTGCTCTTGAATCAAGTGACACTGAGAAGGACTTGGGTGTTACTAACACTAGCGACCTCAAGTTCTCGAAACAGTGCATCGAGGCAGAGAAGAAAGCCCAAAGGATGTTAGGCTACGTAAAGCGCCAGTTTGGATACCGTAACAAGGAGATAGTACTTTGTCTGTACAACTCCCTCGTTCGGCCGCACCTGGAGTATGCTGTACAATTTTGGAGTCCTTCGTTTCGAAAGGACATCGCAAGGTTGGAACGCGTACAAGCTAGGGCAACCAAACTGATTCCCTCTATCCGACATAAAAGTTATGAAGATAGACTAAGGAAATTAGATCTGTTCTCGCTGGAAACCCGTAGACTGCGTGGTCAGCTCATCGAAGTTTTCAAAATACTTCGAGGGTTCGACAATGTTGACTCCCGGGATATTTTCACACTCAGTGAGAACAGAACGCGCAATCACGGCTTCAAACTTGAACTGAAGCGTTACAACCGCAATCTGTGTGGAAATTTTTTAACCTACAGTATCTGTGGTAAGTGGAACGCACTTCCAGTGAAAGTTGTCAACAGTGAATCTGTTGACCAGTTCAAGTCAAGACTAGACAAAGTCTTGAAAAGTGGCGTTTAGGGACGCAAAACAATTGAGCAGCCATGTGCCTGCTCGATTGCTAGTCCAAAGGTACCCTCTTTGAATGGACCGTAAGGTCTCCTAGGGTACTTTCTTTCCTTGTAACTCCCTGTAACTCCCCAGAGAGCAATGCAATAACAACATACACTTCCCAAATAGGTGCTCTCCCCCAATACCACCAATCTAGAACACTTTAATGCATTCATGTGATTATTATATAAAAAACAGGCTCCCAACCCATCTCAAGCATGACTTTAGTCACATTTAA
Source organism: Ceratothoa steindachneri (assembly GCA_963969495.1). Lineage (NCBI taxonomy): Eukaryota > Metazoa > Arthropoda > Malacostraca > Isopoda > Cymothoidae > Ceratothoa > Ceratothoa steindachneri. The sequence continues at coordinate 157,562,952 of OZ018321.1, read as the reverse complement.
TCCTCTTATATGACACGCTGACCACCCCACGGTCGTGGTATTCTTATGCCTCCACCGTATGGGGGGCAACTGATAGGTACTGTTTAAAAATATGTATCTTCACTCAGTGGAAAAAGCGTGAGTAGGACAGATATGATGAAGAAAGTAGATAAAAAGAACAAGATTAGTTAAAAAGGGAGCAGGAGACCTTATTACACACCTCAAGGAATACATTCAAACAAAGAGCACAGCCACTCAGAAGTACAAACTTGACACCCCCATTAAATGGATGAATATGTGCAACTCCACATTGGTCTGGTCACTGACCGTATTCAGCTGCCCTCTCTTTCGCCTTCTCAAAGATCCAAGAAACGTGAGTCGGGTCATCCCCATCAATCTCGGTGTCCTCACCAAAGGGATTCTCTTTGGACCACAAAATAAGTCGCACATACTCGATGCAGTGCTCCGGAAGACGAGGCGTGTGTGCGATAGTGCACAGGGGAAAATTGACCTGTATTGGTGGAAATTAGCCTGTATAGGAGGAATTTGATTTGCAAAGGGTGAAATTAACCAGCATAGAGGGAAATTGACCAGCATATAGGAAAATTAACCAGCACAGAGGAAAATTGACCTGTATAAAGGGAAATTGATCTACAGAGGAAATTGAACTGCATAAGTGAAATTAACCAATATATGGAGGAAATTGACCTGCATGGGTGGAAATTAACAGGAATGGGGGAAATTGACGTGTATTGTAAAGTAAATTAGCCTGTATAGGAGACCCTATTTCCTGGCTGCAACCTCTGCAAAATCCTTGGGTGTCTCGTAGACCATACACAATATCATACAAAAATACAACTCTTTATTTGAACCAATCACAAAAAAAAAGGCTTTTCGACTTCCTGAGAGGCTGAAGAGGTAGTAAACTACAACAACCTATACCAAAAGACATACACATACTCTGCCACCCACTTCAACCGTTTCCTACATGATATCCCTCACCCGTAGAGATCCAAACATCATTTTCTTCGGCTACGCAGATAACTTAATTCTCACTTCCATACAGCTCAAAAAACTGCAAGACTGCATTACAAGGGTTGAAGGCTGACTGGAACGGAAACTGATGGGCAATCCACACAGACACCCACCCCTCCACACACATACATTACTCTCTTTACAAATAACAAATTGGGGTACAAAGAGGACCCACACATCAAGTTATGTAACACCAAACTCCCCTTAAAAAGTTTACCACCAGTGCAACATGTATCACACTGGATACAGGACTAAATTTCCAATGACAAATGAAACACACACACTGAGCATCATAGCAACACATCCAGGCAATGAATGAATCATTTGCACACCAGACAAGGAGTAAATCCATCCTAAACTAGCGAAATGTTTCCTTTAAGAGGCACTCTTCTTATAAGTGCAACCAAGGGCAGAGTTGCCAAAATTAAATCAGCTTAATTATTAGGCTATATTAAAAAAGAAAAACCGCAACAAAAACAACAACAAAGACAAAGAAAAAAAGAATGTTATGGCGTGGGAGGGTACCAACCCGTCACCAGTGCCCGAGCATGAACCAACACCAAAAGCTATATAAAATGGATGAGGCCAACCTACTCTCCACACTCCAGACCGGAGTGCACGACCCACCCCGACTATAAGATACAGGTAATGTGGGTGAAGATCCCCCGCCCCCACCACATTGGGACAATTAACAATAATGTGCCACACAGTTTGGGAGACAATGCAGTGATTGCAATAAGGTATAGGGAAGCGCTTATTTAAATAATGGTGCATATGGCGATTGTGTTCAATTTGAACACAACAAAAAGCGACCTGAATCTACCAAAGTAGTGGAGGTAGGCCCACAGGAACAGTCAGGGCACAATGCCGCGCACCTTTAGGTTATCATCGGCAATCTCCCATCTTCTTTGCCAGGCAGCGAGGATAACTGACCTGATTCCTGCCATGTAGTCAGTGTGGGAAGGAGGAAAACACTGGTTCAGTTGTCCAGTCTTCGCTGACTCTTTGAAGCCCTCATTACTGGCAAGCTCTACATGTTCAGGAACCCAGCAGAAGACAATCTCGCCATCCCCCCGGCTTGCAGTAGCCATGGTGTCTCGGATACTGTGAAACAGGGTGTGTGGAGATTGCAATGCTTCAGGACACCCAGGGCACTGTAAGTCAGTAATGTATATCTCAACCAAGTTTCTGAACTAGGTAGGAGGGGTAATCTCGCACCCAGTAGAGCCCTACCGGCTTCAAATAAAGGAAGGATGTCATGAAAGCCAACGTGACAAGGCATGTGCTCCAAGAAGTTCAAATGCAATGCTCTTCGTGCTGTAGAAGCTTTGGGAGAAGAGGCATGGTGACAGGTCAGACGTGGTATCTTCCAGGGAATAAATTGCTTTGTCCTAAACCCAAAAAGCTTAGGCTATGATTTTCATCTTGCAGCAGAATGGGCACCATCAAGATTAGCCACCGATGAAATGAGAGCCATTGGCCTCAAAGGAAGATGCTGGGCTCGCGCATACAAGCACATAATGCACTGTGCATGACGCAAATCGAGCGGTAACTCGCCAGCATCGACAAGGAGGCTTTCTATAGGGGATGTGCAGAAGGCCCCAGTCATCAAACGGAGAACAGTGTGGTGGATCAAGTCCACCTTCCACAATTGAGCAGAGGCTGCATATACTTAAAACTTGCATCTTTAGTCTAGCTTAGGAGCGAACAAAGCCTCGCTAAAAAAGTAAGGTAGTAGTTATATCAGCGCACCAGGTGCTAAACGTCATGCAATGAAGAAGGTCCATAGCGCAGGAACATACAAGAGACCCTAAAGCTGCAAATATGTGCCTTCCAGGTAAGTTCCTGGTCAAGAACAACACCAAAGAAATAGTGCAACTCTATGACATCCAGGAGAGAGACATTTAGATGAGGGTGAATGAGAAGAATCTAATGGCCTCTTTGACCGACATAAACTCCTCGATTGGGAGAGAAAAGTTATTCATTTCCTGAAATGTGGGCCAATGCCCGCGCTCAGAAAAAGATATTCGGATGGGAAATCGATCACTACCATGAAGTTCACTAAACGTCTCTCACCCAAAATAAGGCTGTGCATCAAAGAGAGCACAAGGGCAGATCTCGGCCTGAAAGTTAAGCAGTTCCGGGACAATGATGCTTGAATTCATCAACATGTAGGACATAGATCTCCAGCTTTTAGATCAAGTGGGCAAGAAATTGGCTCGTGGAATTCAACATGTGGTCTCCCTGGTGTGCATAGCATTCAAATTCCTGAGGAAGAGAGAGGGCCTCAGCAACCGTGCTATAGCGTGGCGGAATTCTTCCACATCAAGCTCAGCTGACGATTGTATATATGCTGAAATTAAAGTATAGTATACCATGTATCTAGGTGTAGCTGCAGTACAACTGCCTGAATGGAGATATTTAAAGCAAGGCAGATAAAAGACTACATGTCGGGTGTAAATTGCACATCCATTTGCCGGGACTACTGCTTGTGGTGTTGGGGTTGCAAAACCATTATACCAGGGGTCGCCAACCCACGTCCACTTGTCAAAATTAAGATTGCATGCGGCCAGTCAGATCATTTCCTGGGTCGTCGGTGCAGCCTTCCATCATCCCAAACGTGTGTTGAAACATCTTTTTTTCTAAGGGCGTGTTTTAAGGATAGGTTAAGTTATGGTTACGTTAGGTTAATTGGTTAGTTCAGGTTAGGAGGTTAGGTTCAGTATATTTTTATACGTTTTATATGTCTTCTTTTCTCTTTGCAAATGACTCTCCCTTCTAAGAAACGAAAGTTCGAGGATGAAAAGCGTGTCTTCAACAGTGCATGGGCGTGCTACTTCTTTGTTCAGCGAAAGGGAAAGCCCCTGTGCCTCATCTGCCAAGATAGTGTGTCCGTGTGCAAAGAATACAATGTGAAAAGGCACTTCGAACACTTCACACCAAGTACGCAAAGGTGTCCGAGGAGGACAGGAAGGAGGTGTTTTGCCTGTCCTAAAGCCTAGAGAGGCAGACAACACTTTTCAAAAAAGCCTTGTCAACGTCAGTCGGAGCAAGCAACACTCGTACCAGCTACCGGGTTGCTCACCTGGTCGCCCGGAGCCTCAAACCCTTCGCCGACGGATAGTTCATCAAGGAGTATATGATGGGGTTGTTGAGTCAGATCAGCCTCTCCCCCTCCACCATCACCCGCCGCGTCGAGGAGATGGCATCCGACGTTCGCCCTACCCTACAGGAACATTGCCAAGGTGTGCGCTACTTCTCACTCTCCTTGGATGAGTCCACGGATGTGAAGGACACTGGCCAGCAGGTGATCTTCTTTCGTGGAGTGACAGACAATCTGGATGTAGTGGAAGAGTTACTGCAGCTCGTCTTGCTCAAGGGTACCACCACGGGGACGATATCCTCTGTGCAGTGTTGAAGTGTGTAGATGAAATGGGATTGGATTTAGCCAAATTGTCTGCAGTGACCACCAATAATGCCGCAGTCATGGTTGTCTCCACGAGGAGATTTGTTTTGCTCCTTACGAAGCACTGCCGCGACTTGGGCCATCAACAGGACATTATGCGATTTCACTGCATTGTGAACCAAGAAGCCCTGCGTGCCAAGTCTGCGACGATGTCTGATGTAATGAGCGTCGTGGTGAAGAAGTGAACTTTGTGTTCGCACAAGAGGAGTCAACTACCGCCAGTTCTGGGACCTGCTTACCGATGCCAAGGCGGAGTATGGCGACTTGGTCAACTTCTGCTAAGCGCACAGGCTCAGCCGCGGCTCTATGACAAAGCGCGTCTTCGACCTCAGAAAGCAGCTGTCGGAGTTCTTGTCTTCCAAGGGAGCTGAATTCTCGCAGAAGTTTGAGGATGCCGTCTCAGTCGCCGATCTCGCGTTTCTTGCCCACCTGACCATTCACCTGAACCTGAACCTGAACCTTTAGCTCCAAAGCAGAAATCCTCGTACCGGACATGATCTCAAAGGTTCATGTCTTCAAGAAGCTCAAGCTATGGGAGTCTCAGCTGGAGAAGAAGGACTTCACTCCCTTCTCGAAGTTGGTGTCAGTTAAGCCCACCAGCCCAGAGAAATACGTGGACGTCGTTGGGGACTTGAGGAAAGAGTTTGCGAGCCGTTTTGCTGATGTACGTGAATACACCCAAAAGGTTAAGCTTTTCAGCTCTCCAAGAGTGTGCCCCTGCTGACCTCCAGCATTCCGAAGAGCTGCTCTCAAAGTTCAACGGATCCTCCCCCTCAGTTTCTGGCAGTCTCAACTTTGCACATGCCAATTGCCGGCCTTGGTACAGAACGCGATCAAAGTGTCGTCGATGTTTGGATCAACATACTTGTGTGAACACCTGTTTAGCAAGATGAAACTGACAAAATTGAAGACCTGTGCACAGCTCACACTTGGACGACGTTCTCTTGCTGAATGTTAGTTCCATTACCTCTGATTTTGATAAGCTTTGTGCTGAGAAATGTCACCAGGATTCTCATTAATAAATTCTTTGAAATTTTTTGTTTGTATAATATGTGGTTTTCAAAGTTTTTTATTGATGCAGCCTTTAGGCCCTCTCAGCAGGGTTGGCAAATCAAAGATCCTCACCCTAAAAAACCCAGGTTTGCATTTTTTTTCAAGAAATGAATGCTACTTATCATTATTTTATTCAAAATGCATATTTATGTTTAGAATTTCAACAAATATGTATCAAATTAAGAAAATTTCTCTGATACTGACTCATAATTCATCTCTCCTTCTACTGGTTATGGTTATCATGGGTACCCACAATTCTTTATCAGTTAACTGTTAATATGATCTGTTCTTACCTTAATATAATTATTAAACTAATTACTTATTAATATTATAAAAATAGAGATAGCTATTCTTTTTCTACGTTATTCTAATGCTTGTAGTTTGTTTTTTGAAAAAAAAAATTGAAAATAAAAACCCGGGTTTATGGGGCTTTTTCAAAATTTTATTTTTTTTTGCCAACCGGACTTGTCAATGCGCCCTGCTTTACTCTGCAAGTTGGGGACCCCTGCCTTATACCCTGGGATGTAGGGCTGGCAGAACACCTCCCAACATGGTCTCCCGAAGGCTTTCTGGAAACAAAACTCCTGGTGATGTTGGCAGTAGAAGACGCCTAAAGCGCCGCCACCTTCGTCAGTTTACTGAAGGAGGCTTAGCTCATTGTGCAAGCCTTCCTCCTCCTGCTCAGGAGAGGTAGAACTCACAAAAGGGTTCCAAATGGGCGCGGTGGCTACCGTACTCGTAGGCCTGGAAGAGCCAATAGCATTAGGAGCTTTTTTTTCACCTTAGAGGGATAGGAAGTCTTGGGGTCACATAAGGTGTGACAGGACCAATTTCCTGGCCTCTTTAACATATATTTGATCCCTAGCCTGAACAGCTTGGATCTTTTTCTCAAAGACATCTAATCACACCTATTTCTAGTTAACCCAAATCATTCATCTACATCAGGGGCGGACAACCTTTTCAGAGTGAGGGCCAGATGAGACTTTTGGGAGCAAGCCACGGGCTGGAGTGACAAACGAAATTCCCAAAGTGACCATATAATCGTATTATACTAGAATACATTATACAAGAATTTTATTGAAAAACATACAAATCAGTGAGACAGATGGTGCTGCTTGCATTGAAGAAGTGTTTCAATGTCCGGCTCGATTGATGAGGTAGATAACAGAAGAATGACATTGAGGTGGCGGTCCGAGAGTTGGGGCTTCGTGTCATTTTGGGGAAGAGCTGTTTGCAACAGTAGGTGCCGCCAAACATGGCCACGATGCGTTGAACATGCGCAATGTATTTTGGAAAATTTCTATAAAGGAGGACGAGGTCACGGAACAAGGACAGCGGAGAAGAGGTGAGGGCCGGATTGCAATATTAATGCCATGCAAGGTGGCGGGCCAGACGCTAGGCCTTCGTGAGCCGGAGGTTGCCCGCCCTTGATCTACATGAAGGATTTGTGTAGCCGAAGCAATGGCATTACCATAGCAATGGCACCAACTCCTTGATGCAGTAGTGTTACTAAGTGGCACACAATGACTCATGAAGATTGTCACGGTTGACTAAGACTAAGAGTGTAGGCTTGGGTCTCCATTGATTCGTCACAGGTTCGAAATTGACCATTCTCTTGTTGGTCAGCTCTTCTGGAATAGCTTATACGGAGAGGTCAACGAGTTCCATGTGATAGATTACTCCCGTTAGTGTCCGAAGAGCATTCACAATGGCTGCATGGACAGGGACAGTGGATTCACCAGAAGGGTACTGTGTCCAAGAAACGGCCGAACTTTGGTTTTATACTGAGAATCCTGGCTAGTGGCGAATGCGGATGGAGCATCGGTAAAACAAATAATGAAGAAGCATTTGTTGTTTAGGTTGTTGGGACTTAACCATCTCTGGCAGATGCTGTACCAAGGCCGGAAATGCCTTAATTCGACTGGTCATCTGCTGAGTTGGCAGGGAGAGAAGGTGAAGGTGAATGTACGATTGTAACCCGGGCGGGAGGGCATAGGGGACATACTCAACATGGTCTGTTGCAGCAAACAAATGGCTAAGGGACAATGGGAGGACTGAAGCGGAAGTGACAAAGTTGTTGAGTGGTCACATCATTTCCAAGTGGATAAGACGCAACCACCCCACCTGGATACTTTCTTGGTGCGGAACCACCCCACTTAGATGTAGAATGCGCACGAGGTTAAGTTGCAATTAAACTTCCATTTTCTAACACAGCATGCAACTGCTTCCTTCCACCCTAACCTGGTCCCCTCGGGACAGCCTCAGAGAAAGCGCGGCCGCACTTAATTGTGGTAACATTGACGGGGCTTACAACACAGGCTGTAGGATCGGGGGCTTAATCCCCCAAGCGATGGGAGGAAGCAGATATCATCTGCTCGTGGGGAGCAATGCAACAACAACAACAAACGATGGGAGACAAGTCACCTTAGCTCTTTCCAGTTAGCCTTGAGGCCACTGCAATTCCACCAAATTAATCTTGAAAGGCCCGATGAGGTCCCCTTTGAGGACAAAGTCCTCATGGGGATAACCCAAGGCGTGCCAGAGTCAGACCTAAAGGGCACCAATGCCTTCAAGGACTTATTCGAGGTGTGGCTCGGAATATCAGTAGTTCCCTTCTCTTGCCTCGAGTCGTCGTTCCGCTGACAGCGTGTGTGGGGTTGGCGTTCCTTCTTATCTTTTAGAGGGGGCTGGCCATTGTGGCTCCCTTATTACTACTTTCCTTTTGGGGTCAAGGCTTAGTTACTTGGAAAAAAAGAAGGCGGTGGTTCACTCCATCTTCGAAGGTTGTACCTTCTGCTGCGCGTAGCAACTCAATGAAGGAGTCCAGTCACACATGGGTGTGGGGGCGAGAGGTTTGGATTAGAGCAGGGTTTTCGCGTTTTGCTGCCATCCATACCAGGGAGGCACCAGGAGGAAAGTAAAATCCATAGAATCCACAGGCCTCCTTGGCCTGGCATGGCCAAGAGTGGAGGGTGATTTTTTTTTAAGGTGGGAAGTGTTTTCGGTGCAAGGTATCAAAGGCTGCGAAAACACATCTTGATGGCTTCCAAGAACGAAATACCGTCCATCTCCCGAATAGTCAAGACCTCTTTTTTTCAAATATGTCTCGCGATGCTTTGAAGAAGTAGGGTGCGAGTCACCATAATTCACACACTACAGCTTATACGAAATAGCCTTATCGTGCAAGGCCTCGGAACACTGCAGATTTCAGAGTTAACCTGATTTTGCGCGTCGGCAAGATTTGTTTACATGGACGCACTGGTAACACCTCCGCAGAAATGGCACGAATACCTTGACATGGTAGCAGTAGCGATACTAGCCAGCACGCACCGACTCGGAGAACCTATCCAGTTCGAAAGTAACCAATAGTGTTAAGGGGAGGGAGGGTCAAAAGACTCCTTCCTCGACACTCACTCGAACCTGACAGACGCCTGTTCAGCCAGCTGATCCTTCATATCTTCAATGGTAGTTTACTAGCTTCCTTGCATCTTACCTTACTGAAGTGACACCATTGACGTTGACAGTCATGCTTTTCCACCTAGATATCTTGTGCCTCTTGTGTGCTTTACGAAGGTGTCCAGTTCTCTTTGGTGCCACTAAGTATGCTATGTAAGTGTGGGGTCACCTGCAGATGTATGCCATTGAGGGTTGGGAGACTAGTGTTTGGCATTCTGCGTGCAGAGTTAGCCACATTAACCAGAATGGTCCCTTCTATATCGAGAAAGGCCACTAAGTCCTTGGATAACCTTGTTGCATCAGTAGTATGGGTAACCAAAAAAAACAAACTCGAAAGCCCCCGTCAGTCGCTCAATGAGCGGGCCTGAGGTTCTTAAAAGACTCCGATTGTCTCCGTTTTCTTAACTTGGGCTGGGAAGGGGGGGGGGGGCATTCACCTCTCCTATCCGAAAGGGCCCCGATACCTGATGCTGTGGTCCTTAGCCGAGAGTTATAAAGTCCCGGCTTCGCTAGGAACACCCTGGAAAGAGGAAGATCCCCTGCGCTCCATTGTCTTTTTACTTTTATGTGGTGGGACCCTTTGTTCCTGGCAGGAGTCCTTGCCCATAGTGAGATCTGGGTTGGGGGTTGTAACCAACGACCCTTATCCACTCCTGGGAAGGACAGCCCTGGAGTTGTTGGAAACATCCAACAGCTATGGGAATCGCGTACATCTGAGATGGTGCCGCGGCTGTCCCAAAGAATGTCACTAGTTGAAGATCGGGCCCATAGCCCACTGGTGACTAGTTCTCCTGTTTTACAGAAGGTGTGAACTTCCTGTTTTGATGTTTTATTTTGGAGGGTACGCTGAGAAAATGGGAGTGGCCAATTACATCCACACTAGAGAGGGACTACTTCAAAGTGGCTCCCGAAGAACAGGTGCCAAAGGGGAAGCACACCTTTACAGACTGACATAGCAGAGCGGGCAACCCCCTCCCCATCATGATAAATTGGGAGTAGCCCAATTTATCCCCTCTAGAGGAGCCGCTTGGGGCTACTCTCCGGAAAAAGGTAAGAGAAAGCACCTTTACCCACACAAATATGAGTGGGTATAGTAGGGGGGAGGGGGGGTATCCCGACTAGCGAGACTTGTTTGGTGGCTCCACAGGAAAAGGAGCTCAAAGGGAAGCGCCTCTATCCGGCCACTTAGGTGATAGGGAAAATCCCTCACAGTCAGAAGAGTAGTGGATTTTTCAAGGTTTTTTTATTTCATTACTGGGCATGGGGACTCTTTTTTTTTAACATATGTTTAGCAAAAGCGAAAACACCCAACATGGTTGCCCACATAGGGTAGAGGTCTAACTGGCTTGGCACCACTCAGGGCCACCTACCCAACTCAGTGGTCAAACATTCTGCAGTGTCTGTGCCATTGAGACTTAGGTGTGAGGGTATAGGCAGCAAAAAGAAAGATGGAACCATTGAAAGGAAAAGGAGTAGGAAAAAATCCTTCAATTAAAAACACCACTCCACACTCAAGCCAAGAGACGAGGAGGAGAAATCCCCCCCCCTCCCTTTCCCACCTTAACTATGGGTAAATGAATGAAATCTGGTTGGTGACCAGCCTGCAAAATTACCCACTGGCCAGGAAAGATAGGAGAGAAGGGGCTTGTAAAGTAGTGAAAAAAGGTTGATAGGAAATGTGTAGGTGATTACAGTCAAGGTAATCTAATTCTAGTTTCAGACATACAGAGAGCACTGAGGCTCAGGAAGACATGCCATCGCTCTTCCAGATGGCAGGTGTAACACACATACAAATGTACCATGCTGGCCTGACTGACACACATTTGCACCTGTTGACTCTAGGAGCCAAATACCTACTTTACTCTAACTTACTATTAGCAAGTCCAAGTCATGTAGGAAAGATGCTTCTGCAGTAAGCCAGTACCACAGATCTATGACAGACAAAAGGTGTTTGATGGTGTTTCTTTGAGTGGCCAGTGTTCCAGGAGGTGCTGTTTTGTTTGTGGTGGCTTCACCTTGAGCAGATTGCATTGCTGGCCTGCTTTGTTCGGTCCTTGTAGTACTGTCCGGATAGGTGGTGGCCAGTTCCAAGTCTGGTTAGGGTGACTCGTGTGTCTGGGAAGGTGTTCCTCTTTAGCTATTTCAGGGGTGTGTGCCCCTAGTACTGAGTTGTTTAGCAGGTTTCGTAAGTGTCATACAACGATTTGGGTGTGTATGCGTGCAGTACCTCTGCTGTGGTAGGCATAGGGGTAGGGATGAAAGAATGGGAGAGTAATGTGAGGAGGGTGTGGACTTCTTGTTCCCGAGTGGTGGTGGGTTTGTTATGAGGCTGTGGTATGGATGGGAGAGATTGTCTTTCTTGTGGAGAACAGGACATCGAACATGTTTATGTGCCCATCAATGGGAAATATTTTCTTTTTTGCATTCAATTGATTTATTGGAATGGATTGGATCTCTCTAGTGATTACTCAGAGGGCTTGTTTTGTGTGTCCTGTAGTGTGTCTGTGATGGAGGGAGCTAGTGTTGGATGCTAGGCAAGGTGAGCATAGTTAAGTGGTGTGGAATGGATGATTTGTTTGTATAGCATGATCAATTTTTCTCTCTTAGGTAGAAAGTTGGAGATAGTGAGTGTACATAGTGCATTTTTTTATGACTTGTTGAAGGCTTCAGTCACATGTTGCGAGAATGTCAAGTGTCTATCAAAGGTGAACCAAGTGTTATGAATGTTTTGTTGAGTGTAAGGTGAACAGGGCTACAGATAATTTTTGAGGTAAAACTTCCATACAATTGTTATCTAGCCACTGTTCAAGCTGGAGAGGTATGTTTGCATGTTTCTAGTGGCTGTTTATGTTGCTGTGTTGTGCGATGGTAGTTATGTCATTAGCATAAAATGGCGATAGAGGGGTCGTGTGAAGGTGGGAAGTTGTGCATTAATTGTTCCTTGAGGAACACCATTATACAAGAGCATGAATTTTGAGTGACTCTGGCTTGTCTGTGAGAGGAAATTGATATGCCACTCTTTGTCCTTTAGGTCCAACTGAAAGTTGAAGATTTTATGGGTTAGGATATGTTATTGAAGTGTTGATGGCAACTAGGATTGTTCTTTTGAGAGGTTGTTTTGGGTTGAAACCATCTTGGATGATTGTGTCAGATTTGTGAGGGTAGTGGTTGTGTTGATTTTGTGTGAATATATGTGGGAGGGGACCCGTGGTGTGATGCATCTTAGAATGAGTTATTATTATTCCATTTGATGAGCAGGTCAGTTTATCAACTGATTTTGGAGTAATGTTTCATTAATATATTGCAGTGTTCTTTAGGGGAAGGGATTTTGTTGTTTGTTAGGAGAGAGCTTCCTGTGTTGGGCGAAAGGTTTTGTGGTTATTTTCAAGTGATTTTATTGTTCTCCAGAACTTTTGTTGATTTTGCTGGACATATCTTCAATGTATTATTTCAAGTATTGTGTTTTGGGGAGTTGATGAACCATGTGATGAGTGGTTGAGGACTAATTTTCCAGGTGATTTTTTGGGTGAGTGTTCTGTTTGTTTGAGTAGGTTTCTTTTTATGAGTTCTGTTACCTCTAGGGTGAGACTTGGGTTCTATGCAATGGGTTCTGTGTCCTTGTAGGGTGTCTGTTTTGCTTGCATTTGTTATGGTTTGAGTGAAGTGTTTGAATGGTGCATCTATGGGCTGGAAGTCAGATATGGTGAAAGTAGTGAGTTTCTCTTCACCTTGTTGAGTGAATTTAGGCGTGTGCTAGTTAGTAATTAGTGTGTATGTGTGTGTGTGTTAAAGGTGATGAGGATAGATTTGTGGTTAGATGGGAGTTCATGTATGACATCCCATGTTGTCTGCCTTTGTAGAATGCGATGTCTAGTGATGCTTGTTGTTGCTAATAAGAGGTATAACTGGCTTTGCTCCTGTGATTGACAACAAGCCCAACACAGATTACTGAATCTCTGGGAGAATTCCATCCGGTTGGCAGAGTTCTTCAATATCACTGGCCTAAGGGTAGGGCCTTGAGCAGGGGCAACATAATAAAATTATTCTATGAGGTCCACTGCGTGGTGATCATAACTAGAGAATGACCAAACATATATTTATTCACATTATATTCATACTAGAAAATATGATTTTAGCAAAACAGGTTTTCATAGGCTAAATTATCTATTGTTGATGATCCTTAAGAAAGCTGGGTTTTTTTAAGGGGAAAATGGGGAGGGGGGGGGGTCTGGCTCAAGCAGTCTAGCTGAGCAGCCCCAAGACTTTGAGGAAGGATATGGTTTGTACCGGGTTTTTGCACAGGGTCATCAATGAGTGTATATTGTGTTGTTGGCATGTGTGATTGTATGCAGTGGTCTTCCATTGTGTTTAATTGTGTGGGATATATTCTGGGCATGCATCTGCAATGGGTACATCCAGACTTTTCTGATAGCTCAGGAGGGGTGGGTGATGCCTTAAATTTCAATTTTATACATTAAAAGGAAACCATTTTGCCTCATAATCGAGCATTTTTACTCAAAATTATGCTATATCTGGCCAATTGTCATTTTCTTTGTTTGAGATTCATTTCAAACAAAATGATTCTATTTTATAATAAAACCTTATTTTTGACACAAAAGAATAGTTTCTCAAGCTATTGTATATACAGTTTTGGAGTAGATAACCCAATGAAAAAGAAATCTAGTTGACGCTAATACAAGTGTGGTGAAATTTTTAAAAAAGGCCTCTAAGAATTTTCTAAAGAGAAGTACTAGTTGTTTAAAAGGCATGAAATTTGAAGATGGAGGTACAAAGAAATCAGCTACAGAGATAAGGAAATTTCTTTAGAATTTGACTTCAAAAACTATGCTAAAATTAAAGAAAAAAAGTAAATGCCTGAAATGATGTGAGAATTCTGTTGTGTGCGTATTGCTTTTATGAATTATGTAGAAAGTGTTAGATCTCACTAGTGTTGCAACTTTTAATATATATATATATATATATATATTATGAATTTTCAATTTCTAACTTATTTATATTATTAACATTTAACTAATTAGTTTTCTTTAAAAAAATTAATAATTAGATATAATTATGCACACAAAAATATCAATCTTTTGAAATTGGGGCACTTCAAAGATGAATGAAATGAGAAAATATTCATATCCTTCAATAATAACACAATGGGTGTCTCTACACTAAACACCACAATCAAACTCTCAAAGATGAAGGCCGCTCAGAGGGTTAAATACCCAGTGGCTAATGGGCATTGGCATGCTTCAATAGAATTGAAAAAAAAAGAAGAAGAGTTAAGTAGAATTTTGAAAAAGCTCTAGCCTGAATAAGACACCCTAAGCCAAGTTAACCCCTATCAAGATGTATGTTATATATAAAATGTATTTATCATCATTCAAACAAGTCTAGTGCAAAATATAGTTTGATATGTCATGAAATGACCAAATTACTTAGTCATGAGAGGGACTTACTTGAGGAGGAAAGAGGTCAAGAGTGCACTCGACGCAGGAGGTAAGACCAGGAAGTATGACTCTTGCATTCCCCTTGAAGCCTTCAGTTCCACCATCAACAATTGGTATAATTGAACTCTAAAAAATAAATTCCTCCATTAGTCCCTACCTAATGAGAAAAGCTGACTGAAAAGTTAAAGCCAGTAATTATAAATATAAAAAAAGAAGTAAACTGGCAGGAGATTACAGGGGTTTAACATTTAGTAAGAAAAGGGAGCTGCAAATATAGGAGAAAGCAAGTGAGTGATAAGGAATAACTAGAACTGCTACAATAAACCAGGAATCTTAACTACTGAAACACACAGGGAACATATCTAAATCTTCTGGATGATCATATTGACACTAGACCAAGAAGATTATTACTGAATTTTAAGACTTAGATAATCTCTTTGAAATACCAAATAAGATGGCAGCTCAGATAAACAAAAAAGCCATATAACCTAATTAGCACAGAAAAGAGGAAAGTGATAAGATTTATTAAAAAAACGGAGCAAAAATCATAATTTTTTTAAAAGATGTCAAGAATTATAAATTCTTGAACCTAATATAATTAGATGCCATCAATATTTTATGCAGCTACCATGCTCACTAGTGCTATATGGGACACTCGCACCTCAGCTAACAATAACTAACCTACCCATACCACATGACAACATACTTGGCACACCATACATCAATGACATTCAAACAGCATGTCAATAACCTAAATACAAATGTACACCAGGACCTAAGACCCTTAAATCAACTGCACACATGACATTTGAACAAAAGGTTTACAAACCATTCATACACTCATTAATGTACTATGTAAGCACTGTTTGGTTCTATAAACACACTTAAAGATTCCTCTGAACCATAAAAAAACAATCACAGACTACAATAAAAAACAATCACAGCAGGCTACACATTACTATAGACTGACCAGGCCTCCAGCCCAAGCCAACCCTGACTTTTTTTTTCACCCTGGGCCCGGCAAAATTAAGACCCTGGTCAGTCTATTGCTGAGTATAGACTGAATGCTAGCCCCAGCCCCACTCAAATATTAGTGACCCCCAACCCCATGAAAATTACAACCCAGGTCAGCCTATACACACTACTACACCCAGAGGCCACCTACACTTTTAAACTAAGGTGCTCTAGTTTAAGGGTCTCCTTGACTTTAGAGTAACACAAATATTAGCCACAGCCTACACAAAGCAAGAGCACCCACTACACTACATGGCAGAAGAAAAACTACCACGATGAAACATAGAAACTAACAACCATAGCGAGAGACGTGGTTCAATGCCCGTTGGAGTCGACACTCCAGAGTTGGCATCTAGGCCGCGGAATAAGAGATCAAAAGATCGTCCACGTAGAGCGTAGTGAGAACAATTACCGGCAGCACCGAGGTGATGCCGTTGATGCTCAGGGAAAAAAGTGTGACACCGAGGACACTTCCCTGGGGACACCCTCTTCCTGCTCCACTGGGCCGGAGAGGGGTTTCCCCACACGTATGCAGAATCGACGATCTCGCAGAAATTCAGAGATAAAGATTGGGAGGCGTCCCCTCGTACCCATCGTGTGGATAGTCTCCAGGATACCGTATCGCCATGCGGTATCATAGGCCTGAGGAACTTGCGGAAGCTGCGGTGTGCAGACTGATGGCGTCCGCTGGCCAGAAAAAAAGGTTAATCTAACATTTACCAATTTTTCCATCCCCCCTCACACGCAGGAGGTTAGAGAGATTGGGCGGAAACCGGCCGGTGTAGAGTGATCTCTGCCCCGTTTGCGAAGAAGCTATTACAGTAGCGATTCGCTATGAGTCTGGGAATAGAACCTCAACCCGGATCCTGTTTAACAAATCTAACAGAGAGGCCATGCCTCACTCACCCAGATGTCGAAGAATGGCGTACGGGACATCGTCCCGTAAACCTGTAGTTGAAGAGTTCTCCGTCTCTGGAGGTAAAGTCCAGACGGCGGCCTCCTTCGACATCACAACGCACAATGAATGCTGGTGGAGCAACAAACCGGCTAGAGAATGCAAAGAAAGCGGTCGCGAAAGATTCCTCCACAGACGCGAGGTCCAAGATTGCGGTTCCATTCTCCTGGAGAACGGGAGGGGGACCTTGCGAAAGCTTGCCCAGAATCCTTTTGACTCGCTTCCACACCTCTGCTAAAGGGGTCTTCATGTTAAGTGAAGACACGTATGCGCGCCAAGAAGAGCGTCGGGCAAGCTTCGAAACATACAGGAACCTAGCCCTAGCTCGACGAAATTCAACGACAGTGAAATCGTTCCGGTGGCGTTTATAGTGCATGTAGGCAAAACGCTTCTGTTTGAGGGCCGCCTCAGAATCGGCTGACCACCACGGGAGAGGTCGGCCTGTAAAACGACCAGACGTTCTAGAAATAGTAGTTAGGCCCACGGAGATGAAGTTGCCGGAGAATTCAACGGACTCATCTAACGACATAAACTCCTCGATAGACAGAGAAATCAGTCATTTTCCTGAAATGTGGACCACCGAGGGGGGGCGGGGGAAAAGCTCTCTGGCGGCAGTGGCCGGAACAAGATATGTGAATGGGAAAGTGATCACTACTATGGAGGTCATCGACTACCCCAACCCAAAATCAGGTTGTGCAACCGAAGAGCACAGAGATAGATCAAGACAGGAAAATGAAGCGATTCTCGGGCAGTGATGCGTAAACTCATCCACGTTTAGGACACCTATCTCCAGCTCAACGATCAGGTCGGCAAGGACCTGACCCCTGGGATCGATCGCGTAATCTCTCCAAAGAGCAAGAGAAAGGCCACGGCAACCGTCTCACGACGCGGCGGAAGTCCCCCGTGTCCAAGTCGGCTGACGGTGGTATGTACGCATAAACAGTATACCTCCTATCCAGGTGCTGCTGCACAGCTACTGTCTGAAAGGAGGTGTCTAAAGCGAAGAGAAGAACGGAGACATCATGCCGGGTGTAAATGGCGCATCCTCCTGCCCGGCCCCCATCCCGCGGTTGTGGGGTCGCAAAAACTAAATACCCAGGGATGGTGGGCAGGGAGCATGCTCCCGGCATGGTCTCATGGAAAAAGATAGCTAAGGGAGAACGGGACGAGAGACGAGCCGCCGCAGCTCCGCCCTGTTGTCCCAGAGTCAGCAGCAATTCTATGGAAGGAATATGCCCTCCAGGCCGAGCTCGGAGGCACAACTCAGGGGGCTGTTGGCCGGATAATACGCTGAAGGCGCTGCCGCCTTTGATGACTTATTGGGGGAGGTTGGGCTCGCCATGCGAGTCTTTTCCTCCGTCTGCCTCGAAACCTTAGGCAGGCGCGGCTGTTTCGGAGGCGGGGGATCCCTCCTTTCGAGGATCCCTCGCCTTCGAGTCACCCAACCTAGCGCTCGTTGTAGGCGTAGGAGACGAAACTCCTTTAGTTGTGTACTCTATCGAGAGGCAGATTTAGAAACCCTGGAAGATGGTCTCACGACCAACTTCAGGGGTGTTTCGCCTTACGGAAAATGGTTACGCTGGGGGGGAAGGAGGGGGGGAGCCCTGGATTTATCTGAGGCTGAGTGTGAACCTTTTATGCCACCGGCTCTACCAGGGGACCACCGGGGGTGGGTAGGACCCGCAGAAGGGTTCGGAATGGTCGCCGAAACGACCGTGCTCGTAGCCTTGGTTAACCTAGGAGTAGTCTTTCTTAACATTGAAGAATACGACGTTCCAGGCAGCACCAGGCGCACAAGGACCATGTCCTTAGCCTCGTGAAATGAGAAACAATCCTGGGCCTGGACGGCCAGGATTTCAGTCTCAAGAAGATACGCACCACATTACTTCGAAGAAGCAGAGTGCGGCTCTCCGCAATTGACACACTTGGCCACACATGCGATTTGGATTTATTGTGTGCAGCCTTGGAGCAACTTACATAGACTTCGGGTAACCCTGATTTTACACGAATGCCTTCATGCGGTAGCGATACCAACCGGCAACACCGACTCAGGTAGCTTGTCACAGTGGTACGTGACGAAGAGTGTAGGGATGAGTCTCGAAGTCCATTCCTGTTTTCTCATCACACGTTCGACCTTGATCGCTCCATCGTCCGGCAGCTCTAAGGTGATGTCATCAATGTAGTAGTCCACGAGTTCCCTCGCATAAAGCCACTCCTTTTACACAGGACACAGATGCTAATTACCCCATGCAGTAGCCCACTCTGCAAGGGGTGAATACAGGGCTGGCAGAACCAGCTGGCACCATTTGAGACCACTCATCCCACCCAGTGACATGGCGGCTCCACCTTAAAATTAAGACATTGAAAGGAGAAAGAAAGGGGATGTGAGGAAGGTGTTGGTGGGGATGAAGCAGGTTGTTAAAAACACACTGCCCTAAACCGGAGTTCAGGGGTGAGGAGGCATTGTTCCCTACCTCCTCAGCCCTGATCCAGCATGGTTGAGTGAGAAAAAGCTGGTTGGCATCTAGCCTGTGAAATAAGAGACTGACCAGAGAAAGTTGTATGGAAAGTGAGGAAGCAAGGTAAGAGGACAGGGTGTCAGAAAGGAGAAGAGGCTAAGCTGGGACCGGATGGGGTGCTGAGTCACATCAACACGGCAGCCAGGAAAGCAAATCACCGTACCCCTTACAGGGTGGAGGATCCAGTCTTTGAGTCACCCAGCCTGGCAATGGGCATGGGTATAGGAACCGAAGCTCCTTTGGTGCTGTCCTTCTTTCGAGGGGCAGGTTTAAGAACCTGTGAAAATGGCCTCATGCCCACCTGCATGAGTGTTACCTCCTTGAGATTCTAATGACTCAGTGGAAGCATGGAGCCTGTCAGGCTGGGGGAAGGGGGGATGCCCTGGTTTTAGCTGAGGCTGGGTGTGAACCTTTTGTGTCACCAGTTGTACCAGGGAAGCACTCAGGATGATTTTTTAAATTTCATCTGGCGACTGCCTTCGTGGGCATAAGTCACTGTACTCAACCTAGCCAAAATCTAGGCTATATTAAAAGCCAAATAAAAGAAATAAAAACAAACAGATTGAAAAAATATAAAGCAAGCTCCATCGACAGGGGAAGGCCCGCCCTCCCTTGGCGAAAAAGAACACAATCCATAGTTAAATATTAAATAATGGGGAGAAGGCCGGCCTCCTCCAAAAGTCTAAGAGTCCACAGGTCGGTGTGCACCAACTCGTCCCAAGTACAAAGGACAGGCGGTAGCGACCCCGCCCATCCCGGTACCGAGACAGGTAATGTGCACGAAGATCACCCAGACTGGGACATCGACAAGAATGTGGCGAACAGTCTGGGGGACGACGCAGTTGTCTCAATAGGGCGCAGGCAAGCGCTCCATCAAATGGCGATGCATCATACGTGTGCTCGATTCGGAGACGACAGAAAGCAACCTGAAGCCTTCGCGGCATTGGGGGGTAGGTCCATGGGAACAGTTGCGGCGCAAGGCTGTCTCCCATCTTCTTTGTCAGGCAGCCCAAAGAGCTGACCGTATTCCTGCCATGTAGTCAGTGTGAGGAAGAACGAAACGCTGGTCCGGTCGCAGCGTCCTCGCGGCTCTTTGGCACGCTCATTCCCCGTAATTCCTACATGTCCAGGAACCCAGCAGAGGATAATCTTGACATTCGCCTAGCTTGCCAAAACCGTGGCGTCACAGATATCGCGAACCAGGGGATGCGGAGATTCTAATGCCCCGAGAGCACTCGGGGGCGCTTTGTTACTCGCTATAGATCACAATCCAGTCTCTGAACCAGGCACGTTGCATAATCTCCCGTACCGAGTGGTGCATTGCCACCAGCTCGGCCGTGAAGAGAGACGCAGCGCCTGGCAGAGCCCCACTGACTTCAAGCAGAGGGGATACGGCGTGGAAGCCAACCCACTCTTGGGACTTGGAGCCATCAGTATACACTGGCACGGTTCCAGCGTGACACGAGGTATGCTCCAAAAAGGTCGAACGAAATACTCCCGGTGCCGTAGAAGCTTTGGGAACAGAGGCGTGGCGACAAATAACGAGCACAGAGTGATTCGCCAGACTGTTTGGTTCTGTGATCCAAATGAGAGCTGGGTCGTGATGGAGGAGGTCCATAGGTAGGAGAAGAAGGGGCTAACAAAAAGGTAGAGAAAAGGTGAATGTAAAGGGATGAGAGAAGGAAAGGGGCAAGATGAGTGAGAGAGGGTACAGGAGACAGAGGTTAGGGGTTAGCAAATGAAGAGAAGCTAAGCTGGGCCCAGATAGGCCACTGAGACCTGTCAGCAAATCGCTGTGCCCCTTATGAGTAAAACCAACTTTCAACCCTCTTTCAAACTCCTTGGGAGGGATATTTTTTTATGCTAGAGAGTTCACTGGCTTAAATCTTTATCATAAAACGAAGAATTAAGCAATTAAATTGGATTAGAGAAAGCACATTTCAATTGTTCATTCATATTTGGTTGCCCCCCAGGCTTGTCAGTCTACATTGACTAGGAAAGCAGGCACTGTAGATAGTTGAACCCACAAGTCTCAGACTGAGAATATGCTGTTATCTTGCCTGTAGAATTCAAGGTTTGTTTTGTTCCTTGAATTTACAGTGCAATAGGAATGAGACCATCATGCCGAAAGTTTGTATGGGAGACATCAAGATAGTGAAGATGGATAAAGTGACCCAACATCTCTTTGTGAGCGTAGAAAATAAAGAAGTGGGAAATAATAAAAGGGTGGGAAGAATGCATACATATTAAAAGCCACTATCCCAACCGGAGCCAACAGGAAGGGATGAATTGCTGAAAGGTGATTGGCAAATACCTGGCAAAATTAACCACTGGCCAAGAAAATAAGCAAGAAACAGCTATTAAAGAAAGCGGGGTAAAATGGAACTGTCTAGAAAGAGTCAATCTAGTTTCAAACTGCCAGGGTTCCTGTAGGTACCAGGTGTAACACTGTCTCTCATAGGAGGCCCCTTGCCTGTGTGTGTGGGGGCAGGGGGGGGGGGGGTTTCATTAAGTGTTCAGTATTTTCGGAAGGGTGGTTACAGCATGGGGAGTTTTGGTAGTCTGGTTTGTGAGGTACTTGTACTATGCTAATTTTGGGTGGTAGTCTAATGTGAGCCTTGAGTGAGCGAGTAGTGTTTAGGGGGAGGGAAGATGTTTCCTTAGCTATGTCTGCAGGAGGTGAGTGTAGTGAAGTTGATTGAGAGGTTGTGTATATGGCGCCTGACTATTTGGGGGCAGGAGTTGTTCCTCTTTGTTACAGTGGGCATGGAACAATAATGAAATGTGCTGGTGTTACTTTATTGGTCTTTGGGAGGGGTTGATTTGTGTTGAGGTTGTGGTTGAGTATGATGGGATTGTGCCTATCATGTTTAAGTATGTGTGTATCACAAGAATTTCGGCTTCGGAGTATGTATATAGGTCAAGGGGTAGTTTTCTTACAGTGAATGTAATGAGGGCTTATTTTGTGCTGCTTTTTTATGTTAGATTTTACAGCAGTGTGGTGCCAGGCAGATAGTTAAGTGTGGTGTGGATAAATTGTTATTATAGGGTGGTTAGTGTCTTTTTTTTGTCTAAAGCAGGCTCCTGTTTGTGCATAGGGCATTTAGATCTCTGTTTCCTCTGCTACAGATGTTTGTGAGGTTAAGCAAACTATTTCAAGGTACAGTAAATGTGCAATCTACAGCCAGACAATTATACTCATTCCTACCTGATCCAAGATGCCATCTTCATAGTTCAAAAGGAAGTGGATCATGCCATTGATCCAGCGACGGGCATCAATAGAATCAAGGCCACATACAACAATATGAAAACCTTGATAAAAATCTTCAGGAAATTCCTGAATTTTCTTAAAATATCTGTTATTGAGTTATTAAAGAATTATATTGCAGAAATAATTGCAAATCCTAAATAATCTGAAATATAAAAATTTGTCTAGGTGCTAGTTTGTGCAAAGTGAAAAAAGAAAGGAAGCTGATGAAATGGATGTAGGCATGGGCATTTTCACTGTTGAAAAAAAGAGAAACAAAGGAATGAGGGTTTTATTAAAAATAATTTTAAGATCCCTTCTGACAGCCAGCAACCAGGAGTACAGCTCCCCAAATCACAAAGCCTATATTTAACCTATTTGAAACAAAAATTAAGCAAATAAACTAATAATAAAAATAATAATAGAAACCAGTAAGTGTGTGGAAGGGGGGGAGGGACTTTATATTTCAATCTCACATGTTGCTGGGAGTTCATTTTGCTTGTAGAAACATTAAAATTTAAATTATATGCAACCACTGTTACCTCTCACATACCTCCCATCCCCCCTTTTGTTTCCATTTTGAAATATATATGAAAAAATATTGTCAGGACAAATATTAATTATTTTCAAATTTCATTGCTTAAATGTGTAGTTAAGTATTGGCAAAAATTGTAGTTAGTGTCAAAAGTATGCACTACCCATGTATCATGGGGGAAAAAAATTAGCCCCATTTCCCCTAAATGACCTTATTCAAAATTTTAATTTTCATGCTTTTACACATTTCCTCCTCTCCTCTTTTATTATAAAATCCACTGACTCTTCCAATTAAAAACAAGAGTTTTTTTTCTTTTTTCAATTACATTTAAGATAAATTTATTTCTATTTTCATAACTGATTGACTCACTAAATTTCTAGAATATTCTATGGCTTGGCTATCACAGGCAAATGGAATAATTTGCTGCAGTTTAGATCAAGTTTGAAGGTAATCTTTTGTTCAATTCCACAAAATTTGAGATATAAAAATTTTGTTATTCAAATTAATCATATTAATATAATCTTCAGCTTCAAATTAAATGGTTTTGGCAGTTCAAAGTTTCTGATATGATCAGGGTTCATAGTTCTTGTTCAAATGATGGTCTGAATGGCCTGGCCTCTGATATGACTTCTGGAGTCTGTGAACATAGTTAATAAAATGTTTTGGGGATAAAGAAAGAAATTATTTCACAGTGATTGACTCACTAAATTTCTAGAATATTCTATGGCTTGGCTATCACAGGCAAATGGAATAATTTGCTGCAGTTTAGATCAAGTTTGAAGGTAATCTTTTGTTCAATTCCACAAAATTTGAGATATAAAAATTTTGTTATTCAAATTAATCATATTAATATAATCTTCAGCTTCAAATTAAATGGTTTTGGCAGTTCAAAGTTTCTGATATGATCAGGGTTCATAGTTCTTGTTCAAATGATGGTCTGAATGGCCTGGCCTCTGATATGACTTCTGGAGTCTGTGAACATAGTTAATAAAATGTTTTGGGGATAAAGAAAGAAATTATTTCACAGTACCTTTTCCATAATTTCTTTACAATCTTTATTTGAACTTCTGATTACCTGCATCAAATAGAGTACAATCCCAAAAGATCAGAATGTCTATTTCTATCAGAACATTATCCGTAACTTTTGCTTGAGAAAATCCAAGGTATCCAAAATTGGTGTACAATAACCTACAGGTATAAACTTCATATTGGTAAGGGCTATGCAAATTTGGATGAATAAAATTTAACTTATCCAGCAAATAAGCAATTTACTAGAAAAAATTAAGTGTCTAAATTTATCTGAAATCTTTGGGTAACATGTCAAACAAACCTGTCACGCCTCTATCCATGAGCTGATTGAAAAGCTGTGCCAACAAGATGATCTTTCAAATGGAACCATTACAGAGACTTTTAAGCTCTCCAAAAGTGCAGTCCATAATATTGTCAACCTATGATAAAACAAGTTTATGTAAGGCTGGTAAATCAAATGGTAGGCCAAAGAAGACTTAAAAAAGGGAAAACAGAGGCGTTACCTAACTAAATTGAAATTGTGAAAGACTGTTTCAAGATAGCTGCAGACAAGTCCACTTCAGTGACAAATCAAAGTTTAATTTGTGGATTCAATGGCAGGAGGTTCGGAAAGATTGTCTTTCAATGCCCTGATGTTTGTTTCCAGTCTCACTGGGCTTGAACTTAGTACATCACTGTTACGAGACCAACGCTCTATCCACTAGATGGGCCAGGGCTCCTACGGCTTTGATCTACCCTATTTATTTTTCATAACTTTATGGTCTTTCTATTAATTTGAAAGTTAAAATTAATCAGCAACATTTAAAATATAAGTTGATTAAAATATAAATTAGGTCTTTTTTAGAAATGAGTAATAGAAAATAGAGTGCACAAGAAAGACAAATTCCTGAAAATATACCAAGGTATAATTCAATTTATTATATAAAATCAAACCATTACTCCTGAAAAAATACAGAGGCTTCCATGCCCTAACATTTGTAAACATAAGTTTGGATAGAAAGTGATAAGTTAAAATGTATGGGAGGACATGTATCTTTTCCCCATTTTGCAATGAAGATAGGTGGAGTTGAAAAGAAAATATTGTGGATCATAGAAATACCCTAACTGAATAATGAAATTCATATAAAGATTAGAATGATAATTGCTGGGGCTCTCACTGGCCTAGTGGATAGGAAATGGATTTCTTCTATCAAGGCGCAGGTTCACAGCACAACATGCCCACTTGTTTCTCAGTTCTGGGGCCCTAGCGATGGTATTAGCATCTCATATGGGGGTATTCATATTGAAATACCACTGATGTGGAGTACTAGTGGCCCATATAGGGGTTACTCATGTCCAGATATCCATGATGCTAAATGGATGCCTCCCCCAGGGTCAGTAATGTGTTCCACAACCACCGGTTGGTGTCAAAACACACAATACAATCCAAATACACCCCCCCATCCTCCTACCAAGAACTGGCACCCTGGTGCCTTAGAGCATGCCAGCAATTGTCTTATCTTTATGTGCATTTCATTATTCAGTATGAGGATCTTGACCATGATGTGAGGGATGGATGGAGCATCTTACAACTACTACTACTAATGGCAACTACCGGCAAGCCAGAGGGCATCAGGGAAGAAGAGTCCTCAATGTAGGGGAAGGTGCAGGGCAGTATTATCATTAATTAGAGAACCATTCATGATGAAGGGGGGACCACCTGCCATTCCAAATCAAGGAGGGAAGGGGAATATTAATATCCCTTCACTAAGGTCCAGGACAGGAGTGAAGTATATCTTGTAATGGTGAAAATAGGGGAATAAAGAGAGTAGTGTTGTGGTTGGCTATGTTCATGATGTGTGTAAGGAAAATAATTTGGTGTTTCAAGACCGATCTCCTTTTATTTAAGATGTGTTATTTCTCAGTGGGGATCTCAGGTTTAATGTAGGATCTGAAGCATGGCTATCTAAGGTGTAAAGCATCCATGAAGTCAACCAGAATTAGGATTACACCCTGCGACTTAGTATCCCTAATGTGGCTTAAGTTTACTCTAATTAGAGGCAGTGTTTCCTCTTAGTTAGGCAATAGTCTGGTGTGTGTAGGGAGCTACATGCCCACACAGACAATCTTAGGAGAATTTGTCAATATGAGGAGAGTACCAACCATACATTGAAGTTTTGTGTTCGCTCTTGCTGACAATCAACATGGTAGTGAGGCATAGTCTAATACCTCATTCACTATACTAATGATAGCTCCAAATGAAATTTCAATTTAGGTTAAGATGCATTAACTTAGGCTGAATTTCTAGATAAAAACATACGCTGATTTGATACTAAAATAAGAGAATGATTTTCCTTTATTAAAATATTTTCAAAAATATGATGAGTATGTAAATGAAATGTCCATGGTACATAAAGGCATCCATTTAATATATTTTATGGAGATATTACCTAGATGATACAATCGTATATTCAGGAAATTATACTAAATAAACAAAATCAAATATTGATGCATGCAAAATAAGAATTTTCTTTTTTTTTTCAGGAACATTCTAGGAGTTTCTTGAAATCATCTGCAACATTTTGCTCAGTAGGTAGGAACTGTACAATCCACAGAGATACTACCATACATGAAGGTGATTCTTGACCTTCAGAAAATTATTCACTTGAAGATTGGGGAGGACCCTTTCTGCAATTCCAGAAAGGTAGTTAGGTCTAAGAGTGTGATTTTGCACATTATGAAGTTATACAATGAAAAAAGACTATAAATTTCCTGCAAAAGTCACTCAACCACACATAACTACCCTCTTCATTCTTCAGCAACCAAACTACAATCATCAGTAAGAAGAACCAGAAGGCGAGACTTGAATATGCTAAAGCTCATGTTATTTGGAGGGATGAAGATTGGGAAGAATTCATTTCAGCGACAAAAGTAAATTTAATTTAGTTGGATCTGATAGCAGATGCTCAGTTAGAGGTGCTGCAGGTGACATACACCATAAATATGTTAAAATGTCTGCCAAACAAGGAGGAAGCACCATCATGTTCTGAGGAATGTTTTTGTCTGAAGCAGTTGGTCCAATAGTGCAAATAATTGGAACGGTAAATGTGAATGTGTACCTAAACCTCATACAACATGTTATAGCTTCATTTTGAGCATTTCTCAATCAGCCAGCAATATTTATGCAGGATAACACACCATGCAATACTGCAGCGTGAGTAAAATACTATTTCTACCAAGAAGATATTGAAATAATGAAGTGGCTTAATCAGTACCTGGACCTTAACCCAATTGAGCCTTAAACTGTAACGGATTTATGGATGAAAATTAAGCAAGAATGGAACATAATGACAGCCAAATTTTGCAAGAAACTGGTGAGGTCTTGTGGTCATAGTTACTCTGAAGTAATAGAAAACAAAGGCTTCAACACATATTAAGTGTTTTAAGTTTCGTCATTGTCAAATCTTGCTTTGTTCTAGTAAATTTGCATGCTAACCAATTCTCTGAATGTTCATTCTCTTATTTTACATGTGTCAACATTTTATTTTGTTAGTTTATTTAGTATAATTTCTTTAATATACAATTGTGTCATCTGAAATCTTCATAAAATGCATGCCTTGATGTACCATAAAAATTTCATTACCTACTCATCATCATATTATGGAAAAAATTTTAATAAAGGAAAATCATTCTCTTATTTTGCTTGGTAGTGCAACTGTACTTGGTTCAAAATTTTGTATAACTACCAATTGTTGAATCCACAGTGCCAAATCCTACATAGATGGAGTCCCTATTTGGGTCAACTTTCTGGCAGCTGCCATACACTGTAGCTACCCAAGATTTGGAATCCATATTAATCAGTAGGTCCCTACTGTGAAATAAAGGCACCTAAAAAGGAGTACAAATTAGATAAAACTAAAACCTCTACAATTACGTCCCCCTTTTTGTTAACTAAAAATTTAGGAAAAATTCCTAAATAAGACTTGAAAATTTAAGTACACTTTTACTAAGTGGAGAAAGCAAGGAAAAAAGTAAGAAGCAAATGAAAATCAGGAATAATGTAAAAGAATACTTCAAAAGGAGTCTACAAATTAATCTCAAGTGCTGCTAAGACTTTATATTCACCTTTGCATTTTTAAAATAGAAGAATCTTATGAAAAGGATACGGAGTAACTTTGCAGCCTTTAACTCTGTCATTAATAAATTCTGCTGCAACTTCAGCTTTGGATCTGCCAATATCTTTTTTGCGAAAAAGAAACTGTCGATTCAAATTTGATAAATCAATCACATCCATATCTATGACATGGATGTCAGTAAATCCCATTAGAGCAAGATCCTTCAACAACTCACAGCCTAGACCACCTGCACCTACAAAATTAAAAAATGCAATTAAAAATAAAATATAAACAATATTGTATAAATATATAAAAAATAATCACAGCTCTCTTTAAGTTATTTTATTAATAAATTTATCAATAACACTCTATGACTGGCCTATGTTTGCAGAATATAATATTGTATATCATTCAATTTGATTTGGGAGTAGGTTAAGGATAACTTGAAAAAAGAATCCCAGCTCTGTGTAACCAGGCCACCATTACCCACAAAACAGTCCACACACACACACACATAACAGCCAAGTATACAATATTTAGTCCCAAACCACCTCTAAACCATTCATCCAGTTATAGACAAAGAAGAAAACCCTCCCATACCACATACAAGTTTCCCTGATGAGGTTTTGGTGCAGAGTTACCACCCAGAATTAAATACATACAAATGCCTCTCTACCATGCATGAACTATACAGACATCTGGTTCCAAGGCAACCAGGAACCAGATACAGTCAACACATTCATAACATGCCCAATCCTGCAGATACATGGAATGCTGGATTTACAGGAGAACCAAGAACAGTTAGAATAGTTTGTTGAGGCTGAGAGCTTAAGGAATGGATGGAACTTTGCCAGGGGCAACATAAGAAGAAAGCCTCTATTCAAAACCTTTCAACAAAGATTTCCTTGCAATTTTATATTTAAAAGTAAAAATCATCTGTGATTGTTTCTTTGCATCATATCAAGAAAGTTTCAATATTTTGAGGGGGCTCTATAAACACTTTATTCCATCACTTGCATAAAAAATGGTGGTAGGTTTATTTATATAGAAGGAAATGAAAGGCTAAGTCACCCAATCATATTTCTAGACATCATGCAAAACTGATTTTCTTTCCTTGAAATACTTAAAAAACACTTTACAAAGTTTTCATTTTACTCCACTGACATAAAATAAGATAAAAGTCGTATCTATTGTAAATTAAAATACAGTGACTGCAAAATATATCCAATCAGTCTAGAAAATACAAGCTTTATTTACCCTCTATATTCAGGGACACAAGTTTCTATTCTACAGGTTGTTCAGCTATTTAAGAGCTTTCTGATACAGGTCTTTTCAGTGTGTGGCTAGCCTTCAGTATAAGTGGATATGTCAGAGTTTTGCTCATTTTCATCAATTTCTTATATTATCTCTATTTGTATCAATGAGTAGGCTCTCAATTGTGGATGTGTATAAGGCACTGGTTACCAGGCTCAGACTGGTGTGGTAGAATGAGTCCACCTTCTGCAATACACATTCATATGCTGATGATAAATCTTGAATCTGTAGTCAAGCAATGAATGTATAAAAGATCGGTAGAAAAGTAAGTCAGTAGTCTTATCAGCACCCTCAAGTGCTGAACATCACTGAATGAAGAATGTCTATGGTGAGGGTACAAGACACCCTAAGGCTGCAAATATGAGCCTCCCAAGTGAGGTGTTGATGAAAAAACCAGAGCAAGGAAACAGTGCGAATCCACCAGTTCCAGACAAACCCCATTTACGAACAAGTCCAGGTAGCGGTGAAGCCGTGAATGACGGCAAAAGTGCACCACTTGGGTCTTGGCCAAGGTAAACCGAAACCTCTGCACTTTGAAAAAGCGAGAGGTGTGGTCCAATGCCTGTTGGCATCTGGCTGCACCAAAAGAGAACGAAAGGTTGTCAATGCAGAGTGTAGCGATAACATCTTCCAGGAGCACTAAGGGCATACCATTGATGCTCTGGGCGAGGAGTGTGACACTGTGGACACTTCCCTGCAAGACTCTTCCTGCTCCAATGGGCCATAGAGGGCTCCTCCCCACCCATAGTCGGAATCTACGATCTTGCAAAACTCAGAAATAAAGAGTGGGCAGCATCCCCTTGTTCCATCGTGTGGAGAGTCTCCATGATACTGTATTGCCATAAGGTATCATAGGCCTTCTAAGATAAAAAAAACACTGGCATAGTACTGCCTATGATGGAAGGCCTCACAGATAGCATTTTCTATTTGAAGCAGAACATCTGAAGTGGAGTGGAACTGGCGGAAGCAGCCCTGTGCAGAAGACAGGTGGCCTTTGCTCTCTATAAAAAAAGGATAATCTAAGCCTAACAGAGTGAGAGAGCTGCATGGATTTCTTGGTTTAATTGAGTTTGGAAGAAAGTTTATGAAAGATTGTTCGGGTGTGATGAAATCATTAAGTGTATGGACTGGGAAAAAGAAGAGTACTGTGATTAGGTGGAATGACTTGATGAATGCAGCATTTGAGAAGTTGAAAGCTGAAGTTGCGAAAGATGTGGAACTTGTATATCCAGCGTATGGAAAAAATGCAAGAATGCTTGAAGTGTATACAGATGCAAGTGGTCATTCGATAGGTGGATGTTTGATGCAAGATCAGGTTGTGGATGGGGTTGAAAGGAAGGGAGTAATTGCGTACATTTCCAAGGCGTTTAATTGTGCAGAGTGTGCGTATGTGACAATTGAAAGAGAGTTGCCTGCAATTAAGATTCTGTCTCAAGTCATTATGACCATTTCTGTATGGAGTATGATTTGTAGTGAGAACAGATCACCAGCCACTAGTGTATTTGCAGCGTATGAGGTTAGTTGATAGTAGGCTTGCAAGGACGATGGAAGATTTGAGTGATTTTGATTTTGTGGTTGAGCATTTGCCAGGTAAAAGCAATGTGATTGCTGATTTGATGTCACATTTGCCATGTAGTTTGAATGAGGGCAAGACTGCAAGCATAAATCCTGAGTATTTGCCTGCGTGTGTAGTTATTGGAAGGAAATGTAAAGGTCAGGTGATTCTATGTTCGAAAGTGTGTTGTATAGCATATGAGACTTGATGAAAGATAGATTGCTTGAGAAGCTGCTAGAAAGTGTGAATGCATTATGAAAGGTCGTTATGAAAGAAGCGTGTAAAAGACCAGAGCAATTGGGAATGGAAAATTTGAGTAGGTTAAGAAAAGAGTTGAGAAGTATGCATATGCCAGGAGTGATGACGTTTCAGGAAGTGTTAGTGATAATGAGTAAGCTGTTTGGTGTGAGAGTATATGTGCATTATGGTGTGGAGAAGCCTGTGATGTATCATGGTAAAGGTTTAGATCGAGAGAATGGGTGTGAGTTGATTGAGAAGAAGAATTATGTAAGAAGAGAGATTGATGAAGTTTGGGAAGAAACTCTTCCCATTAGTGAAGATGAAGGTTTTGATGCTGCACAAGTGTTTGTTGAAAGGACAGAAGTGTTGAATGTAATGGGTGAGAATGGAATTGAAAGAAAGTGCAAGTTATTTTGACTAGGAATGGGTAGAGATATTGTGGAATGATTGATACAGATGCGTAGATTTCTTTAGTGAATGCAAAAGTGGTGCGTGATGCTGATGAGTTGGAATGTTCCTAGAAAAGGTGTGAGTTTGAATAAGTGGACTCGGAAGTGGACGTATTATGGCATGGGAGGAAGATATAGAGAGCATGCAAGAGTCATGTCCGATGGTGCATGAATTGAAAGATAGCATGATGACCTGTGTTCCTGTGAATGAATGGAGTTGCATATTAAGAGTGTTTAGAAGGTTTGCTGGAAAGTTTGTAGTATGCAAGGGTTTAGTGTATTTTGTGCAATGTATAGATGATGAGGATATATATATTCCGGTGTTTTCTGTGTGTGGCACAATTGCAATGGTGAAGATTGTGGATGATAGGTTTGGACATATGGGTAAGAATAAATTGTGGGAATGTATGAAAGGATGTATGTTTAGTTCCTTTTTGAGGAAGATTTACATGGATGTAGCAACTACATGTGAAGTGTGCCAGAAGGGAAAATATAAGAGTGTATGCTGCCCCACCAGTATTAAAGTTGAGCTTGAATAAACCATTTGAAATGGTAGCGATTGATTGTGTGTCTTTTCCAAGGACTGTGAGAGGGTATGTAGGAATGGTTGTGATGGTGGATCATAAGAGTAAATTTGAGTATGCTGCACCTGTGACGAATAAATCCTGTTTGAGTGTTGCTAGAGTAGTGAGTGAGAGAATGTTGCCCATGTGCATGTGTAAGCCTGCACAAATGTTGAGTGACAATGGACCTGAGTTTGTGGGACATGCTTTTGAGGAGATGTTGAGTGAATAGGGAATAGATCCTGTGTGAATGATGCCATATATGCCTAGTGCAAATGGTTTGGCTGAAAGAACGATAAGAACTTTGAGTGAGATGTTGCGATTGATGGTGAAAATGGGAAAGAATGGGATGAATGTTTGAGAAGAGTGCTTTGGGTGTATAACATGATGGTGCATAAGGCGATTGGAATGTCACTGTGTAAGTATCCGTTGAACTTTGAAAGAATGATTAGGCCACATATGGGACTTAGTGAGAGTGATCGTGAGTTGTGGAGAAAAGGGAATGAAAGATTTGAGAGTTTTTCTGTTTGTGATAAAGTACTGAAAGAGATTGAGACAAAAGGTAGACTGAATGTGGATAAGTTGAAAGAGAAATTTGAAGGTCTGTTTGTGGTGAGAAAGGTTTGGTTAAATAGGGTAAGTTATGTGATAGTTCATGATTTTTTTGTAATTTTTTTTTAAGAGCTCATCTGGCGACTTGATAGTTCATGAAAGAGAGGATGGAAGTTTGGATGAATGTAGAGCGCAACAATGTCAGTTGCGAAGGTGGCATGAACCTCCTGAGTATTTGGTGCAACATCCGGTGAATGAATGTCTGTCTGAAAGCATGGAAGACTGTGAAAGGGTGGATGATATAGCTAGTGCTTTAGAGGGAAAGCAGTTAGTGTTAGTTGAACATGAAAGGGAGAAGCCTAAGGGTAAAGGGTTGAGAAAGGATGAATGGAAGGAACAGTTCGCTGAAAGTGAGGTGGGAGTTTTCTGGATTTTTTCAAGATCAAGATAGAGTATATGATAGAACGTATAGTATTTGTAAGTTTCCTTTGAATGAGTCTGAGTCTATGTGATCCAGTATAAATGGGATAAGTGTGCAATTGGAGCAAGAGTCAATGAATGCTATGAAAGAATGGATAGGTTTGATGGATAAAGTAGAGAGGTTGGTTGAGGATTTTATTGAGATTGATCAAGGAATGTCAGATGTGTGTATGGATGAATTACATAGAGAAGGGACCATGGAAAGACATGACAAATAGACATTGCAACAGATGACAAAGACAGTTGTCAGACCTGTGACTAGGAGGAGAGACAGAGTGAAAGAGTGTGAATGGGTGATGCCGAAAGTGTTGTGAATGAGTGAGGTATGTTGGTGAAGATAGAGATTGAGACATGGTGAGGTAAGGCAAACTTAGGTGGGAGGGATGTAGTAGAGTGGTTGCCTGCTCTGCCTTCCCTCACCTGTCTCTAATCCCTTTCTTCCTTTTCAGGGTGTGTGGCTGGCGAGTTGGGACGTCGTTGCTTTGGGTAGGGGGACTCAATAGATTTCTATCATAACCTCCCATTCATTTCTGTTTCCCTCTACAGGCGAAATTTGAATTAACAATTATTTTTTAGGAGAAAGACTGTTGTAATTGTGAATAAATTTAGTGATAAATAATTTGAGTAAAATTTAGTGATAAATATTTTTAGGAAATTGCTTGTGGTGGAAGCTAGAAAGAAGCTGAATAGTGATTCAGGTGACTTATTGTGAATGGGTGTATGTATGTATGACTGTAAGAATGTGGCAGTGAGTTGGTGACTGAAAATGCCTTCTCCTTTCCAGCTTCTTGGTGTCAGCTAGTCAAGCTTAGTCTGGTTTTGAGAGGCAGCAGTAGTCAGTCTTGACTCTCAGTCTATCTTGTGATGAGAAAGGGACCACCTACAAGTGTGGGCCTTAGAGAGCCCCTCCCAGTAGGGCGGGTCATACTATGGGGCAACCATATATTTTCATTAAATCCTTTAATGAGGGGTGCTTAAATGTTCCAGTGTAGATTTTGAAAAGAACTTTATTTTGTTTACAAGTGCTCCTACCTACATCAATTTCCATTTAAATAAAAGTAAATTTTTCCCTTTTGTTATGAGCTTATGTAACCTATTTTTATTTAATCCAAATACACACAAACACAAAGTAACCTCAAATTTACATGTTTATTGAGTAAGAAAAGTGTATGCAAAGCTGCACATGTAGCTGCATGGGTCACTTTGGGTCATATTCAAAAGTTAAACTTCACCAGAGCACACAAATCTTGCTTTGACTCATTCCTGGACATCAGACATCTACTTGTCTCTTGTGCCCTGATTCCTCCATCCCTCTTTTCATGTGAGAAATACTTGGAAGAAGCCTCAGTCACCATTCTTACAACCCTCTCAATGCTCTGTGTGTGACAAGGTCAGTCAGGTACTTTCATAGGAGAGTCAATGAAGTTTTTCAATTCAGAAGTACTTAAAGAGCAAGTGAGAGGTGACTCAGAGACATCCTCTGACCAATTCATCAGATCTCCAATCCTGGTAGCATCACAATTGATATATGGTATCCTTTTAAGCCTTACAAAGGAGTCTCTTAGTTGAATATCTGGGTCCCCTTCTCCCCTGATGGTCTGGATTCTTTTCACCCCTTCAGTTCTCTCCGCCTGATCTTCAGAGCATAGGAGGGTTTGGAGGATGGCTTCACTGTATGCATACCAAGCCAATCTCTTAACAGTTGGCAAAATAATATCCAACACCTCCTTCCTCTGAGACTTAGGGCAGTCAAGTTGATAAAGAATGTGCCTAGGTCTCTCAGTCCAAGAGTGCTTAATTTTAATGTTAAATCAGCATGGGCAATATATAACAATGATGAACTCAGCAATCAGTCGTAGATTCTTAAAGGCTTTTCCTTTGAGCTCATGCTTTGACACCCACAGCTGAAGAAGTCTGTTAGCTGTGTCAGCCAGCAACTGTGGTTTACTGGACCTATTTCCAATAGAGAAAGCCCTGTAGGAAGCACTCCATCTCTGATTGCCGATACAATTCTATAGCCGTAGTGTTGATCAGTGGAAAGATCTTGCACCACTTCCTGAGGTATCTTGGTAAGAGGAGGACCTAAAGATATTTGAGTGAAATTTGGGTTAATATCCAAGTCAGAGTCAAGGAGCTTTCCTATTGGTTCGGAATATCTGTTGTCAGATAGTGTTGGGCCATCCAGGTTGATAATTAGATGATGGAGAGGGAGTTCCCCAGTGTGTAGGTTACAGACCAACCAAATAAGCTTTCTGCCCAAATGGAACTCTATTTTTTGCATTACTCCGGCATCTACACCTGTGTTTACATTCGTGGAGTCTCCTCTAATGGCCATTAAGCTTTTACCCAAACCCCTTTCCCTCAGCCATCCAAAAATAGCCTTAGTGATCTTCTCTGCATGTGATTCTTCTTTTGTAGCCTTTTCTGGGACAAATTGGAAGAGGTCATTGCTCCCAGGCTCACTGATGACAGTGTAATGCTCCTCTTTTGTTTTTGCTGGAAACAATATCTCACTTCCCTCTGCCTCGTCATAAAATTTGTCATCAATTCGTCCATCAAAGAGAACACAAGAAATTCCCCCATCCTTCCTTAAGTTTTCCTCAAACTCATGCTCAATAACTGTCATTAGCTTTTCCTGTGCTCTCTTAACTTTATTCTTATCAATTACTCAATTGCATCTTCCTCAGTAATGAATTAGGCATCTATTAAAGCTGCTGTTGCTGTAGCTGCAGTTGGTCTCAATCCGACACCATACCTTATACTAGCAAGAGCAATATTTGGAATTTCATCATAATTCTTTCTATTCCTGGTGGAAGATTCCAGCTCTTGAACAGCTTCAAAAGTTACTTTGTCCCCATCAGAATTTTCTGCCTCCAGATCTTCACCTTCTTGCCAAAAAATGTTAGATTTCTTTTCTTGCTGCTTTTCCTGCTAAAACAGCGCTTTCCTCCTTCCTTTTTCTCTTTCTTTCTGCTACCCTTTCCTTTTCTTTCTTTTCTGAAGCTCTTAATTGTCTATTATGCTCTGGAATATCAGGATCTCTAATTTGAAAGGTACCTTTACTTCTAACCTTCTCCTTTTTTCCTTTAATAAAAGCCAGTTCCATAGTAGGTATTTTTCCACACCTCATTAAGTTTGAAATATTATTGTGACCTTTTGATTTACAACAGGTGGTTTGAAGAGAGCATTAGCTTTGGTCCAGTGATTAATCAAGCCCTGTAACATGCCTTTTACCATTTTTTTTTTTTAATTCTATAGAGCCCATCTGGCAACTGCCCACTTGGGCATAAGTCACCGAAAAACACGACAGCCTAGAACTAGGCTACTTTAAAATAAAATTATGAAAAAATAACAATGATAAATATTGGAAAAACTTAACAATCAGGAAGCAATCTCCGGCAGCGGGGGGAGGTCCTCCTCACCCCGGTGCAGGAGATTGCAACCTACAAACAAAACAATAACAAACAAAAAAACAGAAAAGAACCTTAAATAAAGGGGAGAAGCCGGCCTCCCCCAAAAAGTCAACAAGTTCACAAGTCAATGTGCACGAATCTGTCCCAAGTACAAGGGAAAGGCAGTAGCAACCCCGCCCATCCTGGTACCGGGACAGGTATCGTGCGTGAAGATCACCCAGACTGGGACATTCAACAAGAATGTGCAGAACAGTCTGGGGGACGAAGCAGTCGTTGCAATAGGGCGCAGGCAAGCGATCCATCAAATAGCGATGCGCCACACGAGTGTGTCTGATTCGGAGACGACAGAAAGCAACCTGAAGCCGCCGCGGCTTGGGGGATAGGTCCATGGGAACATTCGCAGCGCAATGGCACGCAACTTTAAGTTCCCTTCGACCGTCTCCCATCTTCTTTGCCAAGCAGTCCGAAGAGCTGCCCGTATTCCTGCAATGTAGTCGGTGTGAGGAAGAGCGAAACGCTGGTCCGGTCGCAAAGTCCTCGCGGACTCTTTGGCGCCCTCATCGGCGGACTCTTTGGCGCCTTCATCGGCGGACTCTTTGGCGCCTTCATCGGCGGACTCATTCCCCGCAATTCCTACATGTCCAGGAACCCAGCAGAAGATAATCTCGACATCCGCCCGGCTCGCCAAAACCGTGGCGTCACGGATATCGCGAACCAGGGGATGCGGAGATTCCAATGCCCCGAGAGCACTCAGGGCGCTTTGTGAGTCGCTATAGATTACGCATGTCACGTAATCTCCCGTACCGAGTGGTGTATTGCCACCAGCTCGGCCGTGAAGACAGACGCAGCGCCTGGTAGAGCCCCGCAGACTTCAAACAGAGGGGATGCGGCGTGGAAGCCGATCCCATCTTGGGACTTGGAGCCATCCGTATACACTGGCACGGTTCCAGCGTGACACGATGTGTGCTCCAAAAAGGTCGAACGCAATACTCCCGGTGCAGTACAAGCTTTGGGAGCAGAGGCGTGGCGACAAATCGCCAAATGTGGTACCCTCCAGGGTGGCGTCCTGGGCAAAACCAGGGGCGCCACCGGCCCGAGAGCTATATCTACCTCTCGAAGGAGTTTCCTGGCCCTAAACCCAAAGGGCTTAGGGTATGACTGGCGTCTTTCGGCGACATAGGCACCATCGAGATCAGCTGCGGATGCAGTGAGAGCTGTTGGCGACTGAGGGAGACGCCGGGCTCGCGTGTACAGGCGAGCGATGCACTGCACGCGGCGCAGAGCGAGTGGCATCTCCCCAGCATCGACCAACAGGCTCTCAATGGGAGAACTGCGGAAGGCACCGGTCGCAAGGCGAAAGCCGGTGTGGTGGATCGAATCCACCTTCCGCAATAAACGCTCGACTGCGGATGCATAAAACTCGCATCCGTAGTCGAGGTTCGAACGAACAAAGGATCGATAAAAAAGAAGGGCAGTAGCCCTATCAGCGCTCCAAGCGCTGAACGTCACAGAACGGAGAATGTCCATGGCGCGGGTACAAGAGACCCTAAGGCTGCGAATAGGAGCCTCCCAGGTGAGGCGTCGGTCGAATACAAGACCAAGGAAACGGTGCGACTCAACCACATCCAGGCGCACCCCATTAAGAAACAAATCTGGGTCGG
The DNA here is from genome assembly GCA_963969495.1 of Ceratothoa steindachneri. Lineage (NCBI taxonomy): Eukaryota > Metazoa > Arthropoda > Malacostraca > Isopoda > Cymothoidae > Ceratothoa > Ceratothoa steindachneri. Next base: position 157,524,887 of record OZ018321.1, on the reverse strand, counting down.
GGTGAAGGTGTGGATGGCGGCACAAGTGCACCACCTTAGTCTTGGCCAAAGAAAACCGAAACCTGTGCGCTTCGGCATAGCGAGAGACGCGGTTCAATGCCTGTTGGAGTCAACGCTCCAGAGTTGGCATCTGGGCCGCGTCAAAAGAGATCGAAAGGTCGTCCACGTAGAGCGTAGCGAGAACATCTTCCGGCAGCACCGAGATGATGCCGTTGATGCTCAGGGCAAAGAGTGTGACACTGAGGACACTTCCCTGCGGGACACCCTCTTCCTGCTCCTTTGGGCCGGAGAGGGCTCCCCCCACCCGTACGCGGAATCGACGATCTCGCAAAAATTCAGATATAAAAATTGGGAGGCGTCCCCTCGCCCCTATCGTGTGGAGAGTCTCCATGATACCGTATCGCCATGCGGTATCATAGGCCTTCTCCAAATCGAAAAACACCGTGGCGTAGTGCTGTCTACGAAGGAAAGCCTCGCAGACGGTATATTCCAGTCGGAGCAGAGCATCCGACGTGAAGTGGAACTTGCGGAAGCCGCATTGTGCGGAAGACAGATGGCCTCCGCTGTCCAGGAAAAAGTCTAATCTAACATTTACCAATTTCTCCATCAACTTGCACACGCAAGAGGTAGGAGAGATTGGGCGGAAACCGGTCGGAGGAGGGTGATCTCTCCCCGGTTTGCGAAAGGAGAGCACAGTAGCGATTCACCAGGAGTCTGGGGGAAGACCTTCCACCCAGATCCTGTTCAACAAATCTAACAGAAAGGCCATGCCTCGCTCACCCAGGTGTTGAAGCATGGCGTACGGGACATCGTCCGGACCATGGGCGGTGTCCGCGCACGAAGCGAGAGCGGAACGCAACTCACTCACAGTAAACTTGTAGTTGAAGGGTTCCCCGCCTCTGAAGGCAAAGTCCAGCCGGCGGCCTTCCGCGACATCACGACGTGCATTGAATGCTGGCGGAGCAGCATCACGGCTAGAGAATGCGGAAAAAGCGGTCGCTAAGGATTCTGCCACGGACGCGGGGTCCGAGATTGCGGTCCCATTCTCCTGGAGAACGGGAGGGGGGTCCTGCGAGAACTTGGCCTGAATCCTTTTGACTCGCTTCCACACCTCAGCTAAAGGGGTCTTCCCGTTAAGTGAACACACGTATGTCCGCCAAGAAGAGCGGCGGGCGTGCTTCGAAATATACCGGAACCTAGCCCTAGCCCGACGAAATTCAGCGACAGTGAAATCGTTCGGCGGCGCTTATAGCGCATGTAGGCATAACGCTTCTGTTTCAGGGCCGTCTCACACTCGGCCGACTACCATGGGAGTGGTCGGCGTGCAAAACGGCCAGACGTCTTAGGAATAGTAGTCAGGCCCACGGCGATGCGGTTGCCGGAGAAGAACTCAACGGCCTCATCTACCGACCTAAACTCCTCGACTGAGATAGAGAATTCAGTCCTTTCCTGAAATGCAGGCCACCGCGCCCGCGCCAAGCACCATCGAGGTGGTATCTCAGGCGGCAGTTGCCCTGAAAATGATATTTGAATGGGAAAGTGATCACCACCATGGAGGTCATCAACCACCCCCCAATCAAAATCAGGCTGTGCATCCGAAGAGCTCAAAGATAGGTCAAGGCAAGAAAATGAAGCGGTTCTCGGACAGTGATGCGTAAACTCATCCACGTTTAGAACACTCATCTCAAGCTCTTCGATCAGATTGGCAAGGACTTGTCCCCTGGGATTTATGAAGTAATCTCTCCAGAGAGGATGCCTGCCGTTCAGATCTCCAAGCAAGAGATAGGGCCTCGGCAACCGTGCCACGACGCGGCGGAAGTCCCCCGCGTCGAAGTCAGCTGACGGTGGAATGTACGCAGAAATGATAGTATACATCCTACCCAGGTGCAGTTGCACAACCACTGCCTGAAGGAGGTATCTAAAGAGAAACGAAGAACGGAGACATCATGCCGGGTGTAAACACTGCAACATCCCCTAGCCCGGCCATCCCGCGGTGATGGGGTCGCACGACCCTTATACCCCGGGAGGGCGGGCAGGGGACACGCGCCTAGCATGGTCTCCTGCAAAAAGATAGCTAATGGGGAACGGGACGAGACGAGCCTCCGCAGCTCTTCCCAGTTGGCCCGGAGTCCACGGCAATTCCTTTGATGGAATATGCCCTCCAAGCCTAGCTCGGAGGAGACGCGGGGGCCCTCCTCGAACTGAAGACCCTCACGGGAATGGCCGTACGCTTCCCGGGGCAGAACCCTGGGCGCTGTTGGCCGGACAAAGCGCTGTTGGCCGGACAAAGCGCTGATGGCGCTGTCGCCTTCGAGGACTTATTGGGGGAGGTTGGGCTCGCCATGCGAGTCTTTTCCTCCCTCCGCCTCGAAACCTTCGGCGGGCGTTGCTGCTTCGGAGGCGGGGGGCCCGCTTTTCGAGGAACCACCGTCTCCGAGCCACTCGCTCCACCTTAGGGCGTGGGCGAAGGGGCCGAAGCTCCTTTGTTGCTGTCGTCCTTTGCGGGGACAGCGTTAGGAACCCTGGAAATGGCCTAGCGACAATCTTCAAGGGTGTTGCCTCCTGTGAGTCTAACGACTCTGTGGAGGCGCGTGGCCGTTTCGCCTTACGGGAAACGGGGCTGGGTGTGAACCCTTTTTGCCGCCAGCTTTACCAGGGGAGCGCCCGGGTGGAGTAGAGCCTGCAGAAGGGCTCCGAATGGGCGCGAAAATAACCGTGCTTGTTGGCCTGGATGGGCCAGGAGCAGAGGGTGCCTTTCTAACTATTGAGGCATATGAAGTCCCAGGCAGAGCCGGGCGCGCCAGGACCAAGTCCTTAGCCTCGCGGAATGAGAGTCGATCCTGGGCCTGAACCGCCAGGATTTCTTTCTCAAGGAGATATGCACCCCATAGCTTCGAAGAAGCGGGGTGCGGCTCTCCGCAATTGACATACTTGGCCACACACGATTTAGACTTATCGTGTGCGACCTTGGAGCAATTTACACAGACTTCGGGTGACCCCAAATTGCACGTCTACATGAGCGATTCATATGGCCGAAGCGGTGACAGTAATAGCACCACCGCGGCAGTGGCACGAATGCCTTCACGCGGTAGCGGTACCAACCGGCATGCACCGACTCAGGGAGCTTGTCACAGTCGAACGTGATGAAGAGTGTAGGGGTGGGTATCGAGGCACCTCCCTTTTTTCTCATCACACGTTCGACCTTGACCGCCCCATGGTCGGCCAGTTCTAGGGTGATGTCCTCAATGGAGTAGTCAACGAGTTCCCTCGCATAAACTACTCCTTTCACAAAGTTCATGGTAGAGTCCGGCGTCACACTCTCCGGGATTCGCCGCATTCGCCAGAAGGCTCCCATCCGAGAAACGGGTTACCTTCGGCTCTCTACCAATTGCCCTAGCTAATCCTCTCCTCTGATGGATCATGTTGCCCTTGGACAACATGGTGCCATAAGTGGAGCGAATAACGAGGAAGCGTTTGAAGTCAGCGGGCTCGAAAACGCAAGGGAACCTCTGAATCAGGGGCCCCGATCTCATCGAGGCTCCGCCCTGTGCATTTTTGGTCTTAGTCAGGGGCTCCGCAACTAGGGGGAGCAGAGGGGCCGGATGTGCCGATCTTGGCTTGGTCGCTTGCCAGAGTGGCAGCAGACCCATCCGTCCCTGCAGCCCCCACGGATGAAGAGGGGCCCAGAGTCTTCTTCGTCTTTTTGGTCTTGGTCTTTTTCTTTTTTGGAGAGGAGGGTGGGGAATGAACCCGCTTCTCACCCCCGCCGGTAGAAGCCCCCAGGCCAGATTGACCGGCCTCAGCCAGGTCATTCTCCGAAATGGAGAAGGTCCTGGTAGGCGTGGGGGCACTGGTCGGAGGAGATCCCTCCCCTCCTTGTACTGCTTCAGAAACCACAGCCGTTTAAGGAGGACCTTGCATAGGGGCGGATTCGGGTTCGGTGCTTGGTTTCGAGCCCGGATTCCCCCCCCATGGAAGGCCCTACCATCTGAGGCTGGGTTTCCTCAAGGACCATGGCTATCTCAGGGGAAGGCCTCCAGTTGGCCATCCCCCTCCCCAAGACACCGCAGGTCCCGTTGGCAGTATCATCACTAGTCTTGTGTGGGAAGGCATGGGCTTTGACCCCGGCAAGGTTCAATATTCTTGCCAGCAGGTCTTTTGAGGGAAGCGACCGAAGGGGCTTGGCTTCCCTCTCCGCCCTAAAGGGGTTTGCCCTACCGAGCCGCTTCGATGTGGAGCGGCTGGCTAAGGGCTGCCTGCTGGCTTTCTTGGCAGTCCCCTTGGAAAGAACAGAGGGGACTGCCGCTGGTAAAAGGGAGGTGCCCAAAAGCACCTCCAGAGAAGGGGGTGAGGGGGAGTCCCCTTCACCCGTAAGCGTAGGAGAGGAGTAAGCCTCCTCTCAGGTTGAAGAGATATGGAGGGTCCCCTGCGCAAGCACAGGGGAATGGACCTCCATTTTTTTGCTGGAGCTGCCCGAGAACGGCTCCGTCGCTGTTTCAGGGGAAGTTGGGGGTTGTTTTTTTTTGTTTTTTTCATCATTGGGCATGGTGACCCTTTTTGTGCTACGTGACGCAATAGCTCATCACCTCTTGCAGTTGTCCGCACTGCAAGAGGTGCTTACAGGCCTGGCAGAGCCAGGCGCCGCCATTTTGGACCACCCCTCTCGCCTGGTGGCCTGGCAGTCCATCGGCATGGCAGGTCCACCTTGAACACGGCATAAAATCAAGGATAGACAGTAAAGTGAGGAAAAGGGATGTGAGGGAGGTATGGGTGGGGATGAAGCAGGTTGTTAAAAACCAGCCACCCCAGACCGGAGCTCAGGAGTTAGGGAACATTGTCCCCCACCCCCGATATGGGACGGTTGGCTGAGAGGAAGGTCAGCATCTACCCTGTGAAATTAGAGGCCGACCAGAGAAAGTTGTGGGAGAGGTTGTATGAAAAGCGAGGAAACAAGTGTTTTGAAGGAAGGAGAAGAGGCTAAGCTGGGGTCGGACAGGGTGCTGAGTTCCATCAGCCTGGCAGCCACAATGGCAAATCGCCGCACCCCTTACGGGGTTGTGGAGTGGAATTTCCCACACCACCCTCCCTGTCTTCTGCTCAAGGGCTACAAAGGTTTCCTTCACAAACTGAGATTGGATGCAGCCCTTTGGAAGTTGATCCTGAGATGGGGAGAGAGAGAGAGAGAAGACTTCAAGAAGGCATTGGAAGCAGCACATGCTTAGTGTTGTCAATTATCCCACTCAGAGGAGTTGCTCTCATACAAAAGTACAGTACTTTTCTGAACAAGATTGAGGAAAAAGATCTTAAGCAATAACACCCCCGCTAATGAGTGGCTAGTATTCCAGAAGGAAGGGACCTGGAGCCAGGAATAGGGTAATAATTAACCTTAATGTGCAACTCTTAAATATTAATCAAATTCAAAAATATTTTACACATGGGGTTTTTATGTCAGAAGGAACAAATCTGGGCTCTGAGAGCAATAATTTTTTCAAGTTCCGAATTCCCCTTATGGCTAAGGACTACCCTAATATATATGCTTTGATGCAGTAGCTATACCACCCAGCATGCACCAACTCAGGGAGCCTCACAAGCCCACTCCCTGTTTTCTCATTACATACTAGACCTTGACTACTCCTAGGTATGACAACTCTTTGGTGATGTCTTCTACCGAGTAGTTTGTGCATGCAGCCACATTTACCAGAAGGGTCCTGTCTGAGAAAAGGGTGACCTTCAGTTCTCTACCAAGTAGCCCAGCTAAAGCCTGACACTGATAGAACGTATGTCCTTGAGACACATGGGTGAACAATGAATTAGTGCTTGAAGATGGCAGGTTTGAAAACACAAGGTAAACATTTGATAAGGAACCCCAGTGTCCTTCAGGATCCAATCACCTTACTTTTGGACAGGGTCTCTTGGGACTTACCCTCTCAATGGGGGCATACCCTGAGGACAGATGTGCCAACCTTGGACTTATCTCCCACTGAAATAGTGCAGGACCTCTCCATCTGTGTAACCCCCGCCCCTTAGAAGTAGAGGAATCCCTGCTCTTCTTATATTATTGTTGGGTAAGAGGGGTGAGGAATGTAGCCTCCCTCTTCTTTACCTTCTCAGGATGGGGTTGAAGGCTAAATGGGCCATCCTCAGCCTTATCCTTCGCCAAAATAGGGAAGAATTTGCCTTTCTTGGAGGATTGTATCAGAGGGAGGAGGTCCCTCCTCTCTTCTTAAGTCCTTGGAGGCTATTGTTGCCACAGGAGGATCTTGACTAGGAGTTTCCTTAGGATAGGAAGTGCCTCCTATGAGTCATTATTTACTCCTTATGGGAAGAGAACTTACAATCTGGGGCAGGGCCACCGTAAGGCTCATGTCCACCTCAGGAGTGGACTCTATCTGCCTCTCCCCCAGCAAGTATTGCAGATCCATGCCAGAGACTAAACAGGTCTGTGGCCCATTGAAGCAAAATTCAACATAGGGGTTGGCATGCTGACCTCCATCAAGAAGTGGAGGATAGGCATACTGGACCCCAGCAAGGTCTGCCCATCTAACCATCCAGACCTCTTATATGGCAGATCTTATTAAAATAATGTAATCTTCTAGGGTATTGGCATGTCATCAGGCCTGATTGGCCAAAGCACAGCGGTCTTTACCACAGTATCAGCTCTCTCATTTCTGTTGAATCCCACATGTGCTGGAACCCAGCAGAAGATTTTCCTTCCATCACAACTGGCTCTATATACATAACTTCTTATTTATAGCAGGATTGAATGGATGTCCATCATCCATTCTAATGATTGGAAGCTGTTCCAGGAGTCAGTGAAGATTGTATATTCACCTGAATGGTGGGTATTGTATGCCTTCTGTACTGTGTGTTTCAGGGCATAACACTGTGGTAAATATTAATGCAGCTTTTGGTAGGGTTTTGGAATGAATATAATTGCCAGACATCACCATGGCACTTAGGGAGACAAGGGAGTGCTTGGAGAGAGCTCTCCTTTCACCTATGGATAAATCTCTTTATTTCCACATCCAAAGTAATGTTAATTTATGGGTTCCATGCACTGAGAACAATCACTGCTTAAATACACCGGTCCCTTGAAAATAATCTGGTGTCTGAGAAGAAAAAATTTGCAAAGGCAAACAAATGTAATGTAACAAAATATAAATTTAAAGGGTGATCAGATCATTTTTACAGGCACTGTAGCTCCATGAGAAATGTATATCCAATGGATATTTATTTATAATGTATGTATCAAAAGATGGATATAATCTATCAAAAGGTTAGTACTAATAGCAAAGAATCCTTGGATTCAATTCATTTTATATTTATTCTAATGATAACTACTCAACTTACCAATAACCAAAACCTGAATATTTTCTTGAATCATTTTGAGAGTACTAGCTGATGGTTCAAAATCAGGATGAGTGAAAGGCCCTGATCTTTCAAGTAATTTTTGAAGATCACTCCACCTTTCATTCCACTCAACAGTCATATTCAAACTCTGTTGGTGTAACTTTGCTGAAATAGGAAAGATGTATAAATTTGTATAATTAAAAATAGTTATCTGGGAGCTAATTTGAATAAACAGGCTAATTGCTTGAGAGATAAAATTGTATATAGTATGATAGTATTTGGATTTGATGTGCCTTTATATGTGGAAGATCTCTCTGCTAATTGTTATAGATTGTTTTCTTTATTTTTCCTCAAATTTAAAAAAAGTGAAAATCAGGGAAGATATACAAGGTGTACCCCCAAAAAGTACTCTTTATAGCATTATATATTTTAGCACTTACCAGTGATAGGTAAATTAGTGATTTAAGTGATTAAAATATTATATCTAATTATTTATCTAAAATTTAATAAACTACACCAAGTGCTCACAATGTTCTCCAGCAGCAGGCAAGCACTTCTGAATGCATCAGCTAAGCCTGGCTTGGTTTGATCAAAGACCTGTAATGGCTTACTTAGCCTATGGACTGAGTATAGTCTGGTCACCCACTAGCTTGCTTTGAGACTTAGCCAATGTCTATGAATAAGTCAAGGGATGCATCCATGCTGCTGCACAATAATTTAAGCACTTGGCATAGTTAACTTTTATATATAAACAACTTATATAATATTTTAATCACTAATTTAACTTTCATTAGTGATTGCTATAACAATATATTGTTTTTTATTCAAATAAAATAAATGCTGCCATAGAGTATATAGTCTTTTGGGGAGGAATAGACCCTGTATATAGCCCCAGATTCTCATGCAGGCATTGGGGCTGAATGTAAGCTGTAGCGAGGTTGGCTAAGCTATACACCTAACATCAGCTTAGTTACATAAAATGAAAGTTAGGAAATAAACAAAGAGGGGGTAAGGGCAGTAGAAGGAGGAAAAGGATAAGACAACTCAGGCACATTAGAAAACCACCATACTAACCAGGGTCAATGGAGAGGGATGGACCACCACCCAACCCAAACTCGAAAATGAATGAAGAAAACTAGTATGTGACTAACCAGCAAAACTAGCCACTGGCCAAGAAAATAGGTGAGAAACTTGTAAAAAAAGGAATAAAACCCAGGTTACCTCAATCTACTTTTGAGACTGCTAGTGGCACTTGAGCTAGGAGGAAAACTACCAGGTTTAACAGTCTACAAAGGGACACCCCCCCCCCTCTTGCAGCATGTGTTCTTTGAGTTGAAATGGGTTAGAGGTTGGGGATTTTGGGCTTGTAGTGGGGTCTGGTTTGTACTGAGGGGATATGGGCTTGGTAAATGACCAATACAAGTCCAATGGGGCTTTTTATCATTTGATTTAAGGTCATCTAATACTGAATGTAGCTTGAATTTGTGAATCACATACCTCTTAACATATTCACAGCCCATGACAGATATATCCGTCATTTGGTAGTTTCCTACCAGGCCCAATGCTTTATTTTTTAAATAGCTGTATCCTATTGAAATTTTTCAATGTCACTCTGTAATATATCGTAAGCAATGCTGATTTAAGTAATAAAATATGCATGCAGAAATATATGTCATGGACCTATGGATATACTCAGTTTATTTGCTCAGTTTATATCCGTCGATCAATTTATAATGGCTATACTGGAAAAAAAAGACATTTCAGAAAGAATTTTTATTTTAGAAAGAAGTGATAACAAAAAAGAAACTAAATGTGCTACATAGATTTGGTTTTTACATCCTGCCATGATAAAGTATCAGAATTTTTCTACACAGATCCCCTCCCTGGCTGTTCAGGAGTTTTGAATCTTGTTATTCCTGACATCCCTGTTAAGCTGTTTGATTGGTATCGTGGTAATTATCGATTGCTCAATGACTTTCTTTCACTTGTTGACTGGAATTCTGAATTTTTTATTGTGACATTGAGATGTGCTACGATAAATTCTTGTCAGTTCTCCACTCTGCATTTAATGAATTTGTTCCTTTGAAAAAACATCCAAAGAATACAAACCCTCCTTAGTCTAGGACCATATCTGGTGTGATTGTTGTGCAGAAGAGTATGGCTTGGAGAAGGTAGAAATGCCTTACAAGCCACTTTGGTCATAGAGCCCCACCTACTGTTCAAGCTTGGTTGCATTTCAGACTTAAATATTCTCTATAAAAGAAGCATATTGCAAACTGTTTCTGTTTATGAAGTCTCTCTTCTATCATGTGTTGGCTATAAAAGACTTCATGGTTATCTAAGAAATAAAAAGGTCGACAAACCATCTGTAGGTCCTCTCTTAATTAACGGTTGTTGGGTTAATGATAATGGCTCCATGGTTAATCACCTCCCAGATTATTTCTCTTCTGTCTTTAGGTTATCCCTTGCTCCTTATCTTACTTCTTACAGTTTATTTCTGTGGCCCTCCATTCGAAACTCTTCTGGTTCATCAGGCGGGCCCTCAAAAATTACTTAGTTAGGCAAATGAATAGCATTATAGTTTATATGGCGCATTTACCGTTTGGTCTGTAAGATCGTATGCTTTGGTAAATAGGTGCATCTTCAACTTCTTCTTAAATACTTCTATTTTCGTGGAATTTAGGATGGACTGTCTTAATTTATTATACAGTTTGGCTGAACAGTATCTGAAAGATCTTTTCCTGTATTCAAGATTAATTTGTGGGACAATGAGTTGATTACAAAGACCATCTCTTCTGGAAAGGTGTCTAAATATGTAAGCTGGACATTTATTTTCTAATGCCAAATGAATTATACAACATAACTTGTGTTTTGAGTGGTAGCCAATGTAGATTTATCAGGCTAGGTGTGACTCTGTCTCTTAAGGTGGTATTTGTTACAAGTCTTGCAGCTTTATTCATCACAACTTGTAATCATTTCAGGAGCTTGTTTGGTAGGTGATAGTAAAGGCTGTTGCAGTAATCTAATCAGGGGCTTGTTTGGTAGGTGATAGTAAAGGCTGTTGCAGTAATCTAACCTAGTGAGGATGTGGTTTGCTGTCAACATCTTAAGGCAGTTTCTGTTCAAGAACTTTCTTAGGAAATAAATATTTCTCAGATCGTAATTTGTTGCCTTGACCACCCCATTTATTTGACGTCTAAAAGTCAGATTTTCATCAAAGAGAACAGTAAGATTCTTAACCATAGATTCAACTTTTACTTGGTGAGAATTGATCACAATGTGTTCCAGGCTATATTCTCTTCTAAGACGAGTCAGGTTCCTTTTCGATCCCATAAGCATCAATTTGGTTTTATCATTTAACTTTTGAAATTTCTTCTTTAGCCAGTATTTGATGGTCATAATAAGGTCAACAACTTGGGCAATGCTTAGGTTAACCACATTGATGATAGATTGTCCCTGACTATCATCTGCAAAGAGTTGGTGTTCAATGCCAAACCTTTGGAATATATTTGTCAGCTGCTTTACGTATATAAGGAACAGGATAGGAAACAGGATAGGGCCAAGCACTGACCCCTGAGGCACACCCCTAATAAAGTGACCTCGACTCAGATAATTTATCACTGATTTGAACTCTTATATGTTCTGTCCTTCAGATAACTGGAAAACCATTTGTATAACTTGCCCCCCAACTCCAATATTCCTTAAATCTTTCAAGAGTAGATCATGAGCAACAGTATCAAAAGCAGCAGACAAGTCCAAAAGAAAACAAAGAGATTTTATGTTCATCCAAGGATGTAAGTAGCTCATCAAGCACTGCAAGCAGAGTCATTTCTGTTGAGTGATTTGGGCGGTAAGCTGATTGGCGTTCAGGAAGAACATTGTTCAATGAAAGATAATCATTGAATTGCTGTAAGACACATTTTTCAATAATCTTTGATAAAATAATGATAAGTTTGAGACAAGCCTATAGTATTTGTACTCATTTGCATTGCCTTCTCCTTTATAGATCAGATATATCACCGCAGCCTTCTCAGACAGTGGAAATTTTTCAGACTTGAGACTAAGATTAACAATATTAGTGAAAATAATGACCAATTTATGATAATTTGCCGAGCCAGGAACAAGAGAGATAGGGAATGGATCATTGTAATTGTGGGTCTTCTTTAGGTTGCTTATGATATCAGTCACAAGCTTTGAGTTAACCTCACCAAAATTGGTAAGTCCTTCTGCTGGTACAGGTGGATGTGGTAACACAAGTTCATATACCTGACCTATATCATCAGGTATGTTTAGCTCATCAACAATAATGTTAATTTTCTCTTCAAAGTATTTTACAAATTTGTTGGCTAAATCCTCTTTATCATTATTCAATGGCAGAGTCTTGTCCTTTGATTTTCCAGTGACTTGATCAAGGAACCTGTAGAGCTTTTTGGAGTCCTTGGCATGTTTAGCAACTTTATTTCTATAGTAGTTTTGTTTGTGTTTTCTCATTAATTTGTATACTCATTTCTGGCTGTAACAAATTCTCTTCTGGTATCATCTTTATTTTTTCTCCACTTCGCTTCTTTCAATCTCCTCATCTTTCTCGCTTCAATAATTTCATTGTTGATCCATGATTGATCGTCAGTTCTTCTAGCCTTTTTTGTGATGATAGAACATAGACTTTCATATTCTTTATTAAAAATTCTATTGTAGGATCCTGTCATACAGTCCACAAAGGCTCTTTTCAGAATTCCTAGAATGATTCCACAAGTACAGTCACTGTTACTTTCAGTCTCCAGTAAAGAGATGCAAGTATCAAGGTAAGTATCCGGGTTAAAATCTCTGGTGGTTCTGAAAGTTGAGGAATCAGGTGACATCCTTCTATTTTCCACATTTATGTCCAATGTAACCAGGTGATGAAGATTTGACAAGACGGCTCAACTTGAATATTCGACAACAAGGCACTGTGAATATCTGTAATAAAAATATCTAATTGATGATTGGTTGTCGTGGTAATAGGTGAGTCCCAAGCTTTCATAGTGTTGATGTCTAATATTTCCTGGAATTTTTTATTCTTCAAATCATCTGGTACATTAACCCATAAGTTTAGATCACCACATATAATGGTGGAGAATATGTCCTCATCCAAACTGTTGAGGTAGATAGAAAACTCCTCCAAAAAATGAGTCAAATCTGCACTCAGCTCTATAGATGCAAATAAATCTAAACTTTCTGTTACTCACAGAGATTGCAACTTCGAGAGAATCAAAGGTTTTGAGTACAATGGGAAGCTGATTCACAATAACATTTTTAAAGCACTTATTTATAATCATACCAACTCCACCACCACCTTTAGTAACTCATGGATGATGAACAAATTTATGTTTTGTTGGTAGCAAGGATTTGATGGTACTGTTATCGCCTGTATTCCCCTTCAACCAAGTCTCTGTTATTATGAGAATATCAAGTGACTTATCATGAATGAGCTCTCTAATTTCATAAGTCTTGTTTCTAACTGACTGGGCATTAATTATTCCACAGTTGATGCTCTTTCTGGACCTAGAATCCATGATCAGTGTGATTTGCAATTCTCACTTTTTCCGGATCAACTCTTGGACATTTAATTGAATTTGCCCAGTGATCAGCCTGGAGCCCTTCTTTGTCACAATTGTAGCACTTCACCTTGTTGGTACAGTCAGCCAGTTTATGCTCACCTGCACACTTGACACAGATTTGCTCCTTGACCTGAGAGTTTTGGGCTAAGTGGGTGGGCAAAACCATGACACCTGAAGCATTGCAACACGTGATATCTGTCAAAAACTGGTAATTAGAATATAGGGTAAATAAATGATTTCCTTGCAGATGAAGCTTTCTTCTCATTTCTAGGCTGCACCTAAATACAAATTTTTTTATTATAGTCATTTTTTCCACTTAGATCAGCAACTAGCAAGGATTCATTACCGGCCGAAATCAGTTCACTTAGCCAGTCAATTTTAGCCTTGATGTTGTCTAGAATATCATCTTTGCTCTCTAAATTGGAAACATTGGTAATGATGATTTTAAGATTCAATTTACCTTTAACATCAGCAGTGATATTTAACTCCGTTCTTTTCTTGTTCAAAACCTCAGCCGCTTGCTTCAACTGCACTTTACTAGCTAATTCAACTAAAATGTGGCCTCCTTTTGTCACCTTTGTCTTTTCAATGGGAAACTCATTTAGGGACCTAGCTACTTCACCTACTATATCTGCTGCTTTACATGATGCGGTATTAGACTTAATGACTAAGGCATTTTTCTTGGACTTAGTAATATCAGCATAAGTATTAGAGGTGGAATTTTTATTATTTCTCTGATTTGACACTGTAGGCATAATTTTTAGGCCATTAATTTTATTATAAATCTCATAACTTGTCTTCTTGCTTATTTCCTTCAGCTGAATTAGGTACATCATTTTGAAGTTCTTCCATTTTTGCAGTTACATCAACTAGAGAATCAATTTTACTATTAATTTCTGAAATTAATAATTTAAGCCCCTTATTTTCCTCAACTAACCTTTTTAAGTGCTGCAACAATACCATCATTTTTTTTTTTTTTAAGAGCTCATCTGGCATTAGTCACCGTATTAAAACTGGCCTAGTTCTAGGCTACTTTAAAATAAAATTAAAGAGATGAATGGGGGAAAGGAAGTAAGCTCCTGCGTTGGGGGGAGGTCCCCCCGGCGCAGGAGCGTGCAACATAAAGGAAAAAAAACGAATGCAAAAAACAAACCAAAACAAAAAAAAACAAACCCTGCTTAAATAATAGGGAGAAGGCCTGCCTCCCACAAAAAGTCAACAAGTCCACCAGTCAATGTGCACGCATTCATCCCGAGTACAAGCGACAGGCGGTAGCGACCCCGCCCATCCCGGTACCGGGACAGGTAACATGCGTGAAGATCACCCAGACTGGGACATTCAACAAGAATGTGCCGAACAGTCTGGGGTACGACGCAGTCGTCGCAGTAGGGCGCAGGCGAGCGCTCCATCAAATAGTGATGCGTCACACGAGTGTGTCCGATTCGAAGACGACAGAAAGCAACCTGAAGCCGTCGCAGCATTGAAGAATAGGTCCATGGGAACAGTCACGGCGCAATGGGTTCTCCGCCTCTGGAGGTAAAGTCCAGCCGGCGGCCTTCCGCGACATCACGACGTGCATTGAAAGCTGGCGGAGCAGCATCCCGGCTAGAGAATGCGGTAAAAGCGGTCGCTAAGGATTCCGCCACGGACGCAGGGTCCGAGATTGTGGCCCCATTCTCCGGGAGACCGGGAGGGGGGTCCTGCGAGAACTTGCCCCGAATCCTTTTGACTCGCTTTTACACCTCAGCTAAAGGGGTCTTCCGGTTAAGTGAAGACACATATGCCCGCCAAGAAGAGCGGCGGGCGTGCTTCGAAATATACCGGAACCTAGCCCTAGCCCGACGAAATTCAGCGACAGTGAAATCGTTCGGCGGCGCTTATAGCGCATGTAGGCATAACGCTTCTGTTTGAGGGCCGTCTCACACTCGGCCGACCACCATGGAAGTGGTCGGCGTGCAAAACGGCCAGACGTCCTAGGAATAGTAGTCAGGCCCACGGCAATGAGGTTGCCGGAGAAGAACTCAACGGCCTCATCTACCGACCTAAACTCCTCGACTGAGATAGAGAATTCAGTCATTTCCTGAAATGCAGGACACCGCGCCAAGCACCACCGAAGTAGGCTCTCTCAGGCGGCAGTTGCCCTGAATGGAAAAGTGATCACTACCATGGAGGTCATCGACCACCCCCCAATCAAAATCAGGCTGTGCATCCGAAGAGCACAAAGATAGGTCAAGGCAAGAAAATGAAGCGGTTCTCGGAGTGATGCGTAAACTCATCCACATTTAGGACACCCATCTCAAGCTCTTCGATCAGATTGGCAAGGACTTGTCCCCTGGGATTTATGGAGTAATCTCCCCAGAGAGGATGCCTGCCGTTCAGATCTCCAAGCAAGAGATAGGGCCTCGGCAACCGTGCCACAACGCGGCGGAAGTCCCCCGCGTCGAAGTCAGCTGATGGTGGAATGTACACAGAAATGATAGTATACCTCCTATCCAGGTGCAGCTGCACAGCCACTGCCTGAAAGGAGGTATCTAAAGAGAAAGGAAGAACAGAGACATCATGCCGGGTGTAAACCGCGCATCCCCCGGCCCGGCCATCCCGCAGTGGTGGGGTCGCAAGACCCTTATACCCTGGGAGGGCAGGCAGGGGGCACGAGCCTAGCATGGTCTCCTGCAAAAAGATAGCTAATGGGGAACGGAAACGAGACGAGCCTCCGCAGCTCCTCCCAGTTGGCCCGGAGTCCACGGCAATTCGATTGAAGGAATATGCCCTCCAGGCCTAGCTCGGAGGAGACGCGGGGGTCCTCCTCGAACTGAAGACTCTCACGGGAATGGCCGTAAACTTCCCGGGGGCAGAACCACGGGCGCTGTTGGCCAGACAAAGCGCTGAAGGCGCTGTCACCTTCGAGGACTTATTGGGGGAAGCCCTGGTTTTAGCCGGGGCCGGGTATGAACCCTTTTTGCCGCCAGCTTTACCAGGGTGGCGCCCGGGTTGGGTAGAGCCCGCAGAAGGGCTCCGAATGGGCGCGGAAACAACCGTGCTCGTTGGCCTGGATGGGCCAGGAGTAGAGGGTGCCTTTCTAACTATTGAGGCATATGACGTCCCAGGCAGAGCCGGGCGCGCCAGGACCAAATCCTTAGCCTCGCGGAATGAGAGTCGATCCTGGGCCTGAACGGCCAGGATTTCTTTCTCAAGGAGATATGCACCACATTGCTTCGAAGAAGCAGGGTGCGGCTCTCCGCAATTGACACACTTGGCCACACACGATTTGGACTTATCGTGTGCGACCTTGGAGCAATTTACACAGACTTTGGGTGACCCCGACTTTGCACGTCTACATGAGCGATTCGTATGGCCGAAGCGGTGACAGTAATAGCACCACCGCGGCAGTGGCACGAATGCCTTCACGCGGTAGCGGTACCGACCGGCATGCACCGACTCAGGGAGCTTGTCACAGTCGAACGTGACGAAGAGTGTAGGGGTGGGTCTCGAGGCCCCTCTCTGTTTTCTCATCACACGTTCGACCTTGACCGCTCCATGGTCGGCCAGCTCTAGGGTGATGTCCTCAAAGGAGTAGTCAACGAGTTCCCTCGCATAAACTACTCCTTTCACAAAGTTCATGGTAGAGTGCGGCGTCACACTCTCCGGGGTGCCATGAAGTGTCCAAAGAGCACTTATCTTGGCCGCCTCGGCGGGATTCGCCAGAAGGCTCCCGTCCGAGAAACGCGTCACCTTCAGCTCTCTACCAATTGCACTAGCTAATCCTCTCCTCTGATGGATCATGTTGCCCTTGGACAACATGGTGCCATCAGTGGAGCGAATAGCTAGGAAGCGTTTGAAGCCAGCGGGCTCAAAAATGCGAGGTAACCTCTGAATAAGGGGCCCCTATGTCATCGAGGCTCCAACCTGTGCATTTTTGGTCTTGGTCAGGGGCTCCGCAACCGGGGGGGCAGGGGGGCTGGATGTGCCGATCTTGGCTTGGTCACTTGCCATAGTGGCAGCAGACCCATCCATCCCCGCAGCCCCCATGGATGGAGAGGAGCCCCGAGTCTTCTTCGTCTTTTTCTTTTTGGGAGAGGAGGGCGGGGAATGAACCCGCTTCTCACCCCCGCCGGTAGAAGCCCCCAGGCCAGATGGACCGGCCTCAGCCAGGTCCTTCTCTGAAATGGAGAAGGTCCTGGTGGTCGCAGGGGCATCATCCAGAGGAGATCCTTCCCCTCCTTGTACTGCCTGAGAATCCCCAGCCATTTGAGGAGGACCTTGCATAGGGATGGATTCGGGTTCGGTGCTTGGCGCCGAGCCCGGATTTTCCCCCATGGAAGGCCCTACCGTCTGAGGCTGGTTTTCCTCAATGACCATGTCTATCACACGAGGGGCCTCCAGTTGGCCATTCCCTCCCAGGACATCGCAGGTCCCCTTGGCAGCATCATAAGTCTTTAGTGGGGAGGCACAGGCCTTGACCCCGGCAAGGTTTAATATTCTTGCCAGCAGGTCTTTTGAGGGAAGCGACCGAAGGGGCCTGGCTTCCTTCTCCCCCCTAAGGGGGTTTGCCCTACTGAGCCACTTACACGAGGGGCAGTCAGCAATGGGCTGCCTGCTGGCTTTCTTGGCCATTCCCTTAGAAAGCGAAGGAGGGACTGCCGCTGGAGATAGGGAGGTGCCCAAAAGCACCTCCAGAGAAGGGGGTGAGGGGGAGTCCACTACACCCGTAGGCGTAGGAGAGGAGTAAGCCTCCTCTCCAGTTAAAAAAGTATGGAGGGCTCATCTAGTCATTTTATTCATGTTACGAGTAGAGTTATACAAGGTTCAGTGGTTGGTCCTGTGCTTTTCCTTATCTTTATCAATTATGTTGCTGCACTGCAGTTTTATCTTGCTCTTCCCATTACTGATGTAATCACTGGTACATGCTTTAGTCTTTCTCTTCAAGAGGATGTTACTTTGCTTTTTTATAGGATCAGATCTTGGGGCCTTTCTTTTTCTGTTAATAAATGTATTCATATTCGCTTAGGTAGATCAAGTGCATATATAATACTCTACATTATATTATTCATTGATAATGTTTTTTGTATTTAATAAGGCGGTTGTCTGGTCTGAGGATTTTGCGTGTATTAACAGGGATGCTGTTCTACAATATTTTACCTCACTGACAGGGCCATGGCAGATGGATTCAACAACTTTTATATTTGTTAATGGACTTATTTAGTCAAATTAGCCATTGTAGAGCTTAAATATACCCAAGAAACAAATTCAGGATTGATACGCAATTTGAGATGATTTGGGAATTTTTGTTTCTGAAAGTTACATTTACACTACCTACCTGCATTATTGCTCTTGTTTTGTGATGTTACAGGTGTAATTTTATAACTGTCTGTTGAATTAGGATGTTTGGCTGGATAATTCAGGATAGTGTTGGATTTCTATAAGCTAGAAATTGATGGATGTAAATAGAAATGTGAGACAGCCTGGTCAGTCTCTTTAATCACTTTATGAAGATGTTTTAGAGTGGGATCTATGACAGCTGCATCGAGATCAGTGTTAGAATTGTCTTTTTAGTTTCTCTCAATGTCCTTTTGAGACATCTTTTATGAAGAATGGCCCTGTGTCCTAGGGCACGGGCAACCTTCGTTAAAAAAAAGGCAATCTTATGGTAATAAGACGGGTATAGCTATAAGGATAGCCTAAATTAAGAGTACTTCCTAAAGAAAAACACCAAGAGCTATCCAAAAGTGATCTTAGTAGCGATCGGACATGTTCTCGGCGAGCTCTCTATTCAGTGACATTTTTTTCATTTTTGACTTTTCGTGTTGTGGTGGAGCGAATGTGAGTGTGTGTAAAAGGGCCATTCTCCCACCCCTTTTCTCAGTACCCTATCCCTTCCTCTGTAAAAATGTGTGTGTGTCTGAATGGGAATGGGTTTGTTGTTTTTTGTTTATTTTATGTATAAAAATGATTACCATGTTTTTTTTCTTTCTTTCCAGGCGCCATATTCTGGAAAGATAGGACTTAGTTTCGTATATCCTTATATTACAAACAAAGCGTTATATCCTGGAAAGCTATATATTATTGTTAATAAATAAAGGCCAATAGTATAGCTTAATGAAGGAGGGCTTATAATAGCCACACAAGCTTTTTAAGGTCATTATCTTCCATCAAGCGCTGAGGCGCCACACTTGTTGTAAGTCCTAGGCATTTTGCTCGCTCGAGTGGCAGGTGGCTGGACATCTCCCCATCCTCTTTGTACCAAGTGAGGCCTTGTTTGTTATTTATATATTGACTGTTGTAGTCAGGATTTTTTTGATTGTTTGATTTTTTATGTTTCTTAGGATCGACTAATAGTATTCATATATATAGGATTTTCTTTTGGTATTTTTTTTGGTGAAAAATAAGGAGATCTCCAATATAATCGCCCCTCTCTATTGTAGATATTTTGTGCATATTTACCCATATTTTTTTTGTAAATATTGTATTTTTTTGTTAGTAAAGGACTGTACATACAATCCGTTTCATTCTCCTTCGATTTCTCACGTCCGGATTAGTGTAGGGAGCGGGTTGGATAGATTGGGGTTAGTCTAAATTTTTTCGGCCCGCTATATTTGGCGCCCGAATATGGACGTTAGACTTCGAAACCGGGAGCGTGACGGGATTGTATTGCAGTCCATACCCAATTAGCGTGACAAGTAGTTTGATTGATTTTTCCCTCCTCCTATCTTTTTACTAACTTGGGAACAATGGCTGTAGCGGAAACATTGAATGAAGAAGTAGTGCGATTGAGACTGGAGTTGAGAAAGAAAGAAGAGGAGTGTGAAATGTTGCGGGGAATGATGGAGGGAATGGAGAATAAAATAAAAGGGATGAATGAAAAGACTGATAGGATGAAGAAGGAAATGGGAGACCGACAGGATCAGACGGACCGACGGATGCAGGACCTGTATAACATGATGACAGGGGCTGGATCAGCCCCAGAACCTACAACCTTGACCCCTGCTCTTACTGAAGGGACTCCGCTAAAAGGAATGGATGGCAGTAGGATTGAGTCTAAAGAAGATACGGTGAGTGGTAGGAAGGACGGAGAATGGAAGAGAGTTGAACGCAAGAGAAGGATAGGAAGGTAAGAGGCAAGAGTGTGGACTCATTGTACTCGGATGAAGGAGAGAGTGATGGTATGATTGGAATGAGTGAGACCGAGAGTAGCTCTTTGGAGAGTGAAGTGAATGTGGGGAAAGGTATTTTGATAAGGGAAGTGCCAAAGATAGATCGATTTAGGTTACATGGTGGGAAAAGTATGGAAGAATTCTTCGGGGAATTTGAGTGTTATTGTAAGCTCAAGTACCCGGAGAATAAGGGATACTGGATGAATGTTTGGGGGGAATGTTTGGAGGGAAAAATATTGGAGTTTTTCCGTGTGATCACAAGTGTGGGGGAGCCAAAGTACGATGTAGTGAAGAAAAGATTGATTGGGCAGGTGAAACGAATGAAAGAGAGTGTGAAGTATAAAAGGGTGAATGAATTTGAGAAGGCTCGAATGGGGAAAGAGTGAAAGTGTGAATATGTATGCACATAGGCTTGAGAGTATGGCAAGAACGAGGTATGGTGATGATGATGTAAATGAATGTAAACCACTGATGAGGAAGTTTTTGGACACGATCCCGCGAAAGGTGAGTGAATGGCTGAGTGGAAAGAGAAAGGAGAGAGTGAGACTGACAGGTGAACGGTTGATGTGGGAGGATGTGTTGGAACTGTTAGAAGATGGACGATTTGATGATGAAAGCGATCTAGAAGAGGATGGATGGTACAGTGTGAATGTTGGAGGTAAGAAGCCCAGGAGCTTTCATCCACCCCAGCAGTTTGTGAGCTACAGGGATGCCCTGAAGGCTGCACCAGCTGCAGTGATGTCAAACTTCCTGGGCCGGCAGAATGGATGGGCAAATGGAGGGTGGTCGAATGGAAGGGGGCAGATGAATTTCAAGCGTGGGAACGGATATATGAGAGAGAAGCCGAGGTATGTCCCAGCAAACAAGAGACCGAATGGTGGGAGAAAGATTGTGGAATGTCATCGGTGTGGAAGGAAAGGTCATATGTTGGCAGAATGTAGGTGGACATCTGGTGCATGTTTTGGGTGTGGTAAGAAAGGGCATATGATAAAGGATTGCCAGGAAAGTGGGAAAGAGTGCTTCAAGTGTAAAGAAATAGGCCATTTGAAGAAAGATTGTCCGAGGTTGAATGGTGGAGCAACTGGTGGGAAAAGTATGAAATATGCATGTGGTAATTGTGGAAAGGCTGGTCATTATGCAAGGATGTGTCGTAACCAGAGGAATGTATGTAGCTATTGTGCGATGGAAGGACATTCGAGTGAAAAGTGTTGGATTAGACTGAGAGCGCAAGGTGTGAATGGAAAGTCTGAAGCGGGAAACTGAATGGTAAGAGGGTACCTGCTGAAGTATCCTCTGGGTGCATGAGTGTGAGTAATGTGTTGGTAAGTCTGTCTAGTGTGAAAGTGCTGTCTGGTAGGAAGTATGAGTGTCTGAGTGTTAAGGTGGAATTGAATGGAATTGAGTGTTTGGCTTTAATAGATTCTGGAGGCAAGGCGAGCTTGGTGTATAAAGATGTGTATGACAAGGTTAGCGAGAAAGCCCTCCTGTCTGAGTGCAAGGGTAGTTTAGTAGGTATTGGTAATAGGAGAGTGCCTGTGATTTGAATGATAAGGTCAGCTGTTCGAATGCATGGTTTGATGATGAATGAATGTGAATTTTCTGTGATTGATAAGGTGAGTAGTGAGTATGGTGTGATTTTGGGCTATGATTTTATGAAAATGAATCGTATGGTTGTGCATCCTGCGAGTGATCAGATTGAGAGAAAGATTGGTAAAAATGGGGTGTATAAGTTTTATGTAGGGAAAGATGGTAGTGTTTTGAGGAGTGTGTTTACTGGTATTAAGGTGACTGCTATGGAGAATGTAAGGCTTGTGAAGGGTGAAAGGGTGTCTGTTAGAGTGAGTTGGAGTAAGGATGTTAATTTGAATGTGAGTGAGAACACTGTGATATTGGATGGAAAGGATGCGTGTTATAAGGTAAGGCGTGTTGCTTGTGTGTTTGATGGCTTGATGAGAATGAATGATCCTTTTGTATGTGTGCAGGCGGACCCCAGTGTGAAAGGGCAGGTGAGGGAAATCCAAGTCGGAGATGTACTGGGCCACCTCTCCACTGTCAATGAGGTAGGTATGGATGATAGTACGGATGTCAGGGTGAATGTTGCAGGTGAAGAGACGTGTGAATGGACGTATAATGATGTGAAGAGCATGGTGGAATTGGATGGATGTTTAACTGAGTATGAAAGGGAGGATGTGTATCAAATGATATTTGAACGAAAGGGAGCCCTCAGTAAGGATGATCTGGATTTCGGGGTTGCAAAGCTCCCGGAATTCCAGATTGTCCTGAAGGAGGACTCCCCAATCTATCAGCGGCCAAGGCATTTCCCACATCCGGTTGCTGATGAGATTGAGGAGCAGTGCTTGGAATTGGAGCAATTGGGGGTGATTGAAGAGAGCGAGAGTGCATGGAATAGTCCAATTGTACCTGTACGTAAGCCGGATGGAAGATTGCGTCTGTGTGTGGATTATAGAAAGGTGAATGAAAAGACTGTGAAAGAAAGGTTTCCGATGTGTGTGGTATCTGAGTGTGTGTATAGTATGCATGGGATGGAGTGGTTTACGAAGTTGGATCTGGTACGGGGGTATTACCAGATGCCCATTGCTGAGGAGAGCCAGCCGGTAACTGCTTTCTCTTCCTCAAAGAGGCATTACCAGTTCCGAAACCTCAGCTTTGGGTTGGCTAATGCTCCCGGAGCCTTCCAGCGGGCCATGAATGTTGTGTTGAGTAAGTTTGCGAGTAAGAATGTGATTGCGTTTATAGATGATATTTTGATTATGACTGAGACTTTTGAGGAGCATATGAGATTGGTGAATGATGTGTTGAGAACGTTGGAGAGTTGGTGTGAAGGTGAAAGTGGCGAAGTGTGAATGGTTTGCGAAAGAAGTGGAATTCCTTGGGCATATGGTGAGTGAGAATGGGTTGCGAAAATCACCGAAGTATGTTGAGAAGGTGTGAATGTTTCCTAAACCGGTGACTGTGAAGCAACTGAAGTCGTTTTTGGGTTTGATTGAGTTCCAGCGAAAGTTTATACGTGATTGTTCTGGTGTGAATAAGCCTCTGACTGAGTGGATGGGCAAGAAAGGTAGTACGGTTGTCAAGTGGAATGATAAGATGAATGAGGCGTATGAGAGACTGAAAGAGGCAGCGGCTGAAGATGTTGAATTGGCTTACCCAGATTATAGTGTAAATGCTAAAATGCTTGAACTGTATACAGATGCGAGTGGGTATTGTATGGGAGGTTTTCTGATGCAAGAGCAGCGTTTGAATGGAGAGAATGTCAGGCGAATAATTGGGTATGTATCCAAGGCTATGAATGTTGCAGAACGAAAGTATTCGACTGTGGAACGAGAGCTGGCTACGATAAGATATTGTTTGAAAGTGTTGCGTCCATTTTTGTATGGTGTGAGGTTTGTGATAAAAACCGATCATCAACCTCTTGTGTATCTGCAGCGTATGAAGTGGGCTGATAGTAGGATTGCAAGGACTTTGGAAGATTTGAGTGACTTTGACTATGTGATTGAGTATGTGCCTGGTGAACGGAATGGAGTGGCTGATTTGATGTCAAGGTATCCTGGTACGAATGATGAAAATGTGTGTGGAGTGAGTGATCCTGAGTATTTGCCGAAAGGGATTATGAATGGAAAAGAGAGTAAGGGTGGTGGTGATTCCTTGTTTGAGAGTGTATGGAATGGTTTGCAAGATTTGAAGAGTGATGAAGTAGATGTGAGAGTGCCCGATAGTGTAGATGATTTAAGGAAGGAGGTAATGAATGAAGTGTGTAGGAAGCCTGAAAGCATTGGTATGGCAAAGGTGCGGAACTTCATGAAAGAATTGAGAGCGATGTGTATGCAAGGGGTCCCGCCATTTCAGGAAGTGTTGATTGTAGTGAGTCGTTTGTATGGAGTGATTGTTTATGTGCACTTTGGTGGTGAGAGGCCGATTGTGTACAAGGATGAGAAGATGAAGGGTTTGAATCCTAATGTGGTACATCTGCAATGTTTGAGCGGTGTGCACTACAATTGGGTGATTGAAAAGTGTTCATATATAAGAGAGAAGAATGATTGTCTGGATGAAGATGAGCGTGTGGTGAGTGATGATATGGGAGTTAATGACAGTGTGGATATCAGTGCTGATGTTGGTGTGCTTGTTCCTTCGGTGTATTGCGAACATGGTGGACCTGATATGATGGAAGCGAGAGTGAAAGTTGGTGAAAGGTTGTTCTGTGGTTTGATTGATACTGGAGCGCAGGTGTCTTTAGTGAATGAGAGGATTCTGAGTAAGTATGATGAGTTTAAATGTTGCGAGCATAAACCTGTGAAGTTACAGATAAGTGGATTAGGGAATGGCATGATAGTGGCATGGGAACAGGTTAGTCTGAAAGTGAGTTTGGGTAATGGTGTGAATGTGAAGCATGACTTTGTGATTCTGAAGGATGAGCAAATGCCGTGTTGTTTCTTGCTTGGTGTAGACTTTATGAGATTGAATGATTTGTCTTTGGATGCTGATAAGGATTGTCTTATGAAAGGTGAATGTGAGGTGATGAGGTTGAATGAGTGTGCAAAGAATGTTGTCAAATTTTGTGGCATGATTGAGTTGGTCATGGATGATGAGAATGAGATTTTAAGTGATGATGATATTCTAGAGATACAAGAGATGTGTCCTTTTGTTAGTGAGTTGAAGAGGTGTGTAATGATGCGTGTTGATTTGAATGAATGGCCAGAGTGTTTAAGTGATTTTAAAAGGTATGCTAAGGATTTTGTTGTTTGTATGGATGCTGTATATTTTGTGAGGCATGTGAAGGGTGGTGATGATATGTATGTACCTGTGATGTCCTTAGTTGGTATGATTGGTCTGGTGAAGGTTGTGCATGATAATTATGGGCATATGGGTAAGTTTAAGCTGTGGGAGTGTATGAAGGAGCGTGTGTTCCACCCGTTTCTGAGAACTGTTGTGAATGATGTTGCAAATACGTGTGAAAGGTGTCAGAAGCGAAAGGTGCAAGGTGTGCAAGTGAAACCACCGATGTTGAAAGTTGATGCGAAAGAACCGTTTGAATTGGTAGTGATTGATTGTGTGTCTTTGCCGCGTATGAGTGCTGGGAATGTTGGTATGGTTGTGATGGTTGATCATAAAAGTAAGTTTGTGTATGCAGCGCCTGTGAGAGATAAAAGGAGTGTGACTGTTGTGCGTGTGGTTGAGCAGTTGTTTTTTCCTATGTGTGTATGGAAGCCTAGAAGATGTCTGAGTGATAATGGGCCTGAATTTGTAGGGGAAGTGTTTGAGCAAATGTTGAGAGAGAATGGTGTGGAGCATGTGAGAACAACTCTGTATGTACCGTCTTCAAATGGATTGGCTGAACGGATTATAAGAACCTTGTGTGAGATGTTGAGAATGATGAGTACGACAGTGAATGACTGGGATGTGTGTCTGGGGAGAGTGTTGTGGGCGTATAATTCAAATGTGCATAGTGCAACTGGAATGTCCCCATGTCAGTTTGTGATGAATTTTGAAAGGCGAGTGAAAGATAGGTTTCGTTTGAGTGAAAGTCAGCAGAGTGTATGGCGTGAGGCGCATGAAAGGTTCCGTTCATTTGAATTAGGTACAAAAGTATTGAAGGTGAAAGAAGTGAAGGGTAGGTTGAATGTATCAAAGATGAGTGAGAAGTTTGATGGACCTTATAGAGTTGTGAGAGTTTGGGAAAATGGAGTGACGTATGTTTTGGAGAGTTTGAATGATGGTATGACTGAGAGAGTGCGGGCTCATCAGAGTCAGTTAAGGAGATGGAGAGAACCTCCTGACTACCTGGTGAGCCATCCGGTGTATAGACTGTGTAGAGAGAGAGGTAAAGTGCATGATGATGAGATTGAATGTGATAGTATGGATCTGTCTGGGAAAGAGCTAGTCTTAGTCTTGAGGAGTAGAAAGCGTACAAAGAAGAGTGAAAGGAAGAATGCAAATACAAATGAAAGTAAGTCTGAGCAGAGTGTTTCTGGTATGGGGGATCTTGAAAGGGAGATTGAGTTTTTGCGTAAACAGGTGAGTGATTTGGCTGGTATAAGTAGACGAGTGAGTGAGCTGCCTGTGCCTGATTTTTCTGGTTTTGGGAACAGTATGAATGATAGTGTATTTGGGCAGAACGAACCTAGCGTGGCTGATTTTTCAGGTTTTACGGATGGTAATAGTAGGGATGAGTTTGATGTAGTGAATGATGAAGTGGCTGATTTTTCAGGTTTCTGGTATGCCTGTTGAGAATACAGGGAATGTGAGTGACCTGTCTGTTTTGCAAGAATGTACCTTGAGTTGGATGAGAGCTGTGAGTGAGGAGCTGATGAATGGGGGTATGAAGAGTGAAGGTTCTGAACGGAAGAGTATGAAAGAATTCTGTCGTGAGATGGGAGAACTGGTAATGAGGGCTAAGAGTATGGTTGATGAGATGATCAATAGTGACGATGAGACTGACAGGACGACTGACGAACAACCCCGACTAATTGCTACGCGTAGCCAGGGACCAGTAGAAGAGTGTGAATGGGTGCAGAAGGGTACGATTGAGCACAAGTGGTACCGTGAAGAGTGATTGAAGGGGTTTTATGAGTGACTGGTCGAATAGCTTAAGGAAGGAGGGGTGTGGTGGAGCGAATGTGAGTGTGTGTAAAAGGGCCATTCTCCCACCCCTTTTCTCAGTACCCTATCCCTTCCTCTGTAAAAATGTGTGTGTGTCTGAATGGGAATGGGTTTGTTGTTTTTTGTTTATTTTATGTATAAAAATGATTACCATGTTTTTTTTCTTTCTTTCCAGGCGCCATATTCTGGAAAGATAGGACTTAGTTTCGTATATCCTTATATTACAAACAAAGTGTTATATCCTGGAAAGCTATATATTATTGTTAATAAATAAAGGCCAATAGTATAGCTTAATGAAGGAGGGCTTATAATAGCCACGCAAGCTTTTTAAGGTCATTATCTTCCATCAAGCGCTGAGGCGCCACACTTGTTATAAGTCCTAGGCATTTTGCTCGCTCGAGTGGCAGGTGGCTGGACATCTCCCCATCCTCTTTGTACCAAGTGAGGCCTTGTTTGTTATTTATATATTGACTGTTGTAGTCAGGATTTTTTTGATTGTTTGATTTTTTATGTTTCTTAGGATCGACTAATAGTATTCATATATATAGGATTTTCTTTTTGTATTTTTTTTGGTGAAAAATAAGGAGATCTCCAATATAATCACCCCTCTCTATTGTAGATATTTTGTGCATATTTACCCATATTTTTTTGTAAATATTGTATTTTTTTGTTAGTAAAGGACTGTACATACAATCCGTTTCATTCTCCTTTGATTTCTCACGTCCGGATTAGTGTAGGGAGCGGGTTGGATCAATTGGGGTTAGTCTAAATTTTTTCGGCCCGCTACAGTGTAATATATTTAAGTTCAGGAAGATAGTTAACTTCGAGTATTAGACATAATACTAAAAGTTTCTCAGTATGGCTGTTGCTTTGGATGATGTGAGTATGCCTTTTAATGTAAGCTGTATGTATGTAGATGTGATTTTTGTGGTGTTGAAAGAAGAGCAAATGTATCTGAATGCCTGGTTTGTTATGTGACTAGTGCAAATGTGGCTTTGGTAGAGGAAATGAGTTGGTGAATGAAGTGAGAAGGGATGCGAGTGTACGCATGAAGAATGTGGCTGGGACCAGGAGGATGGTAGATAGGCTTAGACTAGGGACTGGAAAGAAAGAAGTGACTGGTGTGAGTGAAGATGAATGGTGGATGAATATGGATAGAATAGATAGGATATGACAGATTAGGTCTGTGAGTAAGAGGGACATGGAACCTGTTAGGGTGACTAACAAATTTGATGCCCTGAGAGAAAAAGAGGTTGAAAGTGATTTGTCGGATGTGGCAGAAAGTGAAAGAAGTGGTAGTTTGAATGAGAACAGGAGGGAGGGTAATGCTAGGCCTAGGAGGATGACTGAGATGCTTGTGATGGGTGACTCTCAGATTAGATATTTAGATAGGAAGTATCAAGGACAAAAATGGTTCCAAAATTAAAGAAGCCAACGGTAGACAAGCTAAGACCAATTGCCTTAACAAATTACTCCTATAAAATATTTATGAGCCTGATAAAAATGAAGATGGAGGGCCATATGAGGAAAATTGGAGAAGAAAAGGAAGAACAGGCAGGTTTCATGGGTGAGGGAAGAATAGAGGATAACTTGCTGATACTGCAGTATTGCGTGAGAAAGTGCTATGAAATGAAAAAGCCACTCATAGTAATAACAATCGATTTCTCCAAAGCATATGACTCGATACAAAGAGATAAACTACTGAGAGCACTAATGAGATACAAGGTGGATCCAAAGATAATAGACATAGTAACAGAGATATATACTGGAGACAAAACAGATGTAAAATTGAAAGAAAATGTAGTTTGATGAGTGTTCAGAGCGGTATAAGACAAGGATGCACTGGGTCAACCACATTTTTTAAATTGGTTACATATATAATAATTGAAAAACTGGCAGAAATAAACTGTGGTTTTAGGAATGAAAAGTTTAATATTAGCTCTCTCTTCTATGTGGATGATGGGTTATTAATGGCAATGACACTGGAGGAGGCAAGGAAAAGTATAAAGGAGCTAGTTAGAATCGGAAAGGAATGTGGTCTAGAAATAAACAAGGAAAAGAGCAGCATCATTATATTTAATATGAAGAAACAACCAGATGAGGCAGATGGGATAAAGGTAACATCAGAGGCAAAATACCTGGGATTAACAATAACAAACAAGAGAAAATTATTTGGAAAGCAGAAAGGAATAATGCTCGAAAAAGCAGAAAAATGGCAAATTTAACATACCCAGTTATTGAGAAGAGTTGTAATATATTAATGATAGGGCGTACATACTGGAAGAGCTTGGCCTTACCTTCAGTGCTGTATGGAACAAATGTCATCAGCATTAATATCACATATAAAGAAATTACAGAGGATAGAAAATAAAGTATATAGATAAATGCTGGGTGCGCCAAGATATGCTACAACAGAAACCCTGAGAGGAGAAGTGGGGGCATCATCTATGGCAGCAAGAATAATGAAGGGAAAGCTTCTGTATTTAAGAAGTGTTTTGAAAGAGGTACTGAAGCAGCATGTAGGAATGAACTTCTAAGAGAGATAATAACAGAAATGAGAGGACAGAAACCCTGAAGATAGAACATATAAAGAGGAAGATAGATGAATGGGACAAGAGAGTGGAAAAGTGGAATGGAGAAAAGGTCAAGTATAAGCATATACAGGGAATATAAAAAGGAAATAAGAACTGAGGAAGATATATATGATAACAAATATGAATCCATATTATTATTTAGAGCAAGATCAAACACCCTTAGCCTAAGGGACAGACAAAGGCTTAGAGAAGGAAATGTGAAGTGTGTACTATGCAGTGCAGAAACAGAAGATTTAGAACACTTTATCCTTTACTGTGAGGGACTGCAGAGCATCAGAATAGAGGACATCAGACTATAGCAGCCTTATATTAAAAACATAAGGAAATAGGAAAATTCCTATTTAGCAAGGATAGGGAGGAGATAGAGCAAACAAAAAGCACCCTTCTAAAAATGTGGAAGCAGAGATAAAGAAGGATAGTTTGGTGATCTGGAATGAATGTAGTTTAAGGTGTGCCGTTCCAAAGGCAATCCTCCGCATCATCATCATCATCATAAGCCCTGATGATGTCATAAACAAATGAGGACAGCAAAGGGAAGACACATTGTTGGTAGTGGAGCATGAGAGACGAGTTGAGGTTCAAATGCTACAACGGTAAGAAGACTAATGCTCAATTCTAAATTCCACGATTGAAGTTGTTTTTGAAGTGGACGAAGAGAACAAATTCGACCTCATATGTTTCATGAAATTAAATTTGGAGGTGAGTCTCGTATTGTTTGTTTAATTAATCAAATTAAAGTGCCAATTTTAAAAAAGGGAAGTAAAGAGGACCTGAATAAATGTAGGCTGGTAAGCTTAACTTCTATAGTTTGTAAAATCCTGAGAAGATAGTTAAGAAGGGGATTTCTGACTATCTAGAGTATGGTAGGTTAATAAATGATGCTCATCATGGGTTTAGAAGAGGTAGATCAGGTTTAACAAATTTACTGGATTTTATGGATTATGTTACTCAACAATTAGATAAGGGAGAGAATGTTGATGTAATTTACTTAGATTTTAGCAAAGCTTTTGATAAGGTTCCACATAGAAGACTAATTCACAAATTAAAAATGCATGGGATATGTGGTAAAGTTTCGAATTGGATACCTGAATGGCTGAAAAACAGTAAAAAGAGTGTTGTGCTGAATAGGTTGAGGTCACAGTGGAGGGATGTTATTAGTGACATATCTCAGGGATCCATTCTAGGCCCTTTATTATTTATAGTTTATATAAATGATCTTGGGGAGGCTGTAAATAGCAAAGTGTCAATTTTTGCTGATGACACTAAATTGGCAGCTGTAGTCAAAGAAGTTGAGGGTAGCTTTAAAGTGCAGAGTAACTTAAATAAGTTATTAGCTTGGGCTCTGAAGTGGCATATGACTTTTAACCTTAAAAAATGCAAAGTTCCTAACATGGGAAGGGATAATAGGGAATTTAGCTATGAAATGGATGGGCATTGGCTGAATTCAGTTGAAGATAAGAATGACTTAGGCGTAGTAATAAATAGGGTGCTAGGATACATTAAGAGGACTGACCTTCGAACAGGTAGCACCTGTTTTATAGAGCTCTCAGTCTGTTGATCTATTTTTCAGATTTTTCTATAGTTTGTTTGTTTTTTGTTTTTTTCTCACCACAATCAGCGAAAGCTAAGTTGCTCTTCTTTTTTTTCTTATTGCTACTTAAGTTCTTTCTTTGTTTGAATAAGTGATGGAGTTTGGGGATGAAAGTGAGCATGAGTGTCGGAATGTATGCATTGGTTGTGGTGTATTTGGTGAGGGGTATACATGTGTTGTATGTGGGCTGCGTGAATGCATTGTAGATTTAGAGGGGATGAGAAGGCAGGATTTAGACAGGATATGTAGGCTGGAGGGGTTAGTTGCTGAGCTCAGGAGGGAACTTAGTGTTAGGCCTAGATTTGGGAATAGGTTAGGTGGTGAGGTAGGCCAGTTAGATGTTTCAGGTGAAGGTAGAGGGCCGGTGGAGGAGGTAGGATATGATAGTTCTAGTGATAGTGAAGTTAGCCCCCTTAGATTAGTTAGAAATAGGCCTAGTGAGGATGGGGGACAGTGGAGAGTGGTTAGGAAACATGAAGCTAGGGAGGCTTCTCCTGTTCTTTGTGAGAATAGGGTTGCCTCTGTTGAGGTTGTTAGCCAGGGGGAGAATAGGTGTGTGAGTCAGAGGGACACAGAACCTATTAGCTTGACTAATAGATTCAGTGCCCTAAGAGAGGAAGTAACTGGAAGTGATATGACTGATGGGGGTGGGGGTGGAGGAAGAGTGACTGGTAGTTTGAATGAGAATAGGAGTGGGGATGGAGTTAGGTCTGTGGGGGTTAGGAATAGGAGTCTGACTGAAGTGCTTGTGATGGGTGATTCGCGAGTTAGATATTTAGATAGGAAGTTGAATGCAAGTAGATTGAATGGTTTGAGGGTGTGTTTGCCGGGTGCTGGAGTGAGAGATCTGTCTGATAGGTATGAGGAGCTGGTGTCTGGCTGTGCAAGGGATGCGGTTGTGATTACACATGTAGGAGTGAATGATGTGAAGAAAGTGGGTGCATGTGAGTTACGTGAGAGGTACAAGAGGTTGATTGAAAAGGTGAAAGAAAGTAGAATGAAAGGTGTTGTGACAGGTGTGCTTCCAAGAATGGATGTTGGGGTAGAATGGATGTCTCGTGCGATTGGGCTGAATGATTATGTGAGGAGGATGTGTGAGATGGAAGGTGTCATGTTTGTGGATGTGTGGGATAGGTTTGTTGGAATGAAAGAAATGTATGCGATGGATGGACTGCATTTGAGTAGGAGGGGGGTAGATGTGTTGTGGGAGGAGTATGATCGTGTTATTAGGTCTTTGCGGGCGGGAAACTAGATACTAATAGTGGTCAGGGAATTATGAGGACATTATAGTACTGAAAGTAGAATGGACTTGGCAGATAACAGAAATAGGTTCCAAGGCGATAGAGGTGAGGTCATTCAAGTTTCAAGAGGTGCTTCAGGGATAGGGGGGTTAAATTGTTTCTATACAAATGCTCGTAGTCTTAGAAACAAGAAGGATGAGCTATTTAGTTATATTAGCAATGAGGATATAGATATATTATGCGTTACTGAATCATGGGTTAATGAAATAGAATTTAGTGACACTATAAGTGAATTTGATTTACAGGGCTATAATATGTACATTAGTCAAAGGACAGGTAGGATTGGTGGAGGAATAATTATCTATATAAAAAACAACATTGTTTCAAGTTTAAATACTTCAATAAAGCAGGATGGAGTTGAGTCACTTTGGATAGATATTAGGTTCAGTAAAAATAGAATGGTGCATTTGGGAGCTTTTTACAGGCCACCTGGGCAGACTGATGATATAGATGAACTAATGATAAGGGAAATAAGTAAGGGATGTGAAACAGATGCAGTTATTATTGGGGACTTCAACTTAAACTCTGTGGACTGGGAAAATATGATAGGTAGGGATAAAACAAGTGGCAGGTTCATAGAATGCTTTGAGGATAATTTTTTGAATCAATTTGTTAATGAGCCAACGAGGGGGGACAATATATTAGATTTAGTACTTTCTAACAGTGATCATTTAGTTCAAGAATTGACTGTTGGGGAAGCATTGGGAAATAGTGACCATCAGATAGTTCGTTTTAACTTGGGAATTGAGAAGGGTAAAATAACTGAGAATGCTGAAAAAGTTCCAAATTTTCATAAGGGAGATTATGTAAAACTTCGAAGCTTGCTAAATTTGGTAGACTGGGATATAGAATTCAGAGGTAAAAATGCTTATGGGATGTGGGATACTTTCAAGCATATAATAAATGTAGTCCAAGAACAATGTATCCCAATGAAGACCATTAGGAACAAAAGTAGGAAACCATTATGGTGGAATCAGGAGATAGCTAGAAAAATTTCAGAGAAGAAAAGGGCATATAAAAAATTACAGGTACAAAATAATATTCAAAATTTAAGTGATTATAGAATGGCTAGGAATGAGTTAAATAAGATTATAAAGAAGAACAAAAGGGTGTCAGAAATTAAATTAGCTCAGGATAGCAACAAAGATCCGAGAAAGTTCTTTAGTTACTATAAAATTAATAACAAGTCTGGCAGAGTTAAAATAGGACCTATCAAATATGAAGGGTTTGTGAGAGAAACTGATGAGGAAATAGTTGAGGTACTAAATGGTCATTTTGCATCAGTATTTACAAAAGAGAAACTAAATAGTCCTATGTATAGTACTCATAGGTCAGGAAAAGAGGTGTTTACTAACATTTGTGTGGATCGGAGGATGATAAAAGGACTAATAGGTGATTTAGATACTACCAAGGCCTCCGGCCCTGATAATATTCATTCTAGGATACTTAAAGAAGGGGTAGAAAGTATCTCAATAGCTCTGGACAAGTTATATACTAGGTCATTGGAATATGGAGAAATACCCGATGATTGGAAGAGAGCAAATGTAGTCCCCATTTTCAAGAAGGGTAGTAAAGAGGATCCAAATAACTTTAGACCGGTTAGCCTAACTCCTGTAGTCTGTAAAATTCTTGAGAAAATAGTTAAAAAAGGGATTTGCCAACATCTAGAGAGGGAGGGGTTAATCAGCGATGCTCAGCATGGGTTTAGATCAGGTAGATCATGTTTGACTAACTTACTAGACTTTCTGGAGTTTGTAACAGATCAAGTAGATAAGGGAGAGAATGTAGATATAATTTACTTAGATTTTAGTAAAGCATTTGATAAGGTACCACATAGGAGACTAGTTCATAAATTAAAAATGATTGGGATATGTGGGGGTGTTTCAAATTGGATAGCTGAGTGGCTGAAAGACAGGAAGCAAAGGGTAGTGCTAAATGGTGTAAAGTCAGAGTGGAGGGATGTTATCAGTGGGGTTCCTCAGGGATCAGTTCTCGGTCCATTATTATTTGTCATCTATATAAACGATCTTGGGGAGGCAGTTAATAATAAAGTGTCAATTTTTGCGGATGATACCAAATTAGCAGCTGTAGTTAAAGATATTGATGATAATTTTAAAGTGCAGGGGGACTTAAATAAATTGTTATCCTGGGCACATAAGTGGCAAATGACTTTCAACCTTGATAAGTGCAAAGTTATTAACATGGGAAAAGATAATAGAGAATTTAACTATGAAATGGATGGGCATTGGCTGAGCTCAGTAGAGGATGAGAAAGATCTAGGAGTAGTAATAGATAAGTCAATAAGGTTTTCTAAGCAGTGTATTGAAGCAAGAAATAGGGCAAATAGAGTGCTGGGTTTTATTAAGAGAAATGTCAGTTACAAAAGTAAGGAGGTTATTCTTAAACTCTATAACTCTTATGTTAGGCCACATCTAGAGTACTGTATACAGGCATGGTCCCCACATTTTAGACACGATATTAACCTTCTTGAGTCAGTGCAACGGAGGGCAACAAAGATTATTCCTTCCCTGAGGCACCTTGAATATGAAGATAGACTGAGGGTATTAAATATGTTCTCGTTCGAAAGGAGGTGTGTGAGAGGGGATATGATTGAGCTGTTTAAAATTTTTTCCGGGATAGATAAATTGGATGTTAGCAAGTTTTTTGAGTTAGATGATGGAAATCGGACTAGAGGTCACCACTTGAAAATTAAAAAGCAAGGGTGTAGGTTGGATTTAAGAAAATATTTTTTCACCAATAGAGTGGTAGACTTTTGGAACAAATTGCCGCAGAGGGTAGTAGGTAGTCCAAATCTAAATGTATTTAAGAGTAGGTTGGATGAGTTTATGGGAAGGGAAGGTTGTAATGGTTCCTAAGTTTTGTATATATTAATATTGTTTGTATATATCTATAGCTGTATGATTTAGTTCTTGACAAGCCTTGATTGGTGATACCCTTGTTTCTGGATGCAATCCTCTGGATGTAGTTTTCCTGGGAGTTCGGGTGCCTTGAAAAAGAGGCTGCTTGACTCGGATGACCTATGATGAGCCCTTGTGGCTTTTGTCATCCGTTATATTATATTGTGGGGGACTTTGATTTTGTCTTCCCCTGGTGATGGTGCTTTTTGTGGGTGGGTTTTGACGGAGTCGGATGACCTTTGATAGGCCCTTGTGGCTTTTGTCATCCGTGTAATTATGTTATGTTATGTTATGTTATGTTAGCTACAAGAGTAAAGAGGTTATCCTTAAACTCTGCAACTTTTATGTTAGGCCACATTTAGAGTACTGTATACATGCATGGTCACCACATTTTAGACATCAACCTGCTAGAGTCAGTAGAAAGGAGGGCAACAAAAATAATACCTTCCCTGAAGCACCTTGAATATGAAGATAGACTGAAGGTACTAAATATGTTCTCATTTGAGAGAAGATATGTGAGGGGAGATATGTTTGAGCTTTTTAAAATCTGTTCTGGAATGGATAAGTTGGATTTTAGCAAGGTATTTGATATGGAAGGTAGCAATAGGACTAGGGGTCACCACTTAAAAATTAAAAAAACAGAGGTGAAAGTTGGATATTAGAAAATATTATTTCACCAATAGAGTAGTAGATTACTGGAATAGTTTGGCATCTGAGACGGTAGACAGTCCAAACTTGAATGTATTCAAATGCAGACTACATGATTATATGGGGAGGGAGGGTTAACTTTCGGGGGTATTCTGGGCTCATTCCTGTGGATGAAGTTTTATATTATTGTATATTACGATTGATTTGGATTTTGACGAGTCTTGATGATGATGCTTTTTGTTTTTGACACATTCTTGTGTATCGTTCAAATTGTATATTGTAGATGCATGATTGGACACAATCCTATGTATTGTTTAAATTGTAGATGCATGATCTGATACAATCCTATGGATGCATTTTGTGGGTGGGTTTTGACAGATGTGGATGACCTTTGATGGGCCCTTGTGGCTTTTGTCATCCGTGAAATTGTTGTTATGTTAACAAACGATAATTAAGGAGTGCGGAGCAATACAACTTTTAAGAAGAAAGTCAATAACCAGAATTTCTGACAGAAACTGCCCCCTCTATCACCAATTGTTCTTTTACCCTTCTTTCAATTTCTCCCTCTGAAGACTGTATATAGTCCCTGTACTTGAATTTTGGTTCAGGTTCAGGTGTTCTGGTGTTCGAGAGGTAGCATTGGATCTGCCTCTGGGTCAAGCGCTGTCAGTCTCCATAGGCAGGATTTCATCTAACTTGGCTCAGATGTTCCGACTTCTTTTGTGAAGAAAAATGTTCACCAATTCAATTCCATTGTTTTCGTGGGGGCTTCCCCAGGTTCAGGTTGTTGAGCCACCCTTTGTATTAGGATATGGCATTTATTTTCTGTGGAGAAGAGAAATAGTTTATTAGCCTTGTTCATTTCTCTTCTTCCACACACTGCAAGAATTTCTTTGTTGCTCTTACTATTCTTGATTTCTTCTCATCTATATCCTTTATTCCACACTCAAATCCTAGCACCACACTCAGTCCATAGTCCTCCCTTCTCTCCACCTCCTCCCACTTTTCTCTTCCCAACTCTATCACCAGTTCTTCTTTCAATTTCTCTTTCAAGACTGTGTCCTACACATTCCACTATCAAATGTTCTATAAATTCTCTCTGCCCCAATAGGCACCATTCGCATCTGTCTTCTCCTCTATTCCATCTGTATGTCCTCCCCTTCACCTCCAAGGATCCAGTCCATGCTGGCTTGCAAAACTCCCATCATACATATTCTCGATGCAAGGCTCCTTTTAACTTCTGTATATGTTCAGACTTCTCTTTCCATTTATTCCTCTTCTCCAGAATCTACTATTTTTTTGTTTGTTTTCCCTTGTCTTCTATATAGATTGCTTCCCATTCTTATTTCATATCCACTCTCATTACCTCTTTGTGCCACTGTCATATCGTAGGCAGCATACACATAGCCTGCCCACGTCTATATTCCCATCTCTTGCAGTCTCAACTTATAGTTTGCCTTCATCCTTGCCACCCTCTCCTCATACTTACACCAGCCCATTTCTCCTCTCAGGTGCGGAAATCTTGCCAGCTAGTGTTAGTAATAAACTGGAGTCATCGATTTTCAACCCTCTGAAGTCTTGTCATAAGAACATAAGAAAAGAAGGAGACTGCAAAAGACCATTCATGGCCTACACTTGGCAGCTCCTGTTCCATTCAACACACAAAAGATTTCTTACCAGAGAAAGGTCATCAACATTGTCACCCTTAACAGGAGTTCGTCAGATCTAATCTACAATATACATAAAATGCATCCAGAGGATTATGTCCATTCATGCAACCGCAAAATATAATCTTCCCACTCCTTAGAAAAATATATACATATGTACATAAAAAAAAGTCAGTCCCATCTAGCAGCTTCATCCATACATTTATCTAATCTATTCTTAAAACTACCCAGAGAGGAGGCTTCTATCACATGCCTAGTGAGCCTATTCCATTCATCTACCACACGATTTGTAAACCAATTCCTCCCAATCTCCTTCCTAAACCTATACTTATCAAGCTTAAACCCATTGCTACGTGTCCTGTCATGTTCACTAAGTATAAGAACCTTACCCAGATCCCCTTTATTATATCCTTTTACCCATTTGAAGACTTCAATCAATTCCCTTCTGACTCTTCTCCTTTCCAATGTATGTAGATTTAGTTTTCTGAGCCTTTCACCATAAGGTAAGTTCCTTAGCCCACCAATCATCTTTGTCATCCTTCTCTGCACAGACTCAAGCAAATCAATATCCTTCCTATAATATGGTGACCAAAATTGTACTGCATAGTCTAGATGAGGCCTAACTAGTGCCAGATACAGTTTTAGAATGACTTCAGCACTCTTATTGCTTACACTCCTCCTGATGAATCCCAATATCCTATTAGCTTTATTCTTAGCATTTAGACATTGCTTTCTAGGACGAAGGTCTGAACTTACCAAAATACCCAAGTCTCTCTCACAATCAGTCCTCCCTAAAATTCTGCCATTTAATTTATAACTATTCAATGGATTATTTCTACCTATACTAAGCACACTACATTTGTCTATGTTAAACTTCATTTGCCATTTCTCGGCCCAATTGGACAGAATGGTCAATTCCTCCTGCATTACAACAGCATCAGAATCAGCCCTAATGGCCCTACCTAGCTTAGTATCATCAGCAAATTTACTCAGGTCACTACTTATACCTATGTCAAGATCATTAATATAAATTAAGAATAGCAAGGGACCCAAAACAGATCCTTGAGGAACTCCACTGCTAACACACCCCCACTCAGATTTAACTCCATCTATACTAACTCTTTGCTGTCTGTCACCAAGCCATGACTGAATCCACCTAAATATACTGCCATTGATCCTGTGTGCTTTAACTTTGCTCAGAAGTCGTAAGTGTGGCACTCGATCAAAAGCCTTACTAAAGTCCAAGTATAAAATATCATAGTTTTCATCATTATCTGCTGCTTCATACACCTTACTATAAAAAGACAGCAAATTAGTCAGACAGGATTTACCCTTACTAAAGCCATGCTGTGATTCTTTTATCAACTTATGCTTATCCAAGTGATCTCTAATATTCCTTGCTATAATAGATTCCATCATTTTCCCTACCACTGATGTCAAACTTACTGGTCTGTAATTAGACATATTTGTTTTATCCCCTTTCTTAAATATAGGTATCACATTGGCTTTCTTCCATGCCACTGACACAATGCCACTCTCCAATGATTTTCTAAAGATGCATGCTAGGGGCTCACTTAACACATCCTTACCTTCTTTCAAAATTCTAGGAAAGAGCTCATCAGGACCGGGTGCTTTACTACTTTTGATTTTATCAATTTCCTTTGTCACTATCTCCTTTGTGATCAATATATCCTTTAATTTCTCTTCATCATTACCCCGAAAGATCATTGACACCTCAGGTATATTTAGAGTATCCTCCTGTGTAAATACTGAGAGAAAAAAGTCATTTAGCATTCCAGCCATTGAGTCCCTATCACTCACTAATTGTCCATTGGAATCTATAAGTGGGCCTATTTTATCTGTAACCTTAGTTTTGTATAATTGATAAAAACTTTTAGGATCTTCCTTTGCCCTATTTGCCACTTTAATTTCATAATTTCTCCTTGCTACTCTAACTAACTTTTTAACATCTCTTGCTAGTTCATTATATCTCTGCCTTAAGTGATCCTCTCCATTTTTTATTTTCCTATAAATGCCCTTTTTAATGCCAATATAATGCTTAATTTTATCTGTCATCCATTTTGGGTCATTATTTTTAGTCCTAATCTCCTTATATGGAATGTTAATCATCTGACCTGTAATTAATTGCTCAATTATTCTTTCATACTCCTCTTCAATTGTAATCTCTTCCTCCTGGTGATTATTGTCTCCACTAACTGATATCATTGAATCTATTCCTGAATTGATTTCATTGCCTGGTTTCTGTACAACTACCTCCAGGTAAGTCCTGAGCCCATTATAATTTGCTCTTCTAAAGTCAGGAATTTTAACATTGTTCATGCTACTATCAATACCATTTCATGTTTCTTTCTGAAGCCGCACATTTTTCTTATTCGCTTGGTTTAGACTTCTGAATCAGTATAGTTTGTGTGGCTCGGTTCTTGCATAGGTAAATATGTAGATTAGCGGCCCGGCCGAAAAAAAAAATTGTGTAAATATTATCGTTCACTCGTGTCGGAATATTCATGCGCGTTTGAGTCCTTTTCACAAGAGGACACTGCTTTAAGTACCAAGTGCAGAGCTCGTCTGGTCCAAGAGCCAATTTCTTCCCGACAAGAGTCACTTCAATATGGAACAAACTCTCAACAGAAACTGTAACCAGCAAAACTGTAAATATCTTTAAGTCAAGATTAGAAAAAGAATGGAAAAACCACAAAGACCTACACAGTTATATATTCACATATTGAAAAATCCGTTCTGCATACATCAACTAAAAACAACAGTACGGTCTCATTACCCAAGAGGGTACCTATCGACCGGGATTCAAGGTAAATTCAAGGTAAATAGAAACAATTAGGATTATATACTGGGGGGCTGTGCCCCCCAGACCCCCCCCCAAAAAAAATTAATGAAACACAGGATCATCGTAGTGTAGTCTCCCCATTGTGTTTACCCACACACGAGCCGTCAACTTAAATGTACTCCAAAAACGTAAAACATTTTGCAACACGGACGAAATAGTACGTCCCATCGTTCGCGCCGATAATATACATATTTACCCTTGCATACCCAATCCGCTCAAGCAAGTGCTGGAAGTTTGAAACCAAACACTGACACACTCAGCGAGTAATCTATATCGGTTTAATTTATGTTGAGAGAGACGGTCCGATGTCTCCTGATTGCAACTGCCTTGAATTTCGCACTCTATTTTTTAATTTTAAATAAAGCTCCCCTACTGGAAATAGCCGGGTAAGAATATGAAGTTGGCTCACAAACACAAAGTGAAGTGGCCTAGCATCACATCTATAGGAGGAAGATTACCACTTTATATGGGTGTCGCCAGGTTTATAGGTTGCCTGTTTATACGTGAATGGGGATCAGTTTATGGATGATGAAAAGGGGTGGTAAAAGGTGGTTTATCTAATAGGGAAGTGGAGGTAAAAGGGTAAATATGTAGACGAGCGGCCGGGCCGATAATATGTACTATTTCGTCCGTGTTCCAAAATGTTTTTGGAGTACATTTATAGGGGACGGCTCGTGGGGGGTTTAACACGATGCGTGAACCGCACTACGATGATCCTGAGTTTCATTAAATTGGGGGTGGGGGTAAATATGTAGATTAGCGGCGAGGCCGAAAAAATTGGGGGGGGGGGTAAATATTATCGTTAACCCGTGTCGGAATATTCATGCGCGTTTGAGTCCTTTTCGAATTATTATTCTATAAACAATTAGGATTATATACTGGGGGCTGTGCCCCCAAGACCCCCCCAATTTAATGAAACTCAGGATCATCGTAGTGTGGTAACTCCATTGTGTTTTCCCCCACACGAGCCGTCAACTTAAATGTACTCCAAAAACGTGAAACATTTTGGAACACGGACGAAATAGTACGTCCCATCGTTCGAACCGATAATCTACATATTTACCCAGCCCCCCAGTATATAATCCTAATTTTTATAATGTTCTGACGTTTACAGAGGTGAATGCTTTAACTACATCATGTCAGCGCCTTTAATCGTTTTGCGATTATAATAGGGGTTGGGGGTTGGGTATGACGTCAGAAATGACACGGGTGAACGATAATATTTACACAAAATATTTTTTTCCGGCTGGGGCGCTCGTCTAAATGTTTACCGGTAAAAGTTACTCAGTTAGTGGGAACTTGGTCGTTAGTCAAAATGGCGAGTATGTTGAAGAGTCCTCGTTGCTATTGCGCACGACGGGTTTACCTCATACCTTCGTCGAATTGTTTCTGACACCTTAATAATTCTTCACGAGGGTTATGATTTATGCTGGGCTTACCGAAGGTTTTCCGATAATCGGGGCAAAGAAGGACTTCGAAAGGGATGGATATATATATATATATATATATATATATATATATATATATATATATATATATATATATATATATATAGCCTCGTCATCCGCGACTTCAACTATCCGCGGAAAATTTGGAGGGGGGGGCCTTAAAATTCAAAGTTTGTGCCATTTCCAGACCTCCACGACAACCTACGTACATAGTCGTAAAATGTAAGTGTTGGTTGGCTGAGACCGGACGATTCCAGCCAATCAGCGTTCAGATCTCACTCGCTCGACTACAGTATGTACAGTATATGTACCGATTCCCCGCGTTCCATTCAGTACGCTTGTATCCCACGTGTGTGAGCGGTGATTTATGTATTTGTCGTAATTTTGCGTGTTTTATTTCTCGTTTTTCAATCGTTTTACACCCTGAATAATTCTTGCTTTTTGCACCTTAATATTAACAATGCCTAAGCGCCCTCA